>OY757921.1:29843553-29958553 GCA_963585895.1 Sepioteuthis lessoniana
CCCCGCCTTTTTTTTTTAATTAATTTTTACTTAAAGAAAAAACTTAAAAACTTAAATAAAAAAAAATAAATAAATAAAAAAATAAAAAAAATAAAAACTGTACATAACTAAAGAATTGCGATTAAAACAACAAACTCGTATATAAAATGACATACGTTATGAAAGTTATTTATACATGGAAGTTATTTATACACTTATATTTTTTAAAGGCAATCAAAATCTTATTCTAATTCTTCGTACTAGTTTTTCCCTAAATATTTTTTTTTTACTTTTTGCTTCTGGATTAATTTTTTTTTAAATTCACAATCTTTATCAAAAATATTTTTTGTTGCTTATTGACTAGTGTAGGGGAGGTAACTCTCCTTTGTCTGCACCTTGAGCCTCATTTTTAACAATACGTTGTCTAAAGCTAACGTTTTTTCACCATATTTTTACCAGCTTTTACTGTGATTTCTGGATAAACTACTTAGATCTGCTTTCAAATATTATGTGTTTTTTTTTTCAAGTGGGAATTCATATTTATAATAACGTTGTCATTGTTTCCTCCCTCCCCGCCGGATTTAGAATATGTTGACTGTTTTGGGATAAACCACCCTGCAAAATAATCGTATGTCCTGAGTATTACTCAAACTACATCTGAGATTGAGGCTGCAATTCTGAAATCTGAGGGGTACAGTTATTCCTTTATTGTCATTACTCCATGGTCGACTCTGACCCCGGAGTGTTTGTACCTTTCAGGATCCCATCTATTAGTCAAACATATCTATTTGAAAGGTATAAGTTTTAGATAGGAATATATGATAAAATTTATTTATATATTTCATTCTATTAAGAATAGTTGCTTGAAACTATGATTATTTACAAAGGATTATTATTAGTTACTTGAAACCATATGACTGTATTCAAACTGTAACTATCATTAGATATAAATAATTACTTTAAACCATATTATTAATATTAGACTGGAATACTTGAAACCATACAACTTATTTACAACTTGTTTGAATGAGAAATACTTTATATCATAACTGTTAGCAAAAACCTCTTAAACAACAACAAAAATGTAAAAATAGCCTATAATGAATGAGATTCCCTAACCTCTAGGCATAAAATTACCCTAGACGCATTAACATGCCTTCAAAATCAATCGTCATAGTGTATGTAATAATACATGTCATGTTCTTGTAATAATACACAAAATTTCTTAATTCTATAATAATTCATTTAATGAGATTGTTGTAATAATGCTGTAAGAATTTAAAACATTATTGTAATCTTTATTTAATAAGTTCTTATAATAATATGACTTTGATCTTGTTATTGCCGTCTAATTGTTTAATATTCACTGTAGTGTTCAAAATTATGTGCAACCATGAAATTTCGGTACATAGCGTAGAATCTCCAGAAAAAAAAAATGAATCTAGGAATGAAAGTTTTAGCAAATTGACATTTGTTGGACTAAGCCAAATTTAGCACAAGAAAATATAATAGAACAAGCCGCAAACTTATAATTTTTTAAATGTTTAACATTTTAGGGACTTTCCCCTACTTCGAGAATAGGAAGGGAGTAAAGATTACCACTTTTGAAAACCTTTTTAAAATATAACCCCAAGTACTAGTATAAATTGTGATGAAAATAATTTCTTTTACTGTTAATTTTGTCATTTTTAGACGAAAAAAATGAATATACCTGTCTGTACGCTTTTGATTAACATTGTTTAGTTTATTTTTGGCTTGCCGTGTAGTCGGATGTAAGATTAAAAACACGATTGATAGTAAATCTGTAACTTTGATTGCAGTAGAAAACCCCTTTCATATCCTATTGGCTATTCGTACAAAAATAGTATTGTCTGTTCTTTTTTTTTTTTTCTTTTTTTTGTTTATTGTAAACATTTGTTGGACTATGCCAAATTAGGCACAAGGCCATATTTTATTTTTTTTAACATTCATCGTTTTTGTCATTGAGGATCAAGTTCTGAGGTCTGTGTACCAGACAAGTAAATAACAACATTACCCTTAATGTTAGTGTTTACTGTTCACTGTTTGTTTCTGATGTATGGTAGCCTCCCTCCCCGACCTTTTTAAGTTGAAATACAGTTCTGGTCACAATTATTGGCAACCACAAAAATTTCAGTATATAATATAGAATATCTCCTGAAAGAAAAAAAAATGAATTTAATGAGGAAATAGCTTTGGTCTATTGATAACTATACGTTGATTGAGAACAGTAAATGATAAAATGATTATATATAAATTTGGTTATTTTCCGTTTATTTCTGAAGATATAGCAAAATAACTAAGAAGCTGCCAATAATGGCGATCAGGACTGTATATAATAATTGTCATTGTGTTATTTTTTTATCAACAGATTCGAGTTTCTGGCTTAATTTCTCTCTCAGATAGACGCCTACATATTGATTGGTATATGAGCCATGGAGACTTGCACAGGATTACTCATTTTTTTCTTTGTTTTTTGTTGTTTGTTTTGGGGAGTTTTTTCATGTCATCTTGATAAAAATTACAAAGCATTGATTGAATTCGTAAAAATTTGTAAAATATTTAACTCCAGAATATTCACCAAACGATGATTTCATTTTTTCAAATAATACATAATACATTTCTTTGTGGGAAAGCGTATAGAAAATTCGGCAATTTTTTTTTTCTTTTACAACATATTGCATGTTGTCCTCACCAAATAAATACTCAAAGAATTTGGTTTTCAAAACGTCATGAATAAGAAATTAAAAATCATTGAGTCTAACCGACTCAATATATTACAGCAATACTGACGGGTAATCACAAACTCTAGTTTTATAGTAAAATTTCAAAAAGAACCTTTTTTCGAAATTGAAACAAAGCTGATTTCAAACTTAGAGATGTCAACAATACATTAAAAACTCTTACTCAGTTTTACGAGGTGTGTCACGATATATATATATATATATATATATAGCTGGCGACCGTAACGAGGGCGACCCGAAGGCTCCCGTTTCAATAGCTCCAGCACCGACGTGTAGAGGCGGGTGCTACTCCTTTCTCTTGATTGCTCCACTTTACCCTTGATACGTACCTTATAATGAAGAGTGTTAACCAAGGAGGCATCAAGTACAATTTTTGAGTCTTTCGTATGACTCGACTTGGGAATGAACCCCGGGTTCCCGGGCCACTAGCGAACACTCTACCCACTTAATAAATTTATTCTGATAACATAGCGTCATATGGTAAAACATTTTTAACGGATTTTACTGTCTTCCTTATATATATATATATATATATGTATATATATATATATAAGGAAGACAGTAAAATCTGTTAAAACCTCTTCGTAGTTGAATTGAGGTCTCGACTACCGTTGAACGGATGTATGTAAACAATAGTAATTGTGATTCATAACCGTTTAAAATTTACTTCGCAGCTTATATTTCCTCGTGGCTGAATGGTTAGAAGCTTTGGTTTGACGTTTGAAGTCAACCGAATTTCGATCCCAACTACGGAAAGATACTGTCTAGCCCCACTGATGAGTTCTGATAAAACGAAACAGATCTGTCTGTGGATGACGATATATATATATATATATATATATATATATATATATATATGACACATCAAATAAAAATCGAGTTTAGTTACTTTTTAAAACTATCAATCAATTATTTTATATGATAATTTATAAGTGTTTCTCACGTCGCTAAAGTGGGTGTCCTCGTGGTGTAATGGTTAAAGCGATGTGCTGCAGAGTCGTATTAAGTGAGTTCGAACTCCAGTCGCAGTATTACGTTCTCTCTCGGATAAATACCATTGGGAAAGTTATCTATGGGTTAAATAGTTGGCCTAATGAGTAAAGTGTTCACCAATGCTCCGAGATATCGGTTTCAATCCCAGGTCGAGTCATACCAAAGACTCAAAAAATGTTACTTGATTCCAGCTTGCTTAACCTTCAGCATTATAAGTTAGCACAGTCACCTACACCTGGGTGTAGTTGCTATTGAAAAGGGAGCCTTCCGGTCCCCTACGACAAAGGTCGCCAACTAACTATTCTTCTAGAAGGATGCCTTCGGCATTAAATAGCCTACAAAAGTCGATATGCCATTAAACAAAGAAACCAAACCAAACCACGTTTCTAAAGCACAGCTCAATCTTCTATTCTTAAACAAGAAGTAAATAAATAGCGTTTTGAATTGTGAAGTATACTTCTCTTTTGAAAAGTGAATCTTTCTATCCCAGAATCCTCTTAGCAAAGATTCGCCTAAGATATAAGAAACAAAAAGGTAAAACATCACAGATATGAATGGTCCTCCCTTGCCAACTGTGTTATAAGCAATCAATATTCAGTAATTATAAGAAACAAGCTATATACTTTTCAGCAGACATCTGAAAGACATAATGACAAACGTGTAAACTTTCTTAACATCCATTTCAAAGCAGTATCCGTGTGCATACCAACAAAATAAAGAGCCAAATGTTGAGTTCCTTGGGAATCAATAGCAGTCAGTGAAAAATGAAATAAAAGAAAAAATCATCCTTACTTAAAAGAAATCCATCAAATGCCAATGTGAGAAACTTAAGAAAGTTCACAAAAAACTAAAACACACCAAAAAAACTAGGATACATTCATGTCCGAATCAATAAAATGAAAAATTCAATAGAAGATCAACAATCACGAGTACCATGGCAGATACTAAATAATATCAGCGGAAGGAAAAGCACCTCGAAAGCAAGGTTAAAAGTTGCCAGCCAAGACGAAAGACTTTAGAAATTGAAAGAACATCTTAAGAATCTCCATAGAAACCCTCCTGAAATCACAGATAAGCCCACTGAAAAATTTATTAATAGCCAACTTGGATAGCACAGTTCCCAGACTCTCTCACTATTCATCCCTATCGAAGAAGTAAGTGTCACCATTGGGTAAGAATATCATTGCTTTCGTGTTTTGTAAAGCATCATTATAGCGGTGACAGTTTCTTTAAGGGGAGACCATATGCTAGCTGTATTTCTCCATCTTCCCTCAGTGTATAGAATCTGTTGTAGGTGACTCACCTATGACCAGAATAATGGACTTAACCAAAGGGTATATTAATCAAGAACTAAGCTGGTAGAGGGGAGCAGCGACTGTAATAAGCACCTTGCCTGTCTTTGTGTACGTTAAACCAAGGAAACCCTCCTTAGAGACTTGGATACATTTGTGTGGCACCTCATATCTCCGTGTTGAGTTATTTATTTATGACTCTTAATAATCGGTCATAACAGAATCAAATGCCTTTTGAGAAATCTTCGAACAATACTGTTACCTAGATATTTCATGCATATACTCCTCCTATATTTCGATAGATAGTCTAAATCTGTGATTGTGTATCGATTTCTTTAAAAGCCATACTGATTTTTCTTAGGAATTTTCTTGACTTTAGGTCGGATACAATTAAGAAGCAGGTCATAGTAAACCTTGTATCTATAACAGTGAGAGTAATGTCTCTATAGTTCTTACTGATCACGATGTTCCACTTTCATGAGGAAAGGGGAAGATGCAGCCTTTTGTTCATTGCTCTATTGTTATTTTTTTATATACAGTGTTACACGATCCGAGAAGTATATCGTCAAATTTTCTTGTCTTCCATACTTTAAGTATTTAGTCGAGGTCAGCAGCTTTTCTGCTTTTTAAGTTTTCAATGCTGCATCATGTTTTTCCTCCACAAACTAAGTTTGATATTTAGTTGGCTATTAAGATTTTTTAATAGGTTTATCTGTGATTTCAGGAGGGTTCCTGCTGATTTCGGGAGGGTTCCTGCGCTGGATCTTGAAATGTTCTATCTAAAGTCTTTCTTCTTGTCTGGCAGCTTTTAGTTTTGCTCTCTAAGAAAACCTTTTCCGCTTCATTCTGTGATTGTTTATCTTCAACCGAAATTTTTTTAATTTGTTGATCTGGAATGCATTCTAGTTGTTCCTTTCGGTAATTTTTAGTTAGTCCTTTTTGGGGTTTCTAAAGTTTTCGCGAATTGGCTTTTTAGGGATTTCTTTTAATATGCACGGACACTTTTTTTCATGTTGTCTAGTTTTTTTTCCCCAAACTGCAATTAATTCTCATGGAGCTCTACATTTGGCGCTTGGTCTGGTTGGTATACATACGGCTGCTTCTGTACAGGCAGTAACAAAGTTTTCACATCCGTCATCATGTCTTTCAGATGTCTTCTGAAGATTATCGAACTTGTTTCTTACACTTACCGTATATTGATTGCTTATACCATTATCTACAAGTCATGACTAGTCGTGTAACATAGCCAAATACGAATATGTGAAATATACGGATATGTGAAAACGTTCATATGCATAGGAACCCCGAAACACTTGAAACACTGACGACTCTCTTTGTTCAGGTACGAAACTTTTATTACCTTCTTGACTTTTAGGTTTTCAACACGAAGAGAGAGACACACAATTTTTACTATGCTGACTGTTCCATCTGACCCCACCACGCGCGACGCATCTCGTAGACCCAACTGGACTGGCCTCGCCCAGCTCAAAAATCTCAACCCGCTTCGCCTAGCGTCGAATCTCAACTAACTGCTTTTTTTCAAAAATTACCCAAAATCCTCATGCTTCCGGGCAGGACGACATTCACATCCCCAGTCTCATGACATCTGTGATCGTCACATCCTCCCCGCGCGAGCGTGAACACCTACGCTCAATGTGTGCCCCTACCCGTGCACCAAGCCGAATAGGTCTAAGCCTAACTAAACCGAAAGATAAGATATAACCAACGAAAAATGATGATATAAAAAAAATCCTTCCGCAATTATATAACAGTCGTATAGTGAAGATAAGTTTGTTTTTTTCTTCGAAAATTTGGGTTCATCTTGGAAGACAATTCTGTGAGTGGAGGATATTCACTTTGAAAGAGTATGCTTCACAGATCAGTGCTGTTAATCTACTTCTTGTTTATAAATATATAGTTGGTAAAGTTGGTGACCGTAGTCGAGGGCGACCAGAAGGCTCCATTTTCAATAGCTACTACACCGAGGCGTAGGGGAGGGCGCTACCCCTTTCCCTGGATTGCTCTACTTTATCCTTGATACGTAACTTATATTGCTGAGTGTTAAGCAAGAAGGTATCAAGTACCATTTTAAAAGTCTTTGGTATGACGCGACCTGGGATTGAACCTAGCTCTCCCGATCTATTGGCGAGGGTATAAGTTCATAGCTCCCCCACCTTTTTTTAATTTTGTGTTTTGGTATCAAAGCCAGTTCTTGAATAAAAAGAATCTGCTTGACATCCACCGTTTCTTTTTTGACAAGTCGTTTAAGCTGAATTGATTTCAATCTTTACCTGTTTAAGCATTCATATCTCCCCCAATGATCAGAATGTTTATTTGAGAATGTGTAGGACAAGGAAAAATAATTTCTTATGGAAGGTGGGGATATTCGTTCCATTACTAGCAATAGTAGAGCTGTAGCAAGAGGTTTGGTTTGGTTTTATGGTATATCGACCATTGTAGATTATTTAATGTCAAATCCTGTTTACATATATTACTAAATATTTATATATATGATTTGTGAACACATTTTGTAGATGAAATTCTTAAACGAGCCGAAGCTCTTTTTTTCACGCAGTAAAATGGTTTCTAGTATTGCTATTTAACAGTAACAATTTGACATCAGTCATTTGTTTGCTCACATAATTAGTTCAATTTGACACATAGATAGAACCCTATTAGGTGCTACTACTCTGGGTCAGAGTGGACCTCGGAACGAAGGCAATAAAATGTCACTCTGCATTTCCTAAAGCACAAGCATTACTGTAGCCTCACCATCAGATTGTTTAGTGTCATGTCTACTTGTCAGGGTAGTTTTCCCCTTCAGCCGAGATGCAGTCGGTCTAATTTGCAACCACAGTCGACTGAGCTATACTATTCCCATGGTGGTATTGACGGTGTTTGTCTATCCATTACCAGTATCATGAGGTTTGGAGATGCCCGTGGTGTAATGGTTATCGTCGTAGGAAATGGACACGGCGACTCGAGTTCAAATCCTGGACGAGAATGATTGCATAGCACTAATGGAAAGCACTTGGGAAAGGTATGAATCCAATTATTCTCCCTCCAGCTATGGGTAAATAGTAGGACAGACTGATTTTCTTCAGCTTTGGTGAGGTAACTAGTCTAGGAGAAGGAAATCTCTGAATTCAAACCTGTTAAACTCCGCTTAAAAAATTGACCTTGTGTCATATCCTGCGCGAGCAGAGGGGTTGGGTAAATAGGATTACCAGTATTATGATATTTTAGTTCTTGTTCGCTACGATAATATGTATGTAATTGCACGCATATTAGGTCAATATTCTCTCGACTGAAGATGCTGTAAGTTCAGGAAGCTAACATTAAATGTTACGATGCTGACAATGCTTTTGCATTTAAATAAGTTTGGTTTGGCTCTTTGCGCATTTTTCGAACACTAGGACCAGATATGTTTGGTTATGCTTTTATTTAGTCATGATAGCCTTTCGTTTGCTGTTAACTTTTTTCATCAATAGAGAGCCACCCTTATAAATAAGTAGCAGTAGTTTCCTGACTGAATTACTTGATTCTGGTCGTTGATCTGTGTGTTCGTCCACCCATCATCTGGTGAAGCGCACCATTTAGCCACCATTAGATTCTTTCACCTTACTTCACATCCACTATGCTGCATCCCATAGTTTTTTCGTTTTTTTTGTTTTTTGTTTTTTTGCCATACAATACGCTTGTGTGGCTTGTATAATACTCTCTAGTCAAAGAGACTTTTATCTAGTGACAAGCCGGGGCAGGATATCTGAGCGATTATGGAGGCAGTATGTTTGAATATTGAGTGTTTTGATTTTTTCCAGTTGAATAAAAGTTTTATTGCCACAGTTGTACGTCTCTGATGATACACTTGTAGGGTTATGATAATGTGAGTTTTCCTTAAAAGAAAAAAGTCTCCCTCTTTTTTAAAGTTTTAACTTAGTCCAGCGACACTAATTTTTATCACGTATATATAGAATCAACTTATTCTTTCTTTACGTTTAGCCCACGTTATCATGGTTCATTGGATTCGAGTTTTTCTTATACGTTATGTTTTTGTTTTTGTTGTGTGTGTGTGTGTGTGTGTGTGTGTGTGTGTGTGTGTGTGTGTGTGTGTGTGTGTTTTATACTCTCACTTCCAAATAGTCCAGTTGAATAGGTAATAAAAGTTTTATCAAACACTCTCTCTCTCTCTCTCTCTCTCTCTCTCTCTGAAAAGGGAATAAATGTTGAAGTAAAACACTATACAATCAAAACTGATTCTATAAGGTATCATTTATCATTAAATTCTACAGCACTGAATCTCTTTAATCAAAAATAAAATTGCAGATAAATTATCCGAAGATATATATATATATATATATATATAATTGGAAAAAATCAACAAACCGTCATTTGGCTACTATAAATTTATTTAGCTGGCAACTCCATAAAAGAAACCAATCTCTTCAGATAGACATCACACAATGGAGAGAAAAAAATTTATTAAAAATTTTAAAAAGTATTCTTTCAAAGGATTCTTACTCGTTTGAATAAATGAATAAATAGGGGGGGACAAAAAGATATGGGCTAGAATTTAGTGACAAAACAAGATGTAATGTCATCGTCTAATGTCTATTATCTTTATGTATCTCAAAAAGAAATTTAACACGCTATGTATCTTTATGTATCAATTTTTTTTTAACAAGACTCATAAAAACTTCAGCAACTAAAATTTTGTCAATAAATTAACCTATTTTATTTTAAGGAAAAATCTGTCTATTTATTCACCCAATAGATACTATCACTTATATCAAACTTATCTTTATTTAAATTCTTTTTTTAACAAGACTCAGCGAACCTTCAGCAACTAAAATCTTGTCAATAAATTAACCTTTTTTACTTCAAGAAAAAAATTTGTTAAGTTGTAAATTGAATTACCACGACCAGAAAATCTGGCGAACACTTGCGCATGATATACGAACCACTGGACAGCTGTTTCGACCTAATTAGGTCTCATCAGCAGTGTTTACCGTGATCTTCCCCACTGAAGATCGAATCAGTGACCACAGAATGCAGAGCCGAAACTCTACCACTAAGTTATCAATCCGCATTGCAAACAAGCGATGCCAAATTAACTAGTCATGGGGAGAGATTAGTGTGGGAGATCGTGGTATACACTGCTAATAAGTTCGAAACAGCTGTCCAGTGGTTCCGTATGTCACACGCAGGTGTTTGCCGGATTTCTGGTCATGGTAATTCACTTTACAATATAATTCCTCTACTTAAAAAAGAAAATGTACATCTATTTCCTTGCCCTTGAGGTTATAATAATTACACAGATACGTATTTTCAATCCTCTTGGGAAGACGTTCCCCTGGAGATGACCGTGTCTTCTGTAAAGGGTAAGGATGTAACTTACAAGACACATTCAGCTTTAATGACCGCTCAATTACCAAGTTAATTTGGCATCGTTTGTGTGCGATGTGAACCGGTGGCTCAGTGGTAGAGTTCCGACTCTGCATTCTTTAGTCGCTGGTTCGATCTCCAGCGAGGGAGATCGCAGTATACACTGCTGATGAGACCTAATAAGGTTGTAACTGCTGTCAGGTGGTTCCGTACGGTAATTCAATTTACAATATAATTCCACTACTTAAATAAGAAAATGTACATTTATTTATCAAGGAATGAAATTCATAAAATTAATTATCCTACATTAAGCACTCCCGCAGATTTATAAGAATCATCTAAAATATTTTCAACTCATCTTTTTTGGATATATATATATATATATACACGAGAGAAAGAAGGGGGGCTGAAAAGTTTGTTGGATGATCTCGTATCTACTGTTGGTTACTTTTTACCGATAGTATGAATGCACTACAACACTGATGAAAGAAGTGTGTGGACCGCAAAAATAAAATCTCATTTGATCACATTCTTTTAGAGTATCTTGGTCAACCTATAGAATTTTCATCCGAACTTCGCATGTGTATATGTCAGTATGCGTGTGTATATTGTAATTTACTAAGCATAAATAGGGCACCCAATGAGACTCGAACTCACTCGTATAAGGTTTAATAGTCTAGGTTGCTAACCATTACACCACCCGAGGTGCCCGTGTGTATATATAAGGTGTGTGCGTGTGAGATTTCTCATTTAAGGTCAGACCGTAAAAAAACATACTTATAGTCTGTAAATAAAAAGAGGAGTCATAGCATTTACAGTAAAAGTCTATTAAGACACACAAAATAACCTAATGGTACAAATAAAAGGCTCTTAGTTATT
Source organism: Sepioteuthis lessoniana (assembly GCA_963585895.1). Classification (NCBI taxonomy): domain Eukaryota; kingdom Metazoa; phylum Mollusca; class Cephalopoda; order Myopsida; family Loliginidae; genus Sepioteuthis; species Sepioteuthis lessoniana. The sequence goes on from OY757921.1 coordinate 29,854,844, forward strand.
TAATGGCATGTCAACCTTTTAGAACAACAGAAGTGGTAATTTACTAAGCTTTTTGCTTAGATATAGCACAAGGCCGTATGAATAGGGCACCCAATGAGAATCGAACTCATTTGTGCAGGTTTGCTTGTCTACCTTGCTAACCATCACACCACCCGAGGTGCCCTAGAAGAACAGAAGTGGTACTACTTAATCCATAAATGAGAGGATTCATACCTTTCCCAAGGGTATTTGAATGTAATAGGGTAACTGGAGTTTGAACTCGCGTACTACGATTCCACAGTCCTGTACGTTAACCATTACACCACGAGGACACCGTCATAGTCCTTAGATGAGTACATAAAATAAACTTGAGAGTAAAGATCAGTAAAATAGAATTACTTTTAATGCAGTATTTTTTTTTTTTTTCTTATTTGAAAAAAATGTATTTTAGTTAAAAGTACATAGCTACATACACACTGCCAAAATGTTTTAGCTTTTAAGGCGCTTTTCATCATTAAGCTGTCACATCTGAATAAGATCTTTGCAATAGAGATTCTCGGAATTTAAATCTATTTAACAATTGAGGTGTGTGTGTGTGTGTGTGTGTGTGTGTGTGTGTGTGTGTGTGTGTTCGCTGCGTCTTGCTTCGTGCGTGACGCCATCTTAATGCATAAACACCATATTCCCGAAATTTAAAAAAAAATGAATCTAAAAGAAATATAAGATGTATAATTACATCTTTTGTGTTTGCCTTGATGACAAATGTCTGAATCTGGAAACTGACTAGACGAATAGCCGAAAGCGTTATATAAGAAACCCATGGAGTTTTCTTTCAAATACTACCCAACGAACGACGTTCACTCCCAAGGAAACAAGAACGATTAATTAAAAAAAAATGGGAAAGGAAAAATATTCTTTGCCCGTACTATTTAATCAAATTTGTATTGATGAAAAGTGCTTCGTGAATGTGTGTGAGCATACACATGCGCGTGCACGCGCATGTATATATATATATATATATATATATATATATATTGTCATCCACAGACAGACTGTTTCGTTGTATCACCACAATTCAGTGTGGCAACCTGCCTCCCATCACGAAAACTGTACAAGTTAGACGAACCAGACACGCTGCTGGAGAAGCAAGGCCGAACTCATCAGGGATGTACTCCTATGGACCCCCGCATATGGCCAAGCAAAAGCAGGACGACCAGCTCGAACATACATACAGCAGCTATGTGAGGATACGGGATGTAGTCCTGAAGACCTGACAGAAGCGATGAATGATAGGGAGAAGTGGCGAGAGAGGGTCAGGGATATCCGTGCTAGCGGCACGACATGATGATGATGATGAGACACGCAGGACGCTTCAAGCTGGGATCGAAACCCACCTAACTTTACGGTAGACATGGTATCTAACCGCTCAGAAGGGTAATTCTTTCGGTAAAAGAAAAATTATTTTTTTGTTTTATTTTGTTTTGCTTTTGTTTTTGTTTTTTTGTTTGTTTTTGTTATTTTTGTTTTTGTTCTCAACAGTAAACTCAACTTTATTTGGAATTGGTTAATCACGAAAATTATTTTAACGTCGCAAAATATTTCTTTTAGGGCTCCTCAAAATAGCAGCCAATCAAACTGTACTCCCAAGTTAAATAGAAATATTTGGAGGCGGAGAAGTGCAAAGCATCAGAAATTTACAGAGAAATATGTGATGCGTATTTTAGTCCAAATAATCTCTACAAATGGGCTAAATATGGGTTTGCCACAACGAGTCTGAGTCGAAAAGAGGTTTTATGGAGTAGAAACACACTGACTCTCCAGTAAATAAAGTTTCGGTCGCAGCAGTCAGTAAAAGACATGCTGACAATCTTCTGGGACAGGAAAAGGCCCAACAGTATTAGTTTCTCTTAAAATGGTGTACCTTTACAGTTTACCATAAATTCACCTAATTTATTGAATGATACTTCCCTCTCTCTCTCTCTCTCTTTGTCTATATATATATATATATAATATGTATATATATATAAATAGAGAGAGAGAGAGAGAGAGCAATATTGAAACATCACTAACTTTTCTTTCACTATTGTGACTTCTAAGTTGTTAGTTTGGTTTGGTTTGATTTGATTTGGTTTGGTTTTATGATATATCAACCATTGTTTGGTTATTTAATGTGGAATCCTGTCTTTACATATATATTAAATATATGATTTAAACAAATTTTGTAAATGCAAACAGTTAAAGGATAGAACAGTTCTATTTCTAACAATTTAATTCAATATAAGACAATAAGTTAAATGGTTCCAAGTATTGCTATCTATCACTAACAATTCAATTAAAGTCATTTCTTTACGCACAGTAAAATGATCAAACGCGTCTATTTCAAGCAATTCAATTCAGCATAAATCATTTCTTTGCATTCAGTTTAAATGTCAGTTCTATTTGACCCATAGATAGGACCCTATCAGTACCACTCCAGGCCAAAGTGGGCCTGGGAAGGATGGCAATGAAGTTGTAATATCTATAATTTGTAAACATATTTTGTAGATAACATTCTTAAACGAGCCTGAGATTTTTTTTGCATACAGATAAATGGTTTCAAGTATTGCTATATAACAGTCACAATTTAACATCAGTCATTTGTTTGCACACATAATTTGTTCAATTTAACTTTTAGATAGGACCCTAACAGGTGCTACTACTCCGGGTCAAAGTGGACCTGGGAGCGATGGTAATGAAGGGGTATTCCGCATTCCCTAAAACTCCAGCATTACTAGAGCTTTACAATCGAATTGTTTAATGTAATCCAGGACACTTGTTGGGGAAGGGGTCTTACCCGTCTGCAGAGATGCATTCGGCATATTCTACAGCTCCATGAGCAATTACTAAGTAAGTAATTAGGCGACCGTAGTCGAGGGCGACCAGGAGGCTTTCTTTTCAATAACTAATACACTGAGGTATAGGGGAGGGCGCTACTCCTTTCCCTGGATCGCTTCACTTTACCCTTGATACTTACCTTATATTGCTGAGTGTTAAGCAAGGAGGTATCAAGCACTATTATGTTAAATCAAATGGTTAGAAATAGAACCGTTTGACTATTTAACCTGTGTATAAACAAATGACTGTCTAATTGAATTGTTAGGAAGACACAGCACTACTTAGAACCATTTACTTGTGTGGCAACGAATGAGTTAACGTTACATAGCAATACTTGAGACCATTTAACTTTGTGCAAAAGAATGAGTTTATGCTCATTTTGAAATGTTATTTAATAAAATGTGTTTCATATCATATACGTGGTGCCTTCAATAAGTTTCCAGACTTTTTTTTTTTGTAAAGGCATCTAAAATTGTCGTAGACTCTTGAAAATTCACTGTTATTGCTATATATCTTATTTTATTATTTCAGGTTCAAATGAACAGCTACAACAGGAATTGGAATACACCCTACTAAAACCTGATTGTCTAGACGTGAGGACACTTTAGAAGAACGATATGCAATAAAATTCTGTTTTAAACTTGGAAAAAATGATGCCACAGAAACGTATGGAATGCTTCAGGCTGCTTTTTAAAGTCATTGGTATGACGCAATCTGGGATCGAACCCAGGTCTCCCGGACCATTGGCGAACACTCTACCCACTAGGAACGTGAAACACAGATTAGCTAAAAATTCTTGCTGTTTTTACCAATGTTTTAATAGTTGTTTTTCTCTACCAAATGAATATTTAGTATCACGGTCAGATCACTTAATTTTGATACAATTCTTATGAATTTTATACATGTTAATACTTCTTGGGTTGTTTAACGCCGAAGTCAGTCTTTCTTGCAAACAATTCTCAGGTTGCAAATTACTAATGATAATTGTAATCAATTATAGCTTCAAGTAACAGTTCTTAATAATAATAGTAATAATAATAATAATAATAATAATAATAATAATAATTCGTACAAAATGATATGGTTTCAGCTATTCTTGTGTGATATTAATAATAATTTGTTTCTACACTGGTATATTCTTTCAAGTATTCCTATCTAATTCTATTGCTCAGTCGGTTGGGGCTGTAGAATAAACCGATTGTTTCTCTTCAGACGGATAAGACCCCCACCACCAACAACAACAACGAGTTTCCTGGATATAACACAAAACAATCTGATAATGAGGCTCCAGTTGTGAAAGGAGCTTTGGGGAATATAGAGTACCCTTCTTTGCCATTGTGCTCAGGTCCACTTTGGCCCAAAGTGTCAGCACCTGATAGGGTCCAATCCATTCGTCAAATAGAACTGTTTGACATTTAAACTGTGAGTAAACAAAGGACTTATGTTAAATCGAATGGTTAGAAATAGAACTGTTTGACTATTTAACCTGTGTATAAACAAATGACTGTCTAATTGAATTGTTAGGGAGACACAGCACTACTTAAAACCATTTACTTGTGTGGCAACGAATGAGTTAACGTTAAATAGCAATATTTGAGACCATTTAACTTTGTGCGAAAGAATGAGTTTATGCTCATTTTGAAATGTTATTTAATAAAATGTGTTCCATATCATATACGTGGTGCCTTCAATAAGTTTCCAGACTTTTTTTTTTTTTTTTGTAAAGGCATTTAAAATTGTCGTAGACTCTTGAAAATTCACGATGCTATTGCTATATATCTTATGAGATGACTGACTAATTTTTATTGTTTCAGGTTCAAATGAACAGCTACAACAGGAATTGGAATACACCCTACTAAAACCTGATTGTCTAGACGTGAGGACACTTTAGAAGAACGATACCCAATAAGATTCTGTTTTAAACTTGGAAAAAATGATGCCACAGAAAAGTATGGAATGCTTCAGGCTGCTTTTTGACTATCTTGCATGAATCGATCATCAGTTTTTGAGTGGCATAAGAGATTCAAGGAAGGCACGGAGTCTGTGAGGGATGATGAGAGGTGTTGGAGGAGTAAGGAAGTTGATTGGCCAAAGGGTTAGGATTAGGGTTAGGGTTACTATGTTGAGGTTTTAAGGGAGTTCAGGAAGAGATTCCTAGGAAGAGGCCAGCAGTCTTCAAATCGGGTCAGTGGCATTTCCACCAGAACAATGCACCAGTCCATAACTCCATCCTTGTCACAGACTATTTGACCAAGATGGGCATCAAGACAGTTCCTCAGCCTCTCTATAGTCCAGGCCTTGCTCCCTGTGACTTTTGCTTATTCCCTAAGCTCAGAGACTGTCGTTATGAGACAATTGAGGAGAAGAAAGAGACTGTGACGAAGGTCTTTGACACGCTCACACAAGAGGACTTCCATGGGACCTTCCAGAAGTTGTTGGAACGGTACAACAAGTGCATTGCAGCCGGAGGAGATTACTTCGAAGGGGACTAGAGTTTCATTTGTGTACTATCAATAAAAGTGCCCATACGAAAAAAGTCTGGAAACTTATTTAATGATTCTCGTATATATATATATATATATATATATATATATATATATATATATTTGATATAGATGTTCAAAAAAGATTTGGCATTAAATAACCTACAATGGTTGATTTCCCTTAAAATCCGATCAAACGAAACTATCTAATTTTAGGAATGAGTCTCCTTGGAGTAGTAGCTAACGTGCTGGACTATAATATTGTAATAAGCGAGTTCGAACTCCAGTCGCACTATTGTTTACTTTCTGACAAATACTCACGAGAAAGATAATCATAGTTATGCACACTTTACAAATAAAGGATGCTGTGGAAGTTCATGTTTGCTCACGTTCTAAAGAGACATGGCACACGGAATGGGTACGATTTTAGAACCTGTAACTAAATAATAGAGAGGCGCTCAATACGTAATGGTTATTTTCTACAGAAGTGAGCTCTGCTACCATATTTAAAATCCTAAAGGAGGCTGTTTGTATTTCACAAAGTGCTAATACTTTTGAGAAATATATGAATCCAACAACTCTCCTTCCTGTTATTAGTAAATAGTAGGGCAGACTAGCCCTTTAACCTTGGTTTGGCAACCGTTATAACAGAAGGAAACTGTATTTATTTATCCAACCCCTCTGCTCAAGTAGGATACGACATAAGGTCAGTCTTTTAAGCAGATTTTTTGACCAGTTTGAATTCAGTTTTCTTTCTAGACCGGTTGCCTTACCAACGTTAAATAGCACAGTCTCCCCAACTATTTGCCCATAGCTGAAGGGAGAAGAATTAGATTCATACCTTTCTCGAAGGTATTAGTGCTATGTGATATGCAGTCTTGTCCAGGATTTGAACCCAGGTCGCCGGGTTCATTTCTTAGGATAATAATCATTACACTACAAGCGCATTCGTAAACTAGATGTAGACCTGAAGAGGGATATGCTCTGTTATGTTATTCCTGCTCAAGACGCACGACATAACCCAACTGCCAAACCGAGTAACAGGACCAGTAAGAGAACGAAATAAACAAAATCCAATTTGTCCAGATCAGTGGGGTATTTTTTGTTTTGCTTTTTTGTTTTGTTTTGTTTTGTTTTTTATGTATCTCCTCAAATATGATGGTGGACTGATAGTTCAATTTATTAACATACATTATTATAATTACATCACCGCCAATGCAACACAAACTGGTTTGCGTTGCATTCAGACGCCATTTTTAGTCTTCGTTGTCGATTTCACGAAAAAAAAAATCGCATTTGTCCGCATCCAAGGAAACCGGAAGACGGTCGGTGACGTCAATACAAAAATGGCTGCTGCAATCTGAACGGCTTTATCATTTCCGCCTTGAGGACGTCGGCTCATGGCGCACCTGGCCGGCTTCCCGTTCACGCATGCCAAATGCAAGAAACGCGGTAGGATGGAAGAAGGATTAAGAAAATTACAATGGTCAACGCAGTGCAAAAATAGATATTGCCTTTATTGCTTTTACACTTATCTGGCTTCGTTGACACAAATGGTTAAAAAGGAAGAAAAAAATAGACAATTATCAAAAGAGAGAAAAGAAAACAATGGGAGTAAAGGCTAAATTGTCAGCTCAAACGTGATAATATAATCCCTTTTACAGCTCAATAGTAAAGACAATTTAAAGGAACAACATAAAACGCTTTCATTTTAGCCACCACCACCACCACCATCTCTCTCTCTCTCTCTCTCTTTGTCTCTCTCTCTCTCTCTCTAGAAATTAAGAGTTGAAAATATTCTCAAACTCCAACGCCCCCCAGTGACCGTTGACATGCCAAAAGTTCAAGGCTATTTAACTGGTAGAACGATTTTCTTTTTTGATCGGTCGCATAATTTGTTTATATAACCTATCTGACGACCTTCGTCTCTCTCTCTCTCTCTCTCTCACTCTCTCTCTCTCTCTCTCTCTCTCTCGTACGTGCGCACACATACACACACAGACACCATTGTGCTGATGTCTATCTATCTTTGCCTATCTCGCTCTCTCTTATGGCTTCTCTCTCTCTCTCTCTCTCTCTCTCTCTCTCTCTCTCTCTCTCTCTCTCTCTGCTAATTGATCCGCTAGTGGTTTATATTCATCAGTTACGAACTACTAAGTTTCATTTTATTTATAAGCATATTTGAATCTTATTATTTTCCATCTTTTCATCTCTGATGACCGAAGAATATGTTCTTACCACTAAAATATTATTGTGAAAATGTAAACGAATTACGAATTATTACATCAACAATAGAAACAATTTCCAGTCCGTACTAATCATTATCGTAATAACATTTTCATGACACTGATAATACTGAAATGATAAACATAAAAACCTGACTATCAATGTTTTCTTATAATAATCTTGATAGCTTTGCCCAGTCGGCTGGGGCTGTAGATTACACCGACTGCATCTCTGCAGAGGGATAAGACACCCCCCGACGAGTGTCCTGGATATGACACTAAACAATCTGATGGTGAGGTTCCAGAGATGCTAGGGCTTTGGGAAATGCGGAGCACCCCTTCATTGCCATTGCTCCCAGGTCCACTCTGGCCCGGAATGGTAGCATGGGTTAAATAGGTTAAATAGAGTTAACTGCATAATTATGCTAAATGAATTAGAACTGTTTGACTTAACTGAATTGTTTGAAATGGAACTGTTTTTGACATTGAAACTCTACTTACACTGAACTGAATTGTTATATATAGAACTGTTTTGACATTTAACTTGTGTGTAAACAAAATCTGTACTTATACTAAACTGAATAATAATAATAATAATGATAATAATAATAATAACAATAATAATTCAGTTTTGTATGAGTTTAGTTTTTGTCAAAAACAGTTCTATTTCAAACAATTCAGTTTAGCATAAGAACAGTTTCAATGTCAAAAACAGCTGCATTTCAAACAATTCAGTTTAGCATAAGTACACAGTTTAGTTCTATTTGACTCATAGACAGGAATCTAGCAGGTGCTACCACTCTGGGCCAAAGTGGACCTGGGAATGATGGCAATAAAGAGGTACTCTACATTCCCCAAGGCTCCAGCATTACTCGAACTTCACCATCAGATTGTTTTGTGTCATATCAGGACACTCGTTGGGGGAGTCTTACCTCTTTACAGAGATGCAGTCAGTATATTCTACATCCTCATCCGACTGGGTGAAGGAATAAACTTGATCGCTTGATTTAACAGTATGCCAAACATTGTTGAGTTACTTCAAGCCAAAGTCAGTTTAACAATTATGGTTTCCAATTATATAAAATACAAAAAAATGTATCTTCGCAATCATTTTAAACGAGGGAAACACCTCATACTTAGATGCTAATGCAATATTTTAAGAGACAATAAATTTAAACATTAAAAGTCATTTGAAATGGAGGTGCCCGTGGTGTAATGGTTTTCGTCGTAGGAAATGGATACGGCGACACGAGTTCAAATCCTGGACGAGACTGATTGCATTTCACATAGCACTAATACCCTTGAGAAAGGTATGAATCCAATTATTCTCCCTCCAGCTATGGGTAAATAGTAGGACAGACTGGGTTCTTCAGCGTTGGTGAGACAACTAGTCTAGGAGAATGAAAACTCTGAATTCAAACCTGTAAAACTCCGCGTAAAAATTGACCTTGTGTCATATCCTGTCCGAGCGGAGGGGTTGGTAAATAGGATTAAAAGTCTTTTGAAACACATCTGTATGCTTGGGAGTAATGATAAAGTGTGATTAGTCGGCTGGGGCTGTTGAATACACCGACTGGATCTCTGCAGAAAGCTAGGAACCCGCCACCCCCGAATGAGTGTCCTGGATATGACTTTAAATCGTCTGATGTCGAGCTTTGGGAAATGCGGAATACCCCTTCATTGTCATTGCTCCCTGGTCCACTATGACCTAGAGTGTTAACACCTGATCGGGTCTCCAGTCGCGCTATTACGTTGACTTTCAGACAAATACTCTTGGGAAAGGTAAGTAGTTGGTGACCCAAGTAGAGAGCGACCAGAAGGCTCCCTTTTAAATAGCTACTACACCGAGGTGTAGGGGAGGGCGCTACTCCTTTCCCTGGATTGCTCCACTTTGCCCTTGATACGTACCTTATATTACTGAGTGTTAAGCAAGGAGGTATCAAGTCTTTGGTATGACGCGACCTGGGATTGAACCGAGATCTCCCGGACCATTGGCGAACACTCAACCTACAAGACCAATGAGCCGGTTCCCAGCTGTTCTTCTAGAAGGATGGCTTTGGAATTAAATAACCCACAAAGACTTATATGCCATTAAAAACAAAGAAACCAAATAAATCAAACCTGATTAGGTCCTATCTATTTGTCAAATAGAACTGTTTGACATTTAAACTGTGTGCAAACAAATGAATTATGTATTGAGTATTACAATTGTTTGCACACAGTTAAATGGTTCCAATTATTCTAACACGAATAGCTTTATTCAGTATTAATCATTTGTTTGTACCCGCTTAAATGGTTTCAAATATTGCGATCTAACATAAATAGTTTTATTTGCACATAGTCAAATGGTTTCAAACACCGCTATGTAACATTAACAATTCAATTTAGGCGCACAGTTAAGGAGTTTCAAGTATTGCTTATCAACACAAATAATTCTATTCAACATTCATTCGTTAGCACACATTCAAATTCTTTCAAATAGTCCTATTTATCCATTTTTGAGAAATAAAACTGTTTGATATTTTGTCTGTTTGTAAACAAATGACTGATGCTTAATTAAATTGTTAATGATACATGGCAATACTTGAAACTAATTAACTGCGTGCATATAAAACGATAAGTGTAGAATTGTTGAAACCGTTTATCTGTTTGCAAAATTAAATTATTGGTATTACATAGCAATACTTGAAACCATTTGACTGTGTGAAAATGAATAGTGTTGCATAGAATAATTAGAGTTAAATAGCAATATTTGTAACCATTTAACTTTGTGCAAACAAATGACTGGCGTTAAATTGAATTGTTGAAAATAGAACTGTTTGGCTATTTAACTGTAAGTAAACTGATGTTTTGTTGAATTGTTAGTGATAAATAGGACTATTTGAAAGAATTTCGTACTCCAGTCGCACTATTACGTTCACTTTTGGGCAAATACCCTTGGGAAAGGTATGAACCCCCGTATGCTCCCAGCCATGGGTTAAATAGTACCACTACTGTTCTTCTAGGAGAATGGCTTTGGCATTAAATAACCTAAAAAAAAGGTTGATATGCCATTAAACAAATGAAACCAAACCAAACCAAACCATAAGTACGCAGTTTAAATGTCAAAACAGTTCTATTTCAAACAATTCAGTTTAGCATAAGTACACAGTTTAGTTCTATTTGACCCACCTATCAGTTGCTACTATTCCGGGCCAAAGTCGACCTTGGAGCCATGTCAGTTAAGAGGTACTATGCATTCCTCAAAGCTCCAGCATTACTGGAACCTCACCATCAGATTCTTTCGTGTCATATACAGGACACTCGTTAGGGGAGTTTTACCCCTTTGCAGAGAAGCAGTAAGTGTATTCTACAGCCTTAGTCGACTGAGTAAATTTAGCTCTGACTACCTTCAAACTATTGACTTACAAATTTAGCTCTGACTACCTACAAACTATTGACTTACAAATTTAGCTCTGACTACCTACAAACTATTGACTTACAAATTTAGCTCTGACTACCAACAAACTATTGACTTACAAATTTAGTTCTGACTACCTACAAACTATTGACTTACAAATCATATGGAAGCCCATTTAAGTATATGGTTCGTTTAAAAATATTATCAACAAACTATGCGTTTACAAATCATATATTATATGCATTAAAAGGATTTGGCATTAAATAACCTAAAATGGTTGATATGCTGTAAAAACCAACCTAACCAAACCAAAGTGTGATTCCACACCCTTCAGAGGTCCAGAGTTTGAAGCCTTACAACGAAGTGCAATTTAATGTCATACCAAGTACATTCTCGCTATCTACGATTGGATAAAAAAATCACTGGCCGTTTCACAGCCTTTGTTATATATACCATGGATCATTGTTTTATTTTGACCTTATAGAAACTATAGATATGTATTTACTCAGTCTCTCCGTCACGGGCAAAACACTACAAAGTCATTTTTAGCCAAAGTACAGTTGGTTTAAATTTTCAACTGGTTCCTGTACCATGAAGGTCATTTTCATATTTTCATTTTACCTTGCTTTATACTTAGAGAAACTTAGTAAACATAAAAAGTACTTATGAAAACAAGTTATTACTTAGAATTATATCTATACCTGTCTGCTCGCCTGTAGCGATTGAATTCTATAGAAAATTAAAATGGGATTTTTCTAGACAAATTATTAAATGTATATATATTCCTGCTCATTAATGTTCGCATAGACATCCATCTTTTTGAGTGAAATCAACAGACAATCACTTTCAAGAAAATAAAAGGTGATTAAAAAACACAGTCAAGTTATTAATCGATTTATGGTCAATAGATAAGAACTGTATTTGATTTTGTCAATCAAATATTGATGACCAACGGATATGTTTCTGGGGATGGTGGGTAATTTACAAAAACAATACGAACATTTGGCGTTTGAAATTTTTAAATTGTCTTATAGACAACATTTGTATATCAGTTTATTCATATTTTTTCAATCTGTCTCTTTCTATTCACACACACACACGCGCATATGCTAAGATGAAAAATAAAACTGCTACCTCCTGGATTAGAGTTTTAGTTTTATTTAAAGGCATGAACCTCATCAATTTATGCTGTCTGCAGATAGAGAATACTGGTAGAGACAGAGAAAGATGGTGCTCCCCACCTCTTGGTTTTGAATTCATTTTTTCCTTCTCCTAAACTGGTTGCCTTACCGGGACTAAAATACCCCGTCTGTTCAATTATTTACCCATAGCTGGAGAGAGAAGAAAAAGATTCATGCTTTTCCAAGGGAATTAGCATGAAGTGAAATACAAACAGACTTGTCCAGTATTTGAACTCTGTAGGTCAAGTCAATAGATAAGAACTATACTTGATTTTGTCGATCAAATATTGATTACCAACGAATATGTTTCTGGGGATGGAGAGTGATTTACAAAAACAATATGAACATTTGGCATTTACGCTGTCTACATAACATATGGCATTTAAGTCTTTAAATTATCTTATTGACACCTGTATATCAGTTTATTCATATTTTTTCAATCTGTCTTTACACACGTATCTATATTTACCGACCCCTGCGCACGAGCAGGATGAACATTTGACATTTAAGTTTTTAAATTGTCTCATAGACACCTGTATATCAATTTACTCATATTTTTTCAATCTGTCCGTTAATTCAAACACCAATGTCTATATTTACCGACCCGGGCAGGATGTGACACAAGGTTATTTTTTACGCAGAGTTCAACAGGTTTGAGTTTAAAGTTTTCTTTTCGTAGACTAGTTACCATACTAAGGTTAAAGAGCCCAGTATGCCATACTATTTACTGAAAGCTGGAGGTTGCCCAGTCAGCTGGGGCTGTAGAATACACCGACTGCACCTCTGCAGAGGGGTAAGACACCCCCGACGAATGTCCTGGATATGACACTGAGCAATCTGATGGTGATGTTCCAGTGATGCTGGAGCTTTGGGGAATGCGGAGCACCCCTTCATTGCCATTGCTCCCAGGTCCACCCTGGCCCGGCGTGGTAGCACCTGATAGGGCCCTATTTATGGGTTAAATAGAACTAACGGCATATTATGCTAAACTGAATTGTTTGACTAAACTGAATAGCTTGAAATAGAAATGTTTTTCACAATTAAACTGTACTTACATTTAAACTGCGTAGTTACACTAAACTGAATTGTTTGAAATAGAACTATTTTCATAAAAATTGATTTGGCGTTAAATAACCTACAAAGGTTGATATGCCATAAAACCCTAAACAACCAACCAACCAGTCAAAGCTGGAGGCAGAATACCTGTACCTGAGGCAAAATCTCGTTGTGGACGATGCCCTTTACATCTCAGAAGGTGATCAAAATGACTTTGATTCTTGCTTTCTACGGTGACACCACGGGCACCTCCTCAAAATCTTCGTTGATGATCTTTCCGTTTTCATGTCCAGCTGACTCGCGATCATTCGAGCAATCAAATCGACGATCGCAACCCGCAACTTACCTTACACGATCGACGTTAAACTCAGTCTTGCTCGTTGAAGACTTCCCATATCTGAACTTATCTTTCACCTCCGCACGACACTCTTTGAACTTCTTGTGCCACATAAAAAGCACTCTCCATGAATTTGCCGAAATATTTCTAGAGTTTTTCTCAAAAATTTCTGGTTTATTCGTTACTAGGTGTTCATTTTTCAGGGATCACAGCTAAACGATTTGAAAAAATAGTGTAAACAAAAACATGTGACAAAATGCAGTGATTGCAGAAAGCTTACTTATATTCTTCCAATATATCATGAGATTATAACACAATCCGCTTATCCCTCTTTCGCCTCTAGCTCTCACAACACACCTTTACTTTTCAGACAGACCTCGTATAAAAAATAAAACTCAAACAAACCACACACAGGTATGCGTGGACTTTTCTGTCTTATGTATGTAAATATCTATCTATATATACCATATTTCCCAACCCCTCTGCTCGGACAGGATATGACACAAGGTCAATTTTTAACTGATTTGAATATCTATCTATATAAACACACACGATAGAAAAATACACTCACGCCCATTGGGGGGTGTTTCAATTTTCTTAGTTATCTTTCTTTATTAATTTTTCTTCCTTTATATAGATTTCTATTTTCGTTCCTTGCCGTGTTTGCACCTATATATATAAACAGGATTTAGCATTGAATAACCAATAAAGTTTGATATGCCATAAAACCAAACCAAACCAAACCGTATTCTACAAATCGCTCTTTTGGCGAAAAAACGTCCAACTATTTTTATCTTAAAGGTGCTAAAAGATGGTGGCTGAAAATTAATCGAGAAGCAAGATTTTAACCGCTGTTTAACTTTTAAGCCCAAGGCTTTTGTTACTGAATGCTTGAAATTAGCTCTAACATTTGTCCCTCAGTCAAGCAATTTATTTAATAACAAGAATATTTACATACAAACTATTCGTTTACAAATCATATATACAAAAACATGATTTGGCATTAAATAACCCACAAGATCATTAAAGAACCAATCAGTTAATGGTACCATTACTCCCAGTTACACTCTGACTCGGAGTTGTCGTACCTGTTAGGATCCCATTTATTGGTTAAATAACTCTCTTTGAGATCATTTTTTGAATGGTTGTGAATATTATTTGCAGATTGATATTTGTAACTAAGTACAAAGTGTTTACCTCTTTAAAAAGTTTTTTCAGATTATTACTATCCGTCCGGGGAGGGGTATGTGTTGGATTCTGCGGACCCAGACGCTAAGCGGTTAGAATCAAAGATTCTACTGGTGACTAAAACAGGCTTTGAAAAATACAATAGATGAAGTGAAACTATAGTTTCGATTTTTGTAACAGATCAGATGACTTGTAGTTAGAAAAAATGTATTTGGATACTAAAATTCTTATAAATTATCAAGTCGCGGAGGCAGCACGGAGTTTACTAACACACACACACGCACACACACTTTCCAAACAGTCCAGTTGAATAGGTAATAAAAGTTTTATCAAAATCTCTCTCTCTCTCTCTCTCTCTCTCTCTCTCTCTCTCTCTCTCTCTCCAGGTCTTCTAAGCTGTATCTTGTGTCCGTACAGAGCTGATGTAAGGTTTTGCTGGTCCGCCAACAGACTCGTCCATAGGCAGGAGTCCATTTGAGAACATCGATTATCAGTTCGTTCTTGCTTCTCCATGAATGTCTTGTTCTTCTGACTTGAATGATTTGTGAGATGGGATGTAAGTGGCTGTACAACTACTGTTTTGTAAGATGTAGCCATTAATGATTTATTGGATTGATCTGTCAGTGATTTCAGGAGGGGTTTCGATCAGATTCTTAAATGTACTTTCCATTTCAGTAGCCTTTCTTTTTGGTTGATAGCTTTTCGTTTGGCCCTCGATGCGTTCACATCATTTACTGTCTGCCATGCTATTCAAGATTGTCAAACATCTACAGAATTTCTAGTTTTATCGATGTGAAGCATGCTCCTCTTTTAAAGGACTATCTTTCGATTACAGAATCGTCACGGTAAAGATACGCCTGAGATCATTTTTTAAATAAATTATAAATATAAGTTGGCGACCATAGTCGAGGGCGACTCGAAGGCTCCCTTTTCAATACCTACTACACCGAGGTGTAGGGGGGCGCTACTCCTTTCCCTGGATTGCTCCACTTTACCCTTGATACGTACCCAATAATGCTGAGTGTTAAGCAAGGAGGTATCAAGTACCATTTTTAAAGTCTTTGGTATGACGCAAAATAAATTATAAATAGTCCCAATTTTTTAAATAAATAATAAATATGTTGTATAGTATACTGTGTCGTTATTAACAACGAGGAACACGTATGTATATAAAAATATAAGATTATATTTTTATTTTTGGCGATGATACTTCTGTGGAGCAGAAAAGCAATCGCAGAGAGTTCGCGCACACGAAGGAGTTGTCGGAAGACGGAAGAGCCCGTGAACAACTGACTTTAGCCGAAATTCGGAAACTTACATAGTCTACAACTCTCACGTGACCTGCAACAATTCCTCTTTTTCGTTAACTATGGTTACGCCCACGTTTCACTTCTTTCCATTGGTTATGTTGTCTGCTTCCCATTGGCTACTTGCCCAAGCCCGGTTCTGTGGGCGTACGTATCTACCACTATCACCGAATTCAACCACGTACACAGGTCAAGGTGATATTCCGATATCTTCGACCTAGTAGCTAGGGAAAAAAACTAGAAAACTTACAAAAAAACGTATCCTTAAAAGAAAAAGAAACCCAACAAATACTAACGCACAGACACTTTGGAAAGCCTAAAAATAACTAACCAACACATAACAAAAAGAATAATTAGAATAGGGAGCAGTGTCTCATCAACCGAGACAGACATCGACACGCGACTGGCAAAGGCATGGACAGCTAACAATAGACTATCAATGACTATCGGTCATATGGAAGTCAGACCTGACCGATAAAATGAAGCGCAGTTTCTTCCAAGCAGTGGTCGTTTCGATACTGCTATATGGATGCACTACATGGACGCTAACTAAATGTATGGAGAAAAAGCTTGACGGCAATTACACAAGAATGCTGTGAGCAATATTGAACAAGTTTTGGAGACAGCGCCCCACAAAGCAGCAGCTGTACGGCCACCTACTACCAATCGCGAAAACTAATAAAATTAGACAAACCAGACATGCAGGACACTGCTGGAAAAGCAGGGACGAGCTCATAAGTGATGTACTCCTGTGGACCCCTTCACATGGACGAGCAAAGGCAGGACGACCAGCTCGAAACTACATACAGCAGCTCTGTGTCGATACGGGATGTAGCCCTGAGGATGTGCCGGAAGTAATGGATGATAGGGAGGGGTGGCGAGAGAGAGTTAGGGATATCCGTGCTGATAGTGCGATATGATGATGACATCCAAGGTCAAATCGGTAAAATTAGAAATTCAGTAGAAGATAGACTATCACTAATATTGGAGGTGCCCGTGGTGTAATGGTTACCGTCGTAAGAAATGGACACGGCGACACGAGTTCAAATCCTGGCCGAGACTGATTGCATTTAACATAGCACTAATACTCTTGGGAAAGGTATGAATCCAATTATTCTCCCTCCAGCTATGGGTAAATAGTAGGGCAGACAAGGTTCTTAAGCCTTGGTGAGGCAACTAGTCTAGGAGAAGGAAAACTCTGAATTGAAACCTGTTAAACTTAGCTTAAAATTTGACCTTGTGTCACATTCTGCCCGAGCAGAGGGGTTGCGTAAATAAGATCACTAATATTAGACAGACAGTAAGTATAGTGAAAAGATATAAAGGACATATGGACATAGGTGTTTGGTTTAAGTGAAATTATCTGGAGGTAGCAGGTTCAATCCTGACAACAAGTAAATAACAATGAATACGTACTATAGCTTAAAACTTATATCCGTTTATGGTGAACGGAATTGAAACAATCAAACCCTGTGGATTAAATAAAGAGTTCGCTTCGAAGTTCTATGTAAGCTCCCGACTTTGACATGGAACACCTGAAGAAGGCCGAAAGATGCACCAACCGAAACGTTATGAATTCAACGAAGATGAAGACCGAATACACGAAATGATAAAAATTATCATGCTTCATCTCAGAAATTTAGACAAATAAATTATGAATTATTCATGTAATAAACTATTGATAATATGAGCCCGAATAACATTGAGTGACCACTGTGTTGCATACATATAAACATGAATTTTTGTAATACGTAGATAATTATAGCAGGACACATAGCGTAACGGTTATAAAAGCTCCTAAAAGACAATCATCTGGATGTTGCAGGTTCAATCCTGACTGCAGGCGTGTAACAATACAGGAATACTTAACTCTTGTATCTGGTTATGGTTAACGGAATCAGAGCAAATGACCCCACTGGATTAAATAAAGGACGTAGTCCGAATTTCCTCGTAGGCTCCCGAGTTCGACAAGAAACACCTGAAGAATGCTAGAGAATATATCTGCCCAAACGTTGTGAATATAACAATAAAGATGAAGACAAAAGTCTGAAAACCCTGAATGATAAAAATGATAAGGTAAATTCTACATTTAAACGATTTCAATATAGATTATTGGATGCTCGAGTTGTGTGCCTCAAATGTGTCTGCAAGTAGTAACTAAACGACCAAAATGCAGGTCTTAAAGGTTTATTTACCCAGCCTCTCAACCACGGACAGAATTTCACACATGGCCAGTTTTTAAACGGAGTAAAGCTGGCTTAAATTCACTGGATTGGTTGCCTAACCGAAGCTAAAGAACCTTTTCTGCTCTACTATTTACCGCTAGCTGAAAGGGGAGAAGAGATAGATTCATATCTTTCCCAAAATGCATTACCGCAAATAGCTGAGTCCAGGATTTGAACTCAGGTCGCCGATTCCATTTACTACGACAATAACCGTTACACTAAACATCCCTCCTGTGCAGGTCTGAAGTACAGCTGCTGTTTTGTGATTTTTAGTAATTAGTGAAAAAGGAAGGGATAAGTTGGCGAAAATTATTAAGAGACAGACAAACACACCTACAACGAAAGAGATAGAAAAGTGGTGTTTGAAAAACAGAAATGTGTGTCTGTGCGCCTGCGTGAAAGGAGATATAGAATAATGTGGTTCTGAATAGCTTCAGTAGAATAACGGGCTCTTTAAAATTGCACATTTTCATTCATTGAACAATTAAATTATTGCTTTTCAAATGTAACAGAACTGATTCATATATCATAACGACTAAACCTGTAAATAATTCAGTCCTTTCCCGGAAATTTACGTGCATGTTATGACTGTCCTCACTTACTAATAGAGATATAAACAATAGATATGCGTTAACTGTAAGAAACAAATTCTATACACTTTAGAAAGACATACTTCGAATGACGAATATGAAAACTTCGTCACTGCCCACTTATAAGCGGTAGCTGAGAATAAACCAGTCAAACCGAGGTCTAAATGTAGAGTTCCATAGGAGTCACTAGTAGCTAGGAAAAAAATTCGCTGGATTTCACTGTGTGTTTATATATCTGTGTTTCTATGTGTGTGTATATGTCTATGCTTCTCTGTGTGTGTGTGTGTGTGTGTGTGTGTGTGTGTGTGTGTGTGTGTGTGTGTGCCTCTGATGGTATATATATTTCTGCTTCTATGTGTGTATATATCTGTGTTTCTATGTGTGTGTATATGTCTATGCTTCTCTGTCTCTGTGTGTGTGTGTGTGTGTGTGTGTGTGTGTGTGCCTCTGATGGTATATATATTTCTGCTTCTATGTGTGTATATATCTGTGTTTCTATGTGTGTGTATATGTCTATGCTTCTCTGTCTGTGTGTGTGTGTGTGTGTGTGTGCCTCTGATGGTATATATATTTCTGCTTCTATGTGTGTATATATCTGTGTTTCTATGTGTGTGTATATGTCTATGCTTCTGTGTGTGTGTGTGTGTGTGTGTGTGTGTGTGTGTGTGTGTGTGTGTGTGTGTGTGTGTGTGCCTCTGAGGGTATATATATTTCTGCTTCTATGTGTGTATATATCTGTGTTTCTATGTGTGTGTATACATCTTTGCTTTTGTTTGTGTGTGTCTGCTCTTCTATGTGTGTGTATACATCTATGCTTCTATGTGTGTGTATATGTCTATGCTTCTGTGTGTGTGTATATATATGCCTCTGAGTATGTATATATCTCTGCTTCTATGCGTGTATATATCTGTGCTTCTATGGGTATGTATATATCTATGCTTCTGTGTGTTTGTGTGTATGTGTGTGCTCTTCTATGTGTGTATAGATCTATGCTTCTATGTGTGTATATATGTCTATGCTTCTATGTATGTATATATGTGCCTCTGAGAGTGTATATATCTGTGGTTCTATGTGTGTATATAACTGTGCTTCTATGTGTAAGTAAATATCAGTACTTCTCCGTGGGAATATATATATCTGTGCTTCTGTGTGCGTATATATCTGTGCTTTTATCTGTCTGTCTGTCGGTGTGTGTGTGTGTGCGCGCGCGCGCACGTGGGTGTGCATGTGTGTGTGTATGTGTATATGTGCTTCTGTGTATGTATATATGTACCCTGTATGTTTATACGTGTACCTCTGTGTGTGTATATATATCTGTGCTTCTGTCAGTCTGTGTGTGTGCGCACATGCGTTTGTGTGTGTATGTGTATCTGTGCTTCTGTGTGTGTATATATGTATCCCTGCATGTTTATATATGCACCTCTGTGTGTGTATATATCCGTGCCGCACTTCGGTATGTATACGTATTTTTTTGTTGTGTGTATGATTGGAGCAAGTGTATGCGTGATGATGGCGTGCGCGCATGCCTCGTAGACGAAATATTGCCAAAGTTTGTTGTTCGTGTCTAAGTAAAGGCCAGAATTCCGAAAGCTATTTTTTTAAAGCAGTCAGTCTTCCAACCGTTGCGGAGTACTTTGGCTCAAAAAGCTGAAATCTATCCTGCGAACGGTCGTCGATTTTTAAACGTAGAGTTGTATAGAAGAAATGTGCAACGGGATTTGCACATTATTCATCAAAAACGATTTTCTTAAATATATTCCACTGTTAAAAAAAATAAACTGAAAATGGTTTATCAACATTGGAAGAAGGACTATTTCGAAGGAGTCTAATTGTAATCATTTACTAGGTTTAGCTTAGTTTGGTACAAGGCCAGAAATATGAAGCTACAGTGAGACTTAAACTGGCGAACAATGGTCTGCTAGCCTAGCTTGCCATCCATTACAACATACGAGTTGCACAAATCTTATGAAGTTGTGCATAAAGCAGTATTATATATATATATATATATATATATATATGTATATATATAACTAAAGTCCTCATTATTTTCCTATGTAAACATAACCCTGTAAAAACGACACATCACAGCGAAATTTTTATTAGACCTATATATTTAAAAGAGGTCCGACCTATATATTTAAAAGAGGTCCGACTTTTATTAGACCTTTTATATTTAAAAGAGGTCCGATGCTGAAAAGGTGTCTATTTTAACCGATAGAAAAAAAGATAGAAAAAGATAGAAAAAGGTCGGAATCGGCAAAAGTTCTTGTCACACCATTTTCAAAGTTAGAATTTATGGTACGTCGTATTTTTGCAAACATTGTACTGTGTCCGCTGGGAGATATGAACAAAACTAGAATCGTGACAGTCTTTTAAGGATCTCGTTAATCGCCTACTCTCTGATATTGGTCCAGTCGGACATTTTTCTACTTAAAGCTGAACGCCAAGCTGAAAAAGTGTCTATTTTAGCCGATAGAAAAGATAGAAAAAAATGCGCTATTGTTGTATATTGGCCACCGACCTGGCTGGGCTGTCAAAATAGGAAAGGCACTTGTGTAAATAATAGGTGCATCCGGTCGAGGAATATCAGAATATAATCTTGACCGTGGACGGGTTGAATGAGTGCGATTTGTGACGCTCACACGAAGAAGGTGGACGTTGAACTATTATATAACACAGTACACAGTTTAAGATCAGAAGTTGGAGATCAGACGAGTTGGATACTTGACGCGGTAGAGAAAGCCAGCACCCAGCAGAGTGGGCCCTCAGGCCCCCGATTGAGCAGTTGCAGTTGGAAATAAGATGCGATAAAGAAAACCAGAGAGGCTGGGCCCTTAAGCCCCCGGTTAAGCAGCCCAGGAGAACGAGAAAGAAACGCTATTATGGCCATAAGAGCGGGGGTCAATATGTTGCAGTTCTGTTCGGTCTCCAACTCCCTCTCACACACAACACTTTCAATAAAGGGAGAGGTATATTTTTCTAAAGAACTGTGTTGCTCGTCTTTATTGTGTCGTCGTTATGATTCTGTATGCATATGCATATATGTATTATTTGGCTATACAACACTATGAGATCGTTGTATTAGTTATTAGATATTTGTATTAGTTGATGTTTTAGAAATGATTCAATGAAAATTGGTTGAATCATTGGTTTAGTTTGGTTTTTGTGTTTAAAGGCATATCAACCTATGTAAAGATGATTTGTCTTTGAGATTCTAAAATAAATAATCATCCCACAAAACAATATACATTCGTATATTCGTATATTTCCATAGTTATCAATTTTTTCATACAAAAGAAAAAAATACTTGATTTAAAAATCCAGTTCGTACAAGTCTTACTTATAAGTAAAGGATAATATCCCAATTGGTTTGGTTTCTTTGTTTTTAATGGCATATCAACTCTTTTTAGGTTATTTAATGCCAAAGCCATCCTCCTAGAAGAACAGTAGTGGTACTATTTAACCCATATCTGGGAGGATAAGGGGGTTCATACCTTTCCCAAGGGTATTTGTCCGAAAGTGAACGTAATAGCGCGACTGGAGTACGAACTCGCGTACTACAATTCCGTAGTCCATCGCTTTAACCATTACACCACGAGGACACCCACACCCAATTGGTGTTTATGTTTCATTGTTTTGAAACGATTTTTTTCAGATCTATTCATTTGATTTACTTATGAAAAGAAGAACGTTATTATAACTTGAGTGTGAAGACTAAACATTAGTAGTAGTAGTAGTAGTAGTAGTAGTAGTAGATAGCAATAATTGAAAACATATAACCGCGTAGAAACAATAGCAACACTAGTGTACCAACAAATTATTTCTAACTCGTTTAAAAATGAAATTACCGACAAACTAGTCACTTACAAATATATATATCCATTTAAATGTGTGCAAACAAATGGTTGATATTAAATTGTTAGTGTTACATAGAAATACTTAAAACCACTTCACTTTGTTCAAGCAAAAAATGAGCTCAAGCTCATTCAAAAATGTTATCTGCAAAATGTGTAAACAACTCATATATATTTACTATATATGTATAAACAGAATTTAGCATTAAATAATCTACAATGGTTGATATGCTATAAATGGAGGTGCCCGTGGTGTAATTGTTATCGTCACAGGATATGGACACGGCGATCCGAGTTCAATTCCTGGACAAGACTGATTGCATTTCACATAGCACTAATACCCTTGGGAAAGGTATGAATCCAATTATTCTCCCTCCAGCTATGGGTAAATAGTAGGGCAGACTAGGTTCTTCAGCCTTGGTGAGGCAACTAGTCTAGGAGAAGGAAAACTCTGAATTCAAACCTGCTAAACCCCGCTTAGAAAATTGACCTTGTGTCATATCCTGCCCGAGCGGAGGGGTTGGGTAAATAGGGTTGATATGCTATAAAACCCAACCAAACTCAATCAACTGTCAAGAGCCTGCAATGCCACATGTCTGTCTGTCCGCAACTCTACTGTTTCCTAAAAAGAAAACCGCTTTTCCCGCGTTCACCCTCCTCACACCTCTGAACAAAAGTACTAAAAAATTATACTTTTGTCAACTGACCTTTGACCGTGCTACTAAAGTGCCTCGAAGTGAGAAAGCTTGAACTCCAGTCGCTCTAATACGTTCCCTTTCGGAGTAATCCCCTTAGGAAAGATATGAACTCCTTTATTCTTCAAGCTAAATGTTACCATTGCTGTTCTTCCAAGAAGATGGCTTTGGCTTTAAATAACCCACAGAAGTTGATATGCCATTAACCAAAGCAACTGAAACCTAGCCATGCTAGCGTTTATCACATTACTCTTTCATTTCCATTGAGAAATTCTGCGTAGTCTGTATCAGTGATAGTTTCTGCGAAATAATATCTGTGCTTTGCCTTTTTTTTTTTTTTTTTTGTTAATGTGAAATCATTTTATATCATTTGATCTTCTGACGTTTGTAGTATATAATCTAGAGGGATGGTGCCAAGGAATCTCCTTGCAAGACTCCAGCGACTATCTCAAAGAAATTAGGGTCAATGTCAAGTGAAACACGAAGGAATTCATTTTCAAAATATTTCCACCAGATTCTAGCTTTAGCCATGCTGAATTTGACCACTTTTGGAACGGTGTCGTCTTATTTTTAATGGCATATCAACCTTTATGTGTTATTTAATGCCAAAGTCATCGTAGAAGATCAGCAGTGTTACATTTTAACTCACAGCTCGGGGAATAAGGTGGTTCATAACTTTCCGAATAACGCAGGAGGAGTTCGAACACGCATACTGCTATCGCGCAGTCTAGGACATTAACCATTGCGCCACCGGGACTCCTTTGAGAACTTTGCACTCCAAAGTAAACGATCTTCTAGTCAAGAGGGAATATTTCATGGATACTGTAATTCAAACGCGTAAGAGCACACAAATATGTGCATCCAGGAAGAAAATAACTTATAGTGTCCCCCAGGGTAAAAAAAAAATGGAAGCGGCCTCTCGTGCTGAGGGGTAAGACTCTACATTCCCAAGAAAAAAAGGTGTCCTGGGTATGACACTAAACCGCATAAGATAGTAAGACACTATTTCTAAAATTTGAGGAGTGTTGAGTACCCCTTTTTTACCATTACTCCCAGATCCACTTTCATCCGGAGTGACAGTACCTGTTAGGGTGAAGTCTGTGAGTCAAATAGATCTGTTTAAAAAAGTATTCGTATTCGATATTTTACCATGTGCAAAAAACCTCTTAAAAACAACGTAGCAAATGTAAATATAAATGTACAATGAATGCGATTCCCTAACCTTAAGGCATAAAATAACACTAGAAGGATTTACATGATGTTAAAATCAGACAAGCAAAATATGAAAGCCGTTCCAAAAATGCATTTGCTTACCTGTCACTCTTTAAGTGTGAATTTCTGATGAAGCACGAAATAATTCATGTTTCTCTGGTTACCCTACTCTCTGGATTTGGCCCTTGTAGACTTTTTCTTCTTAAGTTGAAAGGGTCCCCATTTCAGATAATTGAATTGATAGAGATTATGCGCAACAAGACTGACACATTATCCTTCCAAACGGCTTCAAGAACACATTCTAAAACTGAAAACCTCTGAAAATTGTTGATCAACCACGGTAGGGATTGTTTTTATAATAGCCTAAATATATTAAAGCAAATCAACATTCAGTTTTTTTTAAGCATATTTCATATATATATAGATAGATAGATAGATATATTGTCATCCACAGACAGACTGTTTCGTTGTATCACAACTCTTCAGTGTGGCTAGACATGCTAGATTCTCGAAGCTGGGATCGAAACCCGGCTGACTCAAACGCCAATGCAAGATTCTACCACTCAGTCACGAGGAAACTAGCGTTAGCGAAGGAATTTTTAAACCCTTATGTATCACATTTGTTTTGTTTACATATATCCGCTAAACGGCTACCGAGAGCTCAATTCATTCAAAGAGCCTTGCTTTACGCTAGTGGCAGCCATTACTTCTTTCGCTATATATATATATATATATTTCGATCCCAGCTTCGAGAATCTAGCGTGTCTAGCCACATTGAAGAGTTGTGATACAACGAAACAGTCTGTTTGTGGATGACAATATATATGCTCCCCTACCCCGGTAGGGTTGAGCTCTCTAGCGAAAGAAGTAATGGTTGTAATGTGGATGACTATAGAGATATATACTCCCCTACCCCCGTAGGGTTGAGTTCTCTAGCGAATTGAAGTAATCGCGTTGCCATTAGCGTTTATTGCAAGTCTCTTCATATATGAATTGAGGTCTCGGTAGCCATTAAGCGTATATATGTAAACAATAGTAATTGTGATTCATAACCATTTAAAATTTACTTCGCTGCTACTGGCTCCTCGTGGCTGAGGATTAGAGGCTTTGGATTGGCGTTCGAGTCAACCAGGTTTCGATCCCAGCTGCGAGAAGCTAATACGTCTAGCCACACTGATGAGTTCTGATAGAATGAAACAGATCTGTCTGTGGATGACTATATATATAAATATACTTATAAACACTCAGTAAAAATAAAGTAGTAAATAAAAAATGTATGCAAAAATATTTTCTGTGTAATGACTCATATATTCCTCTGGAAATTTCCTGTCCTGTTCTCATAAAGACTCAAGTGGAGTATCTGTTTCTTTTTAGTTCATCATCAGCGGACACCTTTTAAAAGTATCCATATCGGCAAGAATTTAGAACATTTCTATTTGAATATCCCTATCAGTATATTAAAGTGTTATAACATTTTCCTGGGTATTTATGAGAATATCCTAAATTACCGGCACATAGACAGGGAGGTTTATGTTAATACGTAGGATATCTAATTTATGAATAGCATTTTCAGGGTTTCATTTCTGTTTCTGTTAAGTTTTATGTATAATTATCACTCAACCAGGCTTTTCTGAAATTTACATATGCTTGTTCCACCGACGTTAACTCATCTATTTATTGAACCTCTCTCTCTCTCTCTCTCTCTCTCTCTCTCTCTCTCTCTCAACTAGTCACTCCGTCTCTGACTTAGTATCATGGTTTATCTGTTATTGAACTCTCTCTCTCTCTCTCTCTCTCTTCGTATTTTTCAGTTTATCTACTAATTAGTTCCCCCATCTCTTAATATTACGGTTTATTCTCTCTCTCTCTCTCTCTCTCTCTCACTCTCTCTCTCTCTCTCTCTCTCTCTCTCTGAATTATAGAGTATATATCAATTTATCTACTAATCAGTTTTCCATCCTCTCTCTTTCTCTCGCCTTCCATTAGTTTTAAAAGAAGTGACGCAAACAACCCGCATACTCATTTAGATACTGTCATGCATTCTCTCACGAACGATTGAAAGAGATCAAATACTCAATACATGCAAAAACAAATCTCGCAACATAACGAGTCATCGTAATTTAACAAACAGTTCTTTAGAAGAAGCGACAGATTTATCGGCGGAAACTCTAATCGGAGACTGCGCAAAAACCTTCAAAGTACACATGGTCCGTAAGCATAGCAAGATCTCCGTCGCCATTTTTCGTTTCCTTGAAATGAAAAAGGTAACTAGCGTTCTTTGGCGTATTAGGGATTAAACAGTTTTTGTTCTTGCGTCGAAGTCATCAAAAGTATTTTAAGTGAATATGTAAGTAAAAGCAAAAAAAAAAAAACTTCTGTTAATCTCTTTCTTCTGATAAAAATGGTTTCTGTTTTTAAGATTTCTCTTGATTACGATATGTTTGTTTTGTTGTTTTTGCCACTTTTGCAGCAGAGTTTGTCCTTAACTTTGGTTTAAGGGTTAAGTGCACCTACAATATAAAAAAGAAGTAAGAAAACGGTTATTTTTCATTTTGCTACCTTGGATAGAATGTTACACTCCTAAAGTGTACTTACTTGCCATTAAAAAAAAAGCCGAAAGAAATGGCCATTTCCCTTATAAACCGAACGATTATTATCATGTTCACAAAAAAAGCAAACAAAAAAAACGTGAATATGCAAGGGTTCCAAAAAAATGTTGTCATTTCTATGAGAGTTGATTTATGATATTAGGATTTTAAAGTCGTCTCCTGTTTACCATTCCTGTCATCGTATTACCGGAATCTTCCCCAGGTGTTCTCCGTAATATCAGTTCTGCTTTTCTAATAAAGATGCTCCCATAGAAATATTCACATTTTAGAGTCTCCACCAGTTCACTATTCACGTTAACCTATGATTGGAATCTTTCCCTTATTGTCTCCGTAATATCAGTTCTGCTTTTCTAATAAAGATACTTCCATAGAAATATTTACATTTTAGAGTCTCCACCTGTTCACTATTCATGTTGACCTATGATTGGAATCTTGCCCTCGTTGTCTCCGTAATATCAGTTCTGTTTTTCTAATAAAGATACTCCCATAGAAATATAAACATTTTAAATCTCCACCTTTTTTACTCTCTATGTTGACGTATGATTAGACTCTTCCCCAGGTGTTCTATGTAATATCAGTTCTGTTTTTCTAATAAAGATACTCCCATAGAAATATAAACATTTTAAATCTCCACCTTTTTTACTCTCTATGTTGACGTATGATTAGACTCTTCCCCAGGTGTTCTATGTAATATCAGTTCTGTTTTTCTAATAAAGATACTCCCATAGAAATATAAACATTTTAAATCTCCACCTTTTTTACTCTCTATGTTGACGTATGATTAGACTCTTCCCCAGGTGTTCTATGTAATATCAGTTCTGTTTTTCTAATAAAGATACTCCCATAGATGATTTTTAAAATTAAATGTTCTCTGGGAGATTTCAAGAATATATTGACTAGGATTGGTGAATATGTAGAGGCTGTTTGACAATATATTATCAAGCTATTCCCATCAAGGTGTTCAAATTTTTTAATCAGTCTGTATTATGTATATATAGGGTGTCTTAATATACATGATTACATAGGGTGTCTCAATATACAAGGTTATATAGGGTGTCTCAATATACATAGTTATATAGGGTGTCTCAATATACATAGTTATATAGGGTGTCTTAATATACATGGTAATATAGGGTGTCTCAATATACATGATTACATAGGGTGTCTCAATATACATAGTTATATAGGGTGTCTTAATATACATGGTAATATAGGGTGTCTCAATATACATGGTTATATAGGATGTCTCAATATACAGGGGACCCATGTGACTGCTAATAACTCTATCAATAACAATGTTGTATTCATTTTTGTTTCAGATTTTAAAATTGCATGCTCTAGCAACTATTAACCCTTGATCACAATGCTTTAGACAAGAGAAAAAGAAAAAAATGCGTCGCAACTTATTTGGAGACAAAACCATTCAAAAATGTCTCAATATAGACGCAACCCATTAATATGATAATGATTTATTACTGAGACAAGAAACTGAAAAAAAAAATTGCATGTCCTGGAAACTGTTATAATAACAATTTAAAAAACATTAATTTGATGTCTCTAGCTCAAAGGATGTATTTTTTTACAGGATGTCTTCCAACTAATCGCCATTGTGCTTGTCTCAGTAATAAATCATTATCATATTAATCAGCTGCATCTATTTTGAGACACCCTGTACAACTCCAGGCAAAAAATATGGACTCACCAATCTTAAAAAAACATTTCTTCCGTTATTTTTAATCCATAAAAATATACTAAGCACAAATCTGAGACAAAACCGATTTTATCAAATTTTCATAGAACATGCCTCAAATTAATTAAAATAATTTCTTCCAATTAATTATCGAGATTTTTTTCAACCTAATAAAGAAAAATAAATAATCAGTATTTTTATATATTTGTAAAAATTCTCATATTTTCATGTATATATATATACGTGCAACCATAACCCAGGAAAAACAGCACATCGTATCAAGATTATTATTAGAGCAATGCATACAAAATGCTCTGAGAAAAGGCAATTTCTGACCAATTTCCAGATAAATGATAAATTTGTGGGATTTTCTTTGGCGCCGAGCCGGATTTTTTAATCTTCTGAATTTTTAATATCACGGACTTAACTATGAAATGCTAATTATATCTTTAACTCTTGCTTAAATAGAAACATTAATATTATCATTAGCTTACCCACTCACCTTTGGTAATAGTTACGAGAGGAAGATAACTCTCTCCTTCCTTTTATTTACTTAGACTACTTCTGTGGCGGCCAATTAATTTTAACACAACGATCGCTTAGCCTAAAGAAATTTTATTTAAAAAAAAGAAAACATTTGTTTTGATACTTAGGTTAATAGTACTCTAAGTTTGTAAGATAATAAAATTAAACATTTATTCGAGATATTTATTAATTTTTCAGGAGTTTTCGAGGGCATCAGAGATTTTCGAATGAACCCGAAGCTATCTCCTGTTCTCTCCACTCAGTGCGAACAAGAAAGAAAACTCGTCGAAAATACAAACAAAGAAAACGTCTTTTAAATGCGAATAATTATCTTAAAACTGTGATTAAAGCGACTCTACGTCTTTTCTTCTAGGTATGATGCTAAACTGCATTTGAGCTCTGTGGAATGTGGAGTATCCCTTCGTTGACATTACTCCCAGGTCCAATCCGACGCGGACTGGTAGTACCTGTTAGGGTCCCATTTATGGGTCCTGGGTATGACGCTAAACTGCATTTGAGCTCTGTGGAATGTGGAGTATCCCTTCGTTGACATTACTCCCAGGTCCAATCCGACGCGGACTGGTAGTACCTGTTAGGGTCCCATTTATGGGTCCTGGGTATGACGCTAAACTGCATTTGAGCTCTGTGGAATGTGGAGTATCCCTTCGTTGACATTACTCCCAGGTCCAATCCGACGCGGACTGGTAGTACCTGTTAGGGTCCCATTTATGGGTCCTGGGTATGACGCTAAACTGCATTTGAGCTCTGTGGAATGTGGAGTATCCCTTCGTTGACATTACTCCCAGGTCCAATCCGACGCGGACTGGTAGTACTTGTTAGGGTCCCATTTATGGGTCCTGGGTATGACGCTAAACTGCATTTGAGCTCTGTGGAATGTGGAGTATCCCTTCGTTGACATTACTCCCAGGTCCAATCCGACGCGGACTGGTAGTACTTGTTAGGGTCCCATTTATGGGTCCTGGGTATGACGCTAAACTTCATTTGATGGTGAGACTCGAATCTTTGAGCTCTGGGGAATGTGGAGTACCCCTTCGTTGACATATTTCCAGGTCCACACCGACCTAGATTGGTAGTACCTGTTAGGGTCCCATATATGGGGCCTGGGTATGACGCTAAACTGCATTTGATGGTAAGACTCCAATCCTAGAGCTCTGGGGAATGTAGAGTAACCATTCGTTGACATTACTCCCAGGTCCAATCCGACGCGGACTGGTAGTACTTGTTAGGGTCCCATTTATGGGTCCTGGGTATGACGCTAAACTGCATTTGAGCTCTGTGGAATGTGGAGTATCCCTTCGTTGACATTACTCCCAGGTCCAATCCGACGCGGACTGGTAGTACTTGTTAGGGTCCCATTTATGGGTCCTGGGTATGACGCTAAACTGCATTTGAGCTCTGTGGAATGTGGAGTATCCCTTCGTTGACATTACTCCCAGGTCCAATCCGACGCGGACTGGTAGTACTTGTTAGGGTCCCATTTATGGGTCCTGGGTATGACGCTAAACTGCATTTGAGCTCTGTGGAATGTGGAGTATCCCTTCGTTGACATTACTCCCAGGTCCAATCCGACGCGGACTGGTAGTACTTGTTAGGGTCCCATTTATGGGTCCTGGGTATGACGCTAAACTGCATTTGAGCTCTGTGGAATGTGGAGTATCCCTTCGTTGACATTACTCCCAGGTCCAATCCGACGCGGACTGGTAGTACTTGTTAGGGTCCCATTTATGGGTCCTGGGTATGACGCTAAACTGCATTTGATGGTGAGACTCGAATCTTTGAGCTCTGTGGAATGTGGAGTATCCCTTCGTTGACATATTTCCAGGTCCACACCGACCTAGATTGGTAGTACCTGTTAGGGTCCCATATATGGGGCCTGGGTATGACGCTAAACTGCATTTGATGGTAAGACTCCAATCATAGAGCTCTGGGGAATGTAGAGTAACCATTCGTTGACATTACTCCCAGGTCCACTCCGACCCGGATTGCTAGTAGCTGTTAGAACTATTCAATCATTTTCAAAAGATTACTTTGTTAAAAGCATGTAGCTGTGTGCAAATCTTTGATGATATACAGGAATACATCTAAAATAGAATTACTAATTTTAGATAGCAATACTTGAAACCATTTAACTGTGTGCAAACAAATGATTAATATTTCGTATTCTACACTCGGTATAAACAAATCAGAAACCTTGAATTAATGAACAATAAAAACAATAAAATGTCGTTTGAATAGGAATAAGTAAAGTTGGCGACCGTAGTCGAAGGCGACCAGAAGGCTCCCTTTTCATTAGCTACTACACTGAGGTGTAGGGGAGGGCGCTACTCCTTTCCCTGGATTGTTCCACTTTACCCTTGATACGTACCTTATATTGCTGAGTGTTAAGGAAGGAGGTATCAAGTACCATTTTTAAAGTCTTTGGTATGACGCGACCTAGGATTGAACCCAGGTCTCCCGGGTCATTGGCGAACATTCAATCCACTAGACCAATGAGCAGGTTCAATAGGAATAATCGTCCTAGACTATCCGAAAAGGAATTCGATCTCCTTTATTTTTAATAGCTATCATCTAACAACCCATATATATATATATATATATAGTCATTGTATATAATTGTAGAAAAAATGGCAAAATGTATAACTTGAAAATCTTAAAGCTGAACTGCTTCTGATGGTCTGAAAATTAATGGAATGTTGATTAACCCCTTCATTGCCAGCCAAGTCAGCTGGGGCTGGAGAATACACTGACTGCATCTTTGCAGAAGAGTAACACCCTCCACGAGTGTCCTGGGTATGACACTAAACTGCATCTGACGGTGATGCTTTAGTCCTAGAGCCTTGAGAAATGTGGAGTATCCTTTCATTGTCATTACTCCCAGTTGCACTCAGACTCGGAGAGATATTACCTGTTAGGATCACATCTATGGCCCATTATCTGTTTATAATCAAATGACTGATGCTAAATTGAATCGTTAGTATTGCATAGCAATACTTAAAACCATTTACCGATATGCAAACAAATAATTACTACTAAATAGAATAATTCGTGTAAGATAGAATACCTGAAATCATTTAACTGTGGGCAAACAAACAAGCTTTGACTTGTTTAAAAATGTTACCTACAAACTATTCGCTTACAAATCATATATATTTGATATATATGTATAAACAGGAATTGTTATTAAATAACCTTGTAGGGTTAATATGCCATAAAACTCAACCAACCTTCATTGTCATTACTTCCAGGTCAACTCTGACCCGAAGTGGGTGTATCTCTTAGGGTGCGATCTATGGGTCAAATAGATATGTTCGATAGGACCGTATGCAAAAAATGTAAATACGGACTCGATTCCTTAACTTTTGAGCATAAAATAGCCCAAGAGGGATTGAAATATCGTTAAAATAAATCAGTCGATGAAAATCTGAAGTCGGCATTGAATGTTGACTTTCGCTCTTCAATATACGAGCATTTTCAAACACAACTGGAAAGATACTGAAATGCTGAAAAGATACAGATAATGTTTATTATGTGTGAACGTGTCGTAGTTTTAGTAGGAAATTATATATATAAATGTGTGTTTGTTTTAAAAAATATGATCCAGGTGGTAAAAATGCATGAGGCACTCTTCCCTCCAAATTCTGACTGTCCTGAATATGATCCTAAACTGTATCCGATGATGAGGTTCCTGTTAATAAGCTGTGTGGAGTTCGGAATTATGAATTAGTTGCCATTGTTGGGAGACTAAACAGTAGTCTCTCTTGTCATAGTGTTTGAAGAACTTTCCAACGTCACGGGTTGTTTTTGATCACTGGGGAACTGGGGAATCCGTCTCTTTCACGAACAGAGATTTGAGTTCAGCTGGCGTTGTAGTTCACTCATCAGCAACGAGCACATGGGGCCTTCCTTCTTTAGATTCCAGATCTAAGAAGAATAAATGGTTTCCACCTTTTTGCAGTATGGACTTTTCTGTTTGTTCGTTGAACGCATGTTACTCTAGTATAGCTTGTCCAGTCAGCTGGGGTAGTAGAATACACCGACTGCACCTCTGCAGAGGGGTAAACACTCCCCCATGAAGTGTCCTGGTTATGACACTAAACAATCTGATGGTGACATTCCAGTAATGCTGGAGCTTTGGAGAATGCGGAGTACCCCTTTATTGCCATCGCTTCCGGGTCCACTCTGGACCGGAGTGGTAGCACCTAAGAGGGTCCTATCAAAGGGTTTAATAGTAATAAACTGCATACTTATGCTAAACTGAATTGCTTGAAATAAAACAGTTTTGGCATTTATAATATATACTTATGCTAAACTGAATTGTTTGAAATGGAACTGTACTTACGCAAAACTGAATTGTTTGAAATAGAACTGTTTTGACAAAAACTATACTTATACTAAACTGAATTGTTTGAATTAAAACTGTTTGACTCAATTGAATAGCTTGAAATAGAAATGTTTTTGACAATTAAACTGTGTACTTATGCTAAACCGAATTGTTTAAAATAGAACTGTTTATTTGTATAAAAATGGATTTGACATAAAGTTACCTACAAAGGTTGATATCCTATAAAACCCAAACAAACAATCTAGTATAGCCTAAGGAGAAAACTGAGCTCCTAACTTGTATTGTGTACAATTAAATGTCTTATTATATTAATTGACTTGTTCTGTTTCCTACCGAATATTCTGCGTTAGGTTACTCTCTTTGCGATAGCCTAATGCGACATGGGATGTTATCCTTGAAATAACACTCCGTTAAAACTTATACCATCATTTCAAACTTATCACTGATCCGGAGAGAAAGCACTTGTTAGGATCTCATCTCTAGATCAATTATTTGCTTTAGAATTATTAGTATTATATAGGAATTCTTCATTCAGAGTTTCGGATATCTTCTGAAGCCTATCGAATTTTTTTCTTACAGTTACCGTATATTTATTGCTAATATCTCGATTGATAAGTGAGGAGCAGTCGTATCTTGTGGTTTCTACTGTTTATATCTTATTTCTGCGTGGACTCAGGCGTATCTTTGCTATGACAATTCTATAATCAATACCCACATCGAAGTTGCAGTAGAATGCATACTTACCAAATCAAGAACAAAACATAGAGTTCTATGAAAAATACAAGCAGTTTGGGAAAAATGAGATGCCGAGAAAACAGTATCCTTATGTAATAAAAGAAACCCAACAAATGCCAACGTGCAGAAACTTATGAAGGCACAAAGACAACGAACACATACCAAAAAGAACAAAAAGAATACATTTAATGTCAGATCAAGGAAATAAGAAACTCGGTAGAAAATAGATAATCACGAACAGCATGGCAGACAGAAAGAGCATCTCGAGAGCAAAACTAAAAGCTGCCAGCTAAAAAGAATGAATATATATGTGGAAAGAACATTTCAAAAATCTGCTGGGAAACTGCCCTAAAGTCACAAAA
This sequence comes from Sepioteuthis lessoniana, assembly GCA_963585895.1. Taxonomy (NCBI): domain Eukaryota; kingdom Metazoa; phylum Mollusca; class Cephalopoda; order Myopsida; family Loliginidae; genus Sepioteuthis; species Sepioteuthis lessoniana. The sequence continues at coordinate 29,889,734 of OY757921.1, forward strand.
ATAATTTATAGCGAACTAGACATCAAACTAAGACAGTTTACTCAAGAACGGAGTACTGGCAAAAATTAAAAGCAGAAAAGCTGCAGGCCTCGACGAAATACCCCCAGAAGTATCGAAGACTAGGAAATTTTATGACTTACTTCGATTTTGTAACGCCGTATATAAATAGAATATAATAGACAGATGGACAAAAGGTTGCATCCTCCCCTTCCCTAAGAAAAGTCACTTCAGAATCACCAAGAACTATAGAGGCATTGCTCTTACTTTTAAAGCGGCTAAGATTAATAATGCTCTGCTTCGCAATTGCATCGAACCTGAAATTGAGAAAATTCTTAGGACAAATCAGAACAGTTTTCGGAGAAAGCGATTCACATCACAGATTCTAACAATCCATCGAATCATCGAAGGAGTTGGTGCAAAAAAATTCGTGGCAACACTTTTGTTTGTAGATTTCTCTAAGGCATTTGATTTCATACACAGGGGAAAGACTGAGCAAATCCTTCAAAGAAACTGTTACAGCCATAATAATGTTCTATAGAAACACGAAAGTCAAGGTTCACTCACCGGATGGAGACACTTCTTTGACTTTGCTGCTGTAGTTTTGCTAAGAGATACATTTGCATTATATCAGTTAATAATCTGTCGAGAATACGCACTTCAAAGGTCGATAGATATAATTTAAGAAAATAGCTATACACACAAAAAAAGACAAGAAGAAGACGATATCCTGCGGAAGCTATTACACGCGCAGTCTATGAAGATGACATAGTGCTTTTTGCAAATACACCTACCCAAGCTGAATTCCGAAAGCATAGCCTGGAGTAGACAGCAGAAGGCATTGGTCTTCACGTCAACGCAAACAAAACATAGTACATGTGTTTTAATTGGGAAAAAGTCATCGCCACTCTAAATAACGGTCCTCTGAGTTTAGTAGACAAGTTCATGTACCTCAGCAGCAGAGTCTCATCAACTCAAAGTGATGTCACTATGTACCTAAAGAAGGTGTGGGCTGCTATTGATTAACTATCGATCATATGGAAGTCTGATCCATCAGAAAAAATAAAACGGGATTTTTTTTTCAAGCAGCGGTTGCGTTAATATTACTCTATGGATGAACCACGTGGACGCTGACAAAACCCAAAGAGAAAAAACTAAACAAGAACAGCACAAGAATGCTAAAAGCTATTGTGAATAAATCCTGGTAGAAACATTTCCACGAAACAACAGCTGTACATCCACTTACCTCCCATCTCTAAAACCATCCAAGTAAGACAAAACTTTTCGGGACACGATGGAGAAGCAAGGACAAACTCATAAGTAATGTTCTTCTATGAACCCCAACACATGGACGTGCCAGTGTTGGTCGGTCATCAAGAACTTACCTACAGCGGCTCTGCGCGAACAAAGAATGCAGTTTAAAAGACCTGCTGGTGTTGTATACCGGGAAAAAGAACAAAATGCTGATGTTTAAAAATATAATCAGCTTCTTTTTTTTTTTGTTTTTCTTTATGACCCGAAATGTTCTTACGATTAGAATTAGAGCGAGTCGGAGATGGCTGAAATGCACACACACACACAGGAGTGACAGTGAGGTTTTCTGTGAAACTTCTCTGCCTTTTTGCTTTGTTCAGCCCGAGTCGAAATTCTTTCCTTATTTATATAATTTTCTGGACACCCACGCAATCACCTTAGCTACACCTTACACCTACGCACCGCACGTTGATACGCCTCCTGTCTAGCATGCCATCTACGCAACTTACGTAGCACTTCCGCTGAGGAACACCTGTGTTCTGTTTACCTTCAGAAGTAAGTGGACATCCTGCTATGCCACCCACGCAACATTTCTGCTGGGACATCGTCCTGTTTACCCTAAAAAGAACATGTGCACATCCTATCACGCTAACCACGCAACTTATTTCTCAAAGGAATCTTCCTGTCGCTGTCTAACACCGGGAACGATAGATGATTGGGAGGGAGAGAGAGAAAGTCAAGGAAATCCGTGCTAGCAGAGCAAATTGATGATGATGATGATGATGATGATATAGAAATATGTGAAACCATATAATTGTTTGCCCGGTAGGCTGGAGCTCTAGAATACACCGATTGCATCTCTGCAGAGGAGTAAGACCCCACCAAAGAGTGTCCTGCATATGACACTAAACAATCTGATGGTTAGGTTCCAGTAATGCTGGAGCTTTGGGAAATGCAGAGTACTTAATAGCACTTAATAGGGTCAAATAGAACTAAACAGTTTACTTATGCTAAACTGGATTGTTTAAAATAGAGCTGTTTTTTGACATTGAAACTGTGTACTTATGCTAAACGGAATAGTTTGAAATAGAACTGTTTTGACATTTAACAGTGTAAACAAAAGCCTATACTTATGCTAAACGGAATTATTTGAAATAGAACTGTTTTTATGTATAAAAAAAGGATTTGGCATTAAATAACCTACAATGATTGATGTACCATAAAAACGAACCACCCGAACCATATACTTCTGAGCAAATTATTTATATTGATTATATTCACTTGAAACTATAATTGTTTTTGAATGATTATAATAATTAGTTACTTGAAATCATATCATTAAAAAATAAAATACTAACTTCAGTCTTAAATAACCTGTCAAGTGTTGACAGTTCGTAAAAGCAACCAACAAATTCCGAACTTAGGAAGTTAGAAATGATTATATGGTCTCGAATAGCCACATACACGCATATAAACCATTATCACCCTGGTACCCTGACTACACTGATTCCTAACGCTCTCTCTCTCTCTCTCTCTCTCTCTCTCTCTCTCTCTCTCTCTCTCTCTCTTCTCTCTCTCTATCTCATTCTCTCACTCTCTCTCTCCTATCACTTTTGAAAAGTCCTATAGATGGCATCAAGTCTGCGCACAGAACGGATTAATGTAAAGTTTTGCTGGTCAGCCAACATTGGTATATCCATATACAGGAGGCTATAGAACGTCGCTTATGATTTCGTACTAACTTTTTCAGCAGTGCCCAGTATGTCTCGCTTGTTTTATTTCGATAGGTTGTGAGATGAGAGATAAGTGGTCGTACTGCTGCTATTTTATAAGGTGCTGCTTCCAGGATCTGTACAAAAGAGCACGCAGCATCCTTGTATATATGTATTTACCAACCCCCTCCTCACGGGCAGGAAGTGACATACAGTCAGTTTTTTGCCGGAGTTTAACAAGATTAGATTCAAAGTTTTCCTTCTCCTAGACTGGTTGCCTAATAAAGGCTGTAGAGCTTAGTCTGTCCTATTATTTACCCATAGCATCCATGTATATATAGTGTAAGTTGGCGACCGTAGTCGAGGGAGACTCGACTTTTCCTTACCACGTTACAACAGTTGGATCTCATCCTCGTCGCCAACTGATGTATCGTGGAAAAGAAAAGATACACAGTGAAACAGAGTTAATTATTTATCAACTCAAGTGGTACAGTCGGACTAGTATTATAAGTCTCTATCTGTAGGTGTTATGTCCGAAGTTGGTCTTCTACTGACCGAGGTCTTTCAGAGCTTTTCTGTCTTTGCTTCTCTTTGTGTTTCTGCTTCTGTCTCCTTTGTCTTTTATACTTCCGCGATACCGGAAGTCACGGGGTACGAGCCACTATACAGCACATATACTGACTTGAAACATAAAATTAATAGACTCTTTCGAACAAAATGGTAAAAGCGCTGGAATAACAACATTCACAATAAGCTCTTCTTCGTCAAACCCACTTTGGTAGAGTGGAGAGCAGTCTTCAAAAATTCCAGAAAGGTACGTCACTATATTCCAATTATGCACTGTTCACACAAGGCTTACAGTCTCCTTTATACTCAAACAACCTCACTGTATATGTCAAATACTCTGCACTGTTCAACACTTTCTCATAGAATTTTATCAACATCAAGAAAACGTCTTTTCAATGCAAATAACATGAAAGATCTATTCGAAAATATCAACATAGATGAAATTCTGTCCTTTTTTAGAAAAATAAAATTATACCCACAAATTTAACGTATCGTCAAGACCGTTAACTCTGAAAATGTAATTGTAGACATTGTAATTTACGAAGCTCTTTGCTTCGATGTGGCACAAGGCCGAATGAATGGGGCACCCAATGAGACTCGAATTCACTCGTGTAGGTTTGTTAGTCAAGCTTGCAAACCATTACACCACCAAAAGTAATGTAATTGTAGACATAGAACGTACATTATTCCCTAACCTCCTGGCATAAACTAACCCCAGGTGGGTTGACATGCCGTTAAAATCTATAAAACCAGACAACTTAGTTAATGTGTTCGTGTAAAACTTGCTACCGATGTTTCCACCAGACACTCATTAGATAAGAATGTGAACGTTTAAATGCATCTATGTCTACAATAATAGATCAATTATGACCCCAGATAAAATAGCTAAAACCAGTCACCGTTTTTCTCTTAATCTCAACAAAAATGCCTTGAGGGTTACGGGAAGAGCTGGGCAATAAAAAGGATAATGATAAAGAAGCGTGAGAAGGAAAGCGTGTCTGCGTACGCACATGAACAATCTTCTCGCCAGCAATAACGTCAAACACGCGCTTAGAATAGAAATGAAATCAATTTGAAGAACTATTTGGCAAAGAAGCCACAATGATTATGAGAGGAAAATCCTTGGCCTTTAGGCTCGGTGAACTAAACTGTGTTTTCTCTCTCTCTCTCTCTCTCTCTCTCTCTCTCTCTCTCTCTCTTTAAATATTTGTATGACTCTGTTTCTGTCTGAAACACTCTTTGGTATCAACTAACATTCAGAGTGACTTTTCAGAAAGAATCGGTACGGAAATGAAAATGAGTTAGCTGGTTATTTTGTTTATCGGCATATCAACTCTTGTGGGTTATTTAATGCCAAATCTTGTTTCCTTTGCACATGATTTGTAATCGAATAGTTTGCTGGTAGATATTTTTGTTATTAAACGAATTGTGAGAGCGCAAGACCAAATTTAGTTAAGAATTTTGGTTGGCTATTTTGTTTAATGGCATGTCAACTCTTTGTGAGCTATTTAATGCCAAATCTTTTTTTATATATATTTCATTAGTATTAAGATATTGTAAGAAATAATTTTCATTAACTATTTCTCTCGACGCGGTTGGACCACTGCTACTACCTTCTCGCACCCTTAAGATTTTAGAACACGGTCGGGACTTAAGTTTTGACATGACCAGCCGATTGAACCTTTCCAACTGTCCGTCTAACCCAAGTGCCGCAGTGTACCGTTGCAGCTCACGTGACCACTCAGTATGTGGATCTCGTCCCTAACCTTTATGAGTTGCAACCCACGACCACAAGATGGCCTTAATAAGTGAGAGGGGGCTTTATCCCTCTGCAGAGGTCCTGTCTGTGTATTCTACAACCGCAACGGACAAAACGGAAAATAAGACCGTAGAGCGAAACAAAAAAAAAGAGAGAATAGCCAAAAGAAAGAGTGAGGGGGATATATAATACATAGAGTGAAAAAAAAAGTGAAGAAAACGATATAAGGACACTTCAAAAAATAACGTAATATCTTTGATAAGTATGATGTTCAAGTGTTGGGAAACGATAAAATCGAGGCGGTGAAAGAGTACATCTACTTAAGGCGGATGATGAATCTGTACCGAGACCTGGATGTGTAAATCTCGCGATAAATAAGATAAAAGAGGAATGCATTCATCACAATAAAAGTGGTGCTGAAGGCTAAGTTCTGCAAAATCCTGCATGCCAATCTCTTCAATAGCACTGTTTTTGTCTACGATGTTATATGCAAGCGAAATGTAAGCTGCTATGAAGAAAAACGGCGACTGGTTACGACACAGAGGGCTGTGGAAAGATCCATGTTGGAAATGTTGTTGCGTGGGCACATCCGAAGCAAGACAGTGCGGAAAAGAAGGAAGAGCGTGATTGCAGAATATCAAAAAGAGAAGTTCTGCTGGATCGGATAAGTGGACCCATTGGTATCGGTGAGATCTGGAACGACTACCGAGAAAATTGCAAAACGATTCGGACCAACGAGGAAAAGAAGAGTGATAGCTAGAACAAGATGGAAGCACAGAGTGATCAGTGATGTGGAAAATAGTTGGAAAATATCAAACAGCCTGGCGAATAAATGAATATAAGACCACCACCCTCGGTGAATGTCCTAGATATGGCACTAAACTGCATCGGATGGTGAGGTTCCATTTCTGGGTTGATGATATCCGTTACACTAAGTGAGCCACCTTAAACAAAATTTGAATGTATAATAGTCAAAAAATAAGTCACCCTTATACATACATATTAGTTAAAATATGTGAACCCCAGGCGCAATTATCTAAGTTTTAACGTAATGAAATATTAGATTAGAAAGCCTAAGAAAACTACATGAAAACGCATATAAAAAGATTTCTTATTTCCATTTCTATATAAAATCATATATAGGATTGCTTTTAACACTTTTGAATGGTTTGGTTTTGGTTTGGTCTATATCAACCATAGCAGGTTATTTAATGCCAAAATCTTCTTTATACATATATATTAAATATATAAGATTTGGTTTGGTTTGGTTTTATGGAATATCAACGATTGTAGGTTATATAATGCCAAATCCTCTATATACATATATATTTGATATATATGAGTTGGTTTCGTTTCGTTTTACGGCATATCAACTATTATAGGTTATTTTAATCTTTTTTATACATCAACCGAAAAGGACATCGAAACGAGGTTAACGAAAGCATGGACAGCTATCAATAGGCTATCGACTATATGGAAATCAGACCTAACCGATAAAATGAAACGCAGTTTCTTCCAGGCAGCGGTCACATCGATACTGCTATATGGATGCACTACATGGACGCTAACAAAACGGCTGGAGAAGAAACTAGATGGCAATTACACAAGAATGCTGCGTGCAATCCTCAACAAGTCCTGGCAGCAACACCCCACAAGACACCAACTGTACGGCCACCTGCCCCCTATCACGAAATCTATTCAAGTTAGGCGAACCAGGCATGCAGGACATTGCTGGAGAAGCAGAGATGAACTCATAAGAGATGTACTCTTATGGATCCCCACACACGGCCGCGCAAAAGCAGGACGACCAGCACGAACGTACATTCAGCAGCTATGTGAGGATACAGGTTGTTGTCCTGAAGACCTACCTAGGGCGATGAACGATAGGGAGGAGTGGCGAGAGAGGGTCAGGGATATCCGTGCTGCCAGCACGATATGATGATGATGATACATATATATTAAATATATAAGATTAAGTTTGGTTTGGTTTGGTTTTATGGAATATCAACTATTGTAGGTTATATAATGCCAAATCCTCTATATACATATATATTAGATATATATGATTTGGTTTCGTTTCATTTTACGGCATATAAATTATTACAGGTTATTTTAATCTTCTTTATACATATATATTAAATATAGAAGATTTGGTTTGGTTGGGTTTTATGGTATATCAACCATTATAGGTTATTTAATGCCAAACCTTTATACATGTATATCAAATATATATCATTTGTAAACATATTTTGTTGATAACATTTTTAAACAAGCCTAAGCTCATTTTCAGCACAGTTAAATAGTTCCAAGTATTCCTATGTATCAAATAGTTCTAGTTCTAAAAATTCAATTTAACACAAATTATTCGTTTGCACTCAGTTTAAACGTTAAGCAGTTCTATTTGACTAATAGATATGACCCTATCAGGTGTTATCACTCCGGGACAGAGTGGACCGGAAAGCGATGGCAATGAAGGGGTACTCTGCGTTTACCAAAGCTCCAGCATTGCTGGAGCCTCGCCATCAAATTGTTTAGTGTCATACCCGGGACACTAGTTTAGGATGTCTTACCTTCGGCAGAGAATCAATCGGTGTATTCTACTACTCCAGCCAAATGGACCGTAATACGTTTAAGAATAAAACAATGATATTAGAAATCAATAGCACCATATAATTATTTATTAATCCCTGTTTTGTTAAAATCAATATGCAAATTAGTCACAACATATACAATGTATACTCTTTCTTTTATTTTTCTTTAAATTCTTATTTATCAATTTTTTTTTCTTAACGATATATAACTCACATTACAGGATTTTAAAAGCATTGAAACCACGGGCTTGCTACCCCATTGGTTTTCCGGTAGTTCACACGTTGTTTGCACTGAGTGAATGTTATTGTGCTTACTGAAAACTCCCCAGTGGGTTTCCTATCCAAGTAATCCTTTCTTGGCGCCCGATGCGCTCCAAAAATAGCTAATGCCGACTGGATCAAACATTGTAAGAAACAGAACTGTTTGATCATTTGTGTGCAAACAAATAACTCATGTTTAATTGAATTGTCATTTATATATAGCAATTCTTAGAACTATTTGATTTTGTTGACTTATGTTAACAAAATATATATATATATTTGTTGTGAGACCGAAACTTACCTGTATTATGGACTCTTCCAGCACTATATTACTAGCGTAGTAATATCCTAAAACGGTAACAGTAGTACAAGAGTACTAGAAGTACGACTACCAATATTGGTCACTATCCTTTGTAACTTTTGTTAATATATCTTTCTTACCTCAAACCGTGTTCCGTGTTTTTCCTTCTGTGTACCGACTTTGGGTCCACATCAATATTTTATATATATGAATAAACCATATTTGTCATTAAATAACTTGCAATGGTTGATATGCCATAAAACTCAAGCCAAACTAAACCATTTTCTAATTTAACTAAATTAGAGAAGAAAAAAATTAAAGATATTTCTTTTTGTTAATGGATTCCATTTAAGATGTATCGAGAGGATTTTTGCACATGTTTTTTCAAATAAAACCAAACACTTAGAAATCAATAATACCAAGCAAATATTTATTCAGATCAAAATTTTCAAAATCAATTTGCAAATTAGCTTTCCTGTTCATACCGTAAACTGCTATTTGTTTGTATATATAAGTACATATGTATATATATATATATATATGTATAAGAATATATTGCATATATAAGTACATATGTATATGTTTATGTATATATGTATATATAAGTACAAGTATATGTATATGTATATACGTATAAGTATATGACTGATTGCATTTCACATCGCACTAATACCCTTGGGAAAGGTATGACTCCAATTATTCTCCCTCCAGCTATGGGTAAATAGTAGGGCTGACTAGGTTCTTCAGCCTTGGTGAGGCAACTAGTCTAGGAGAAGGAAAACTCTGAATTAAAACCTGTTAAACTCCGCTTAAAAAAAAATTGACCTTGTGTCATATCCTGCCCGAGCGGAGGGGTTGGGTAAATATGATAAGTATATATTGTATATATAAGTACACGTATATGTATATGTATGTATATGTATATACGTATATGTATATATTGTATATATAAGTACACGTATATGTATATATATGTATATGTATATACGTATATGTATATATTGTATATATAAGTACACGTATATGTATATGTATGTATATGTATATACGTATATGTATATATTGTATATATAAGTACACGTATATGTATATGTATGTATATGTATATACGTATATGTATATATTGTATATATAAGTACACGTATATGTATGTATATGTATATACGTATATGTATATATTGTATATATAAGTACACGTATATGTATATGTATGTATATGTATATACGTATATGTATATATTGTATATATAAGTACACGTATACGTATATGTATGTATATGTATATACGTATTAGTATATATTGTATATATAAGTACACGTATATGTATGTATATGTATATACGTATATGTATATATTGTATACATAAGTACACGTATATGTATATGTATGTATATGTATATACGTATATGTATATATTGTATATATAAGTACACGTATATGTATATGTATGTATATGTATATACATAAGCACAAGCATATGTATATATGTATATATTGTATATATAAGTACAAGTATATATATGTATATGTATATGAGTACAAGTATATGTATATAATTTATATATAAGTACAATTATAAGTATATATGTATATGTATATATTGTATATATAAATACAAATATATGCATATATGTATATGTATATATAGAATATATAAGTACAATCAGATGTATATGTATATATTGTATATATAAGTACAATTATATGTATATGTATGTATGTATATGTATATATTGTATATATAAGTACAATTATATGAATATGTATCTATATGTATATATGTATATGTATATATTATATATATAAGTACAATTATATATATATGTATATATTGTATATGTAAGTTCAAGTATATGTATTTGTATATATTACGATTATACGTATATATATGTGCAGTTATATGTTATTAACATATAGATAAGGCAAATAGAATTGATAATATAAATTAATCTTCTTAATAATTGAGATTTTTAAAAAAATAAATCATAAATGTGAGGTAAATAACTAGGGAAATTGTGACGTCGGTGGTGACGTAGTTTCAGTTACAAACAAGTACATAATCTCCATTCTAACAAAAAAATTTAAGCTTGATATATGCAAATATTTTCTTGGTTATTCAATAACAAAGCAATCTTTGTAGTAATATTATACCTTTCCCACGGGTATCAATCCGAAAGCGAACGTTTTTAGCGTGACTAGAGCTCGAACTCGTTTATAAAGATGTCGTAGACCAGCACGTTAGCCACTTTGCCCCTTGGATAGACTATACTAATGGATTTCTTTTAAGATGTATCGACAAAATACAGTCCCCTCTGTGTGTGTGTGTGTGTGTGTGTGTGTGTGTGTGTGTGTGTGTGTGTGTGTGTGTGTGTGTGTGTGTCTCTCTCACACACACATACACACATACACACACGATGTGTTGAATACATCGGATAAAATGCTTCATGCAATATTAAAAAAGGTAGAAAATTTAATTTAGAATCTGTGACCATTATATAGTTATCGATATACAATAGGGATAATTCAGTATCAACATCTCTCTCTATCTATCTATCTATCTAGCTAGCTGTCGATCAAGAATAGTGATAATTTCTCATCAAGAAATTCACTTTTTTACACTCTCCCTCGCCTTTGAGACCATCGCAACATATTTTCATCTCTCTCTCTCTCTCTCTCTCTCTCTCTCTCTCTCTCTCTCTCTCTCTCTCTCTCTCGCTGCAATAGTAATAATTCATTATCACGAAATTCTCTATCACTCTCTATTGCCAACACTTTCTTTCACTTTCCATCTCCTTTTTCTCCTTTGAGATTGTATCAACACATTTCTCTCTCTCTCTCTCTCTCTCTCTCTCTCTCTCTCTCTCTCTCTCTCCATTGATCAACGAATCTTTACCTTCCCCTGATTGATGTATAACCTCTTTTTCTACTCATTTTCTTTTTATCTATTTTGCCTCCTACTCATCATTCTAATTGTAAACTTTACTTTTTTTGTGGACTTTAGATTAATTATACAATCAGTTCTTGCCCGGGTTCTTGATACAGAGGCAAAGCATTGGAGTCTAAACTATGTTAGTTTAATTATGACGTTTCTATTTTTGAAAACCCCTTAAGGCATTTGAAAGTGTTTTAAAAATGTTAATCTTATCGTAATGTCTTAGCTTTTTTTTGTCTGATGTATTCAACACGTGATGATGAATAAATCAAATCAGAATAGAGAGAGAGAGAGAGAGAGAGAGAGAGAGAGAGAGAGAGAGAGAGATTAAAATAATGAAAACGTGGGTGGGTGAAAGAGGAAGAAAGAAAATATGCAAAGAAAATCTCAAGAGGAAAGAAAGAGTTATTGAAGAACCCAGTGACAGAAAGAGAATTTCTTGATTCTGAATTATCACTATTGTAAATCGACAGCTATATGATGGTAACGGGTTGAAAATGAAATGTTCTATCCCACCGTGTCGACAGGGCTTAGAATACGCTGTGTATCTCCCGCAGCGAGCTAGGACCCCCCCCCACACACACACACAAAAAATGGGGTATTCTGGATATGACACTAAACTTCATCTGGTGGTGAGGCTACAGTTATGAATCTCTAGGGAGAACAAATTACTCCTTCTTTGCCATTACTACCAGGTCCACTCTGACCCAGGGTGTTAGTACTTGTTAGAGTACCATTTATGAGTCAGATTATAGCAAATTATTCGCATTAGATAGGAATACTTAATACCTTCTAAACGTGAGCCAAAACTATTCAGAAATTACACAAAAAATCCTAATTTAAATGAAGAAAGTAAGTAATTTCCTAACATCTATGCATAAAATAACCCCTGACGTCTTGACATGCCGTTAAATTAAATTCCACATTATCTATATACATTGAGACATCATCTAGTGCATTCAATACGTGATGATCAATAAATGAGAATAGAGGGATTGAAAAAATGGTTTGGTTTCTTTTTTTAATGGCATATAAACTTTCGTGGTTGATTTAGTGCCAAAGCCATTCTTGTAAAAGAGCAGTGGTGGTACTATTTAATCCATAGCCGTAGAGATAAGAGGTTTCATGCCTTTCCTAATTGTATTAGTCCGAAATTAAATGTAATAACGTAACTGGAGTTCGAACTCGCTTGTTTTCAGGCCGTATTTTAGTACTTAAGACATTGAGACTCCCCCCCTACCATCATAAAAAAAAGGATGAGAAAATGTTGAAAGAAATCTAGACATAATGAGCGACCAATTTTAAAAAAGAGAGAAAGAGGAGTTACCACAAGAGAAAAAAAAAAAAGAGATGAAAAGGAAAATAAAGAGAAAGAACATTTCTTAAGTTTAAAATCTCAATCATAATTTGAATTGCCCAGTCTGCTGGGGGGGGGCTGTAGAATACACTGACTGCACCTCTGCAGAGGGGTAAGACCCCCACACACACCTAACGAGTGTCCTGGATATGACACTAAGCAATCTGATAGTGAGGTTCCAGCAGTGCTGGAGCTTTGGGGAATGCGGAGTACCCCTTCATTGCCATCGCTCCCAGGTCCACTCTGGCCCGGAGTGGTAGCACCTGATAGGGCCCTATCTATGGGTTAAATAGAACTAACAGCATACTTATGCTAAAATGGATTGTTTGAGTAAACTGAATAGCTTGAAATAGAAATGTTTTTGACAATTAAACCGTACTACATTTAAACTGCGTGCTTATGCTTAACTGAATTATTTGAAATAGAACTGTTTTTCGACATTAAACCTGTATTCACACTTAACTGAAGTGTTATATATAACTGCTTGAATAGTTTGAAATGGAAATGTTTTTTACAATTAAACTGGGTACTTATGCTAAACTGAATTGTTTTGAATAGAACAGATTATTTACTTAAAAATGGATTTGGCGTTAAATAACCCACAAAGGTTGATATACCATAAAACCCAACAAACCAAACCATCGATCATAATTTGACGACTATATAATGGTTAGAGATTGAAAAACAAACTTTCAGTCCTTTCTATGTAGTATAAGGCGTTTTTGAAAGATGTCGTACAGTTTTAGATTTTGTTAAATAGACGGTGTACGCGCCCCACCACTAATACAGGGTGTCTCAATATACATGTGACCCATGTGACTGCTAATAACTCTATTAATGATAATGTGTTTTTTTCTGTTTCAGATTTGAAAATACTATACTACAACTATCACAATGCCTTAGACAAGAGAGGAAAAATATTTTGCGTCATTACTTGGAGACAAAATCATTCAAAATTGTCTCAAGATAGATGCGACCCATTAATATGATAATGGTATATTACTGAGACAAGAAACTCAAAAAAAGATTTCCTGTCCTGGAAGCTGATACAATAACAATTTAAAAGTACATTGATTTGGTGTCTCTAGTTCAAAGGATGCATTTTTTACATGACGTATTCCAAATGACCGCCATTGTTCTTGTCTCAGTAATAAATCATTATCGTATTAATGGGTTGCATCTATTTTGAGACACACTTTACAATAAAAGCCAGCTTGATGAGCAAGAGCAATTACTAATCGATGACAATAAGATTATAAGAGGAGAAAATAGTTTACATGGAAAAAGTCGGCATTTTATATTGACTTAACGACAATAACTGTTAAAATAAAGTACACACCCGGTTGGCAGGGAGTGGAATTCGCTGAAGAGGAGGTAAGACCCTCTTCCAAAAGGAGTGTCCTGGATATGATACTAAATTGCACCCGGTGAGGTACTTGTTCTTGAACTCTGTGTAGTGGCTCCTCAGTGATCATTGCTTCCAGGTCCACTAATCTTAGACGAGGCTGTTTGCACTTAATTTCGCGCTAATGCCCTTGAAAAAGGCATAACTTCATCTGTTCTCTCTCTGTGTTCTGAGTATGACTATAAACTCCATCTAATGGTGAGGCTCTTGTCCTTGCGCTTAAGGAATGTTGAGTACCTATTAGAGTCCCTTCTATGGGTCAAATAGAACTGTTCAATCATTTATCAAGGATTATTATTTGTAGTAATAGTAGTAGTTAGTTGAAACCATACAGCAATGAGAAAATTGTTTATATTTGATAGGAATATTTGATATTAGTTGTGTTAAATAGCAATACGTGAAACAATTTAACTGTGTGCAAACGAATGAGCTCTGGCTCGTTTGAAAATACTGTTACAAACTATTCGCTTATAAATAATATAAATAAACAATATTTGGAATTAAGTAACCTATAAGGGTCATATGCTATAAAACACGACAAAACCAAACCTGTTCTTCCAACTATGGGTAAGTAGCATCTCAGATAGGTTTTTTTTTATTCCAGGTTAAGCAAACAGTCTGAAAGGAGGAGAGATCTGAATTCACTTAAAAATCGAATTTTTTTCACATCCTGCCATTGACGGAAGGGTGGGATAAATACATTCTATTTGGGTCCCTTTTATGCGTTAAATAGATCTGCTTGAAAAGTATCATTAGATAAGAATTGTTTCTTGAAGCCATCTAATCATGTATTAACTATTTTTGTGAGATAGGAATACGGCCCAGTCGGCTGGGGCTGCAGAATACACCGACGGATTCTCTGCATAGGGGTAAGAGTCGCTCAATAAGTGTCCTGGATATGACACTAAGCAATCGAATGATGAGGCTCCAGTAATTCTGGATCTTTGGGAATGTAGAGTACTCTTTCATTGCCATCGTTCCGAGGTCTACTATGGCCCGAAGTGGTAGCACCTTTTATGGTCCTATCTATTGGTCAAATAGAACTGTTTGACATTTAAACTGAAAACAATCAAATATCTTGTGTTTAATTGAATTGTTAGAAATAGAAATGTTTGACCATTAAACAAATGGCTATTTAATTGAAATGTTAGTGATACATAGGAATACTTGGAGCCATTTAAATTTAACTTTGTTAACTTATGTTTACAAATCCTATATATCTAATAGATATGTATAAACCGGATTTGGCATTAAATAACGTACAATAGTTGATATACCATAAAACCAAACCAAACCAAACCAAATCCTATATATTTAATATATATGTATAAAGAGGATTTGGCATTATATCAACCTATAATGGTTGATATGCCATATAACCAATGCAAACCAAATCATTTATATTTGATATATATGTATAAACAGGATTTGATATAAGATAGCCTACAATAGTTGATATGCTATAAAATCCAACCAAACCAAAATCATATATATTTGATATATATGTTTAAAGTGAATTTGGTATAAAATAACGTACAATAGTTGATATGCCATAAAACCCAACCAAACGAAATCCTATAAATTTAATATATATGCATCAACAGGGTTGAACATTAAATAACCTTCAATAGTTGATATGCCATAAAACACAACCAAGCCAATATTTTTCTGTAAATTTACCTTATAATAAAAATTGATTATCTGTCTGTAACTAAAACTACGTTACCACCGACATCAAATATTGGCTAGTCCTCTTCCTTCTATTCTTAACACAGTCTGTTATCTCTCGGATGTAAAGCCTTGTGCATTTCCTTGTTCTCTGTTTGATCTGTCTGAATTCCTTCTTTGTCCATTATAAGAATTATCTGCTTCATCTCTTGGAGTTCTTCACGATTGATGATGTTCATTTTAGTCCAATTGACAACAAACCTCTTCAACCCTCCAGGAACCTTCCAAGTAATATTATCTCAGTCACTATATAACCTTATCTTATCTCTTCCAAGTAATCTTATCTCTGTCACTATATAACCTTATCTTATCTCTTCCAAGTAATCTTATCTCTGTCACTATATAACCCTATCTTATCTCTTGCAAGTAATCTTATCTCTGTCACTATATAACCTTATCTTATCTCTTCCAAGTACCCTTATCTCTGTCACTATATAACCTTATCTTATCTCTTCCAAGTAATCTTATCTCTGTCACTATATAACCTACACTTACTGTTCTGTGTACTATGAATTTTTGATTATATAATTTGGGGGCCTTAAAATATACTTGAAACTTTTGCCTATTAAGTTATGTATCCACAGATCTTTTTTTAGCATTTGATATTAAATTACGCAACAAGTGTTGCCATAGCGTAAAACCAACCAACCAACCAACCAACAATTACCCAGCGTTGAAAAGACTGCTTTGTACATTAAAAGAAGTTTATATTGACTTAAACAACCATAGAGGATGACATAATTGTCAAATACTTTTCCCGTGAATTTACCTTATTTTAATGTTGATTTATTGTCTGTCTGTAACCAAAAATATGTTACCACCGACGTCACATTTCCCTAAGTTATTTACGCTATATTCCCATTGATTATTAAGTAATCATTATTTAATCTTGATATATAGTATCTTGTTTATAAACGATGTCTCTATTAAAATCTAACCAATCAGATTTCTCTCAAAACATCCCATGCTATTAATGCATTTAAAATCCTGCAATGTTTTATGCATCACTTCGGAGAAAAAAAAAAGGTTTACGTAGTATTTGTGGTGTGGATAATTTACATACTGCTTTTGACAAATAATTACTCGGCGTTATTGATTTTGACTTTGATTTTCTATATTTTGTGTGTGATTTTTCGGACTGTTTTCCTCATCTTTATGGTTGCTAGTTGTAACACAACGTTTCGGCCGCTGTATCCTCCGGCCTTCCTCGGATGTCCCTTGTTTACCTGGGCATAGAAATGATTCTACCAGGGGAAATCATTTCTATGCGCAGACAAACAAGGGACACCTGAGGAAGGCCGGAGGATACAGCGACCGAAAAGTTGTGTTACAACTAGCAACAATAAAGATGAGGTCAAAAGTCCAAAAAATCACGCACAAAATATAGCCTCATCTCAAAATTTCGGACTGACATTAAGATAATTAATTAATTAATTATTAAAAGTAATCTTATGTATAATTGTATCAATTAAAATAAAAATACGCATAATCTTTTTATATGCATTCATATTTAGTTTCTTTAGTCTTTTTAATATAACATCTTAGACTTAAATATAATATCTTTAAACTTAACTACGAGGATCATTAAATAAGTTTCCAGACATTTTCGTATGGGCACTTTTATTGATAGTACACAAATGAAACTCTATTCCCCTTCCAAGTAATCTCCTCCGGCTGCCATGCACTTGTTGTACCGTTCCAATAACTTCTCGAAAGCCTCATGGAAGTCCTCTTGTGTGAGCGTGTCAATGACCTTCGTCACAGCCTCTTTCATCCCCTCAATAATCTCATAACGACAGCCTCTGAGCTTAGGAAATAACCAAAAGTCACAGGGAGCAAGCTCTGGACTATAGGGAGGCTGAGGAGCTGTCTTGATGCCCATCTTGGTCAAATAGTCTGTGACAAAGATGGAGTTGTGGACTGGTGCATTGTCCTGGTGGAAATGCCACTGACCCGATTTGAAAAGTGCTGGCCTCTTCCCAAGGAATCTCTTCCTGAACTCCCTTAAAACCTTAACATAGTAACCCTAACCCTTTGGCCAATCAACTCTGGTATATTGTCTTCCTTACTCCTCCAACACCTCTCATCATCCCTCACAGACTCCTTGCCTTCCTTGAATCTCTTATGCTTCTCAAAAACTGATGCTCGATTCATGCAAGATGCTCCAAAAGCAGTCCGAAGCATTCCATGCGTTTCTTTGGCATTTTTTCCAAGTTTAAAACACAATTTTATTGCATATCGTTCTTCTAAAGTGTCCACACGTCCAGATTGCATTTTTGAAATTCACCAGCTGTGACAATCAGGCTTTAGTAGGATGTATTCTAATTCTTGCTGTAGCTGTTGATTTGAACCTGAAATCATAAAAATTGGCCAGTCATCTCATAAGATATATAGCAATAACATAGTGAATTTTCAAGAGTCTACGACAATTCTAAATGCCTGTACAAATAAAAAGTCTGGAAACTTATTGAAGGCACCACGTATAATAATTTAAACTTAAATATAATATTTTTAAACTGAAATATATTTTTAAACTTAAATGTAATATCTTTAAAATGAAATATAATATTTCTAAACTTAAATATGATATTTTAAAACTTAAATACTTTTCCAAGTAATCTTGGTTCCCAATTTTAGGTCAAACAGTCCTGTCTGAAAATTATTTGTATTCGATAGGAACGGGTGCAAAACAAAAAGACTCTTAAGAAATAACTGCACAAAATATAAACATACAAAGAATTCGATTCCCTAACCCCAGCGCATAAAATAGGCCGGTATCGGTTGACATACCGTTCAAGTCTATCAATTATTATCTATGAACCAAGTGATAATCTCTTAACCTTTATTGGTAGGTACTTCACCTAGATGAATATTCTACGATGAGTTAAAAGTTTTGCAATATCTTGATTATGAAATATAACCCACTCGCCGGGCAGGTTGGCCGTTGATCTGACCGTCGAGTGAGGACCCCGTAATTTTTTCTTGCACCCGTCCGAGTGGGCAATTAACAAGTTGAACAAAAAAAAATAAAAACCAACAAAAAGCAGAGGAAGGAAGAAGTGACTACACATTGATTTGAGACAGCACAACATAAGAAGGCGAAATCTGTGGCATTTTTTGGCTCTCAGTGTGTATACGTGGCTATCGCGAGAACTAAGCGAAAATCCTAAACAGCTTACCAAGAAGGCTTGGTTATTTCTGGTCATCGCCTTTCATTTCTCTAGCTGCGTCTCTCTCCTGGCTGCGAGACCTTCCTCTCTCCCAGTCTTAGACTCAACTTATTGCTCGTCTTTTCGGTCCCGCATCTAAGAGTCCGACCGACCAACGTCCTTGGTCCTTGCCACCCCTTACTATCGGTCTCGCAGGTTCACGTGGGAACAGCTCTTTGAGTGGTCTTTGCTCCAAAATAGACTGACAAAGGAAGACCTAGACAGTATGACGCTATCCAAAGATGCTAAAGATTAGAACCTCTCCAATTCCGACGGTCACTCACAACACAAAGAGACCCTCACATATACATCCGTATATATATATATATATATATGAATGGACATTATTGTGCCACATTGAGTAAAGTGAGACATAATTCAGCAACTCTGGATACTTTTGCCTATGTTATGAAGCTGATGAACCTCACCGGACTGTGAGATGCCAAATTCGCCTCATATTTCTCCGATACGCTACTCACCGGATTAGCTTTGAGCACGGCCTCGAAATCAACGATTTTAGGCCTACTTGATCTTGTCTGATCGTCGAGGTTCTTGCAACCCAAGCGAAATATCTTGAGCCATCTGGTTATTATATTGTGATACACTGAATCTTCACCTTTCACACAACAAATCTTTTGGGTCATTTTCGTGGTGTTAAGGTCCAATTCGAACTCATAAAGCGTGTGTATTTACCTGAATCATCTGCACGAGCAGGATGTGTGTGACACAAGGTCAATCTTTAAGCGGAGTTCAGTAGCTTTGAATTCAGTCTGAATTCAGTTTTCTTTTTCCTAGGCCGGTTTCTTTACCAAGGTTTTAAAAAATCCATTCTGCTCTATTTAGGAAAAATAATTGAATTCATACCTTTTCCAAGAGTGAAATATGTGAAATGCAAATAGCCTCGACCAAGATTTGAACTCTGGTCACCGTGTCTCAGGACGATAACTGTTACACGACGGAAATAAGTTTCCCAGTTAGACTACGTTTCCCGTTTCACTTGTTATGCTTTCAAATCACACACGGAGTGATGAGATGCACAACATATCAGAGCACCAACAACCACTATACTAACAAACACAACAGGTATCTACCACGGCTTGAACTGTTTCAGTCACGTGATGTATGTACCGAAAACTAGCACTTACTACCAAAATATGGCAAAACTTTTGACTCATTCTTGTACAATTTGTATGGATGATTGTTTAATATATAAAACAAATTATTAGAATTCAGAATAAAGAATTTAACTTTGATTAGAATTGAACTTGTATTATCCTAATCGATAATTTATCTGTCATCAATTTTCACACAACCAACCCACCTTCATCACTCTTGTCTCGATCTTCTTTTCTCAAACCTTATCGTCAAATCTCGTTTTTTCTCGTGGTGTAACAACAGGACTGTCTGGCCATTAATCTCGCCGTGTTCGACTTTATCATAATTATCTTTCAGATTTACCGCCATATTTGCTAGTAAACGAAACATGAATTTGCCTACCGCGAAAAAGATGACAAGTATGACACTGATTGTCAATTATCAACTAACTCAGTCTATCAATCTATCTGTATGACTGTCTCAGCCTGTTCGTATTTATCCGCGCATCTATCTAAAGATCCACATATGTTTATGTCTGTCAGTCAAATTAATCTCTTTATACATTTATCGATTAAAGTTTTGTTCATTTTGGGTTTGGTTTCTTTGTTTTAATTGCATATCAACGTTCAGAGGCTATTTTATGCCAAAGCCATCTTTGTAGAACAGCTGTGATACTATTTAACCCATAGCTGGGTGGGGGTATGGGTGCTCGTACCTTTTGTAAGCGTATTTGCCGGAAAGTGAACGCATGACCAGAAATGGAGTTTGAACCTGTTTACTTTGAACCTGCTGTCAAGCACTTTAACCTTCACGCCCCTTTAATTAATTTTTACTTACCAACTGATGTCCAAAGAAAGTGAATGTTTCTTTTCTCTCTCTCTCTCTATATATATATATATACACTCTCTCACTCTCTCTCTCTCTCTCTCTCTCTCTCACACACACACACACACTCTCCTCGTAATGGTTAAGCGGGTTAAGTCAGCTAACCATTGTTTATGAGTTCAATTTTAACAGAGCGGTGTACTTTCGATCTTGTGCCAACTGAAACCAAGCTTAGTAAATGAGTATGTACTTAGCATTTGTTTTTCTTCCTCTCTCTCTCTCTCTCTCTCTCTCACACACACACACTCTCTCTCTCTCTTTCTCCCTCTCTTTCTCTCATCTATCTATCTCTCTTTTTCTCTCTTTCTGTCTATTTCTCTCTTGATGCTTTCTCATTTCCTTACCTATCTCTCTCTCTCTCTCTCTCTCTCTCTCTCTCTCTCTCTCTCTCTCTCGTTCCTTATATATATATATATATATATATATATATACATGTATAGTCATCCACAGACAGATCTGTTTCGTTCTATCAGAACTCATCAGTGTATATATATATATATACATATATATCGTTCTCTCTCTCTCTCTCTCTCTCTCTCTCTCTCTCTCTCTCTCTCTCTCTCTCTCTCTCTCTCTCTCTGGTTCTTTATATATATATATATATATATATATCCCAAAATACAATCAATATTTGGGTATTTCTCTTAGTTTTTTCTTCTTTTCTCACTCTCTCACTCCATCATATTACCTCTCCTTTTCTTTTTCTCTGACTCTAGTTTCCTTCTTCATTCACAATGAACTTTTTCCTATCGTTCTGTTCTTTTGGTTCATTTAATTCGTTATCCTTTTTCTTCTTGAACGCTCTCCCATCTGTGCTCTCTCTCTCTCTCTCTCTCTCTCTCTCTCTCTCTCTCTCCCGTCCTCACGTGACCACATCCCTCCTCGTTCTATCTTGGTAATCGCATCATTAAGCTTGTCGACGCTTTCAAGCAATTTTCTCCAATTAATTATGCGTCTGTTAACGAACCATAGCAATTCGTGTCATTCGTTTCGATTCCAGTCTTTCCACCAAACTACCACCACTAACCTCCACCGCCATTCCCCCCAACCAAAAATTTTAGCTTCAATGATATTACAACCATTATCATGACAATATTATCCTCACTAGCATTGTTTAATTCAGCGCCGCCATCGTTATCTGCTCATCTCTCGTGTCATCAACATCAAGACAACCACTTTTTTCGTCAATCATCATCTTAAAAATTAGATTAGAATTAAAGATTCTCACACGTAATCATATTAAATTTCTCTTTAATTTATCTAATGTAATATCATAATCAGTAAGACTGGCGTTGGGACATGAGAGATGGAATGGTTATTAACCTTGCTCGTCATAAATTTAGATTTCTCTGGACCAAGGTATATCGCTAGACAGCGTCACAGTAGAATGTATAATTTACGATTCAAATCTCCTTCGTTAAAATGACATTAAAGAATGTGAAAATCTGCAACCCCTTCCCCATAATCAGACGGGCTAAGCCATTAAATACCTGATTCAAAATATGCCACAAAACATCTTCGGAATTTCTACGATGAGGAATTACTTATACACTGAAATACTCTGACTACTAATTGGAATCATTTTGAGATGAGGCTTCTTAATCTGAGAATTAATTTTATTTATTTATTTATTGCGGACTTTTTGTCCTCATCTTAGTAGTTTTTTGTGTTGTTTCTTCTTCACCACATTTCGGCCAAATTTCATCTTTGGTCTTCTTCAGGTGATTTAACAGCGACCTCGGATAGGAATGCTGAGTCTTGTAACCGTATCCCCAGTAATTACTGCCTTCCATTGTTGTTGTCTATCGCACCACGTTTTTGACCAAGTAAACCTCTGGTCGGCTTGGGTAGGAATTGAAACCGCTATCTTCTGACAATGCTCACCTGGAATCGTAGAGACTTAACGCCTCTATCTGCTGCTCCACGGACCCCGAAGAAGGCCAGTGGTGAAATTTGGCCGAAACGTAGTGAAGAAGAAACAACACAAAAAACTACTAAGGTTCGCAAAAATTTTTTTTTTTTAAATTAATTCTCAGACTCTGACTACTGTTTTTATATTGGTTTTTACATCGATAAATGAGGGACTGATTTAAAATATACATATAATCAGAGACGGCTTGTAGTGTGATGGATACGGTCATAAGAAATGAAGACAACAACACGAGTTCAAATCCTACTCGAGACGTTTGCATTTCACTTATGAAAGATATGAATCCTACTATTCTCCTTCCAGCTTTGAGTAAATAGTAGAGAAGACTGAACTCTTTAACCTTGGTATGGCAACCGGTCTAGGAGAAGGAAAATTGACCCTCTGATGCATCCTATTCGTGCGGTGGTGGCTCCAGACTACAAAAAGTGAAACGGCTCCAGATTGGTAAAATCTTTATGATAATAGAAGTTGTCTGTCTGTAACTGAAACTAGTTTACCACTGACACTACAATTCCCTTCGTTATTTACGCTCAGCATCTTATTTATCAAAGATATCGCCATTAAAGTCAAGTCGAGTTAGATTTGCCTCAAAACTGTTCCTGTAATGAATGTTTAAAATCCTGCAATGCATTTTAAAAATGACTTAAAAGTAAAGGTTTACATAGTATTTGGTGTGGATATTTTGCATATTCGTTTCGACACCAAAAAAACTAAACGGGTATCATAATAAAATGATAGCTTAATCTTTGAATTTCATGATTTCCCGGAATTTTAGTATATACCAACTCCTAATAAGAAGTAAATTCCCCTATTATGGGCCCTAAGCTTTATTCACCCTAATAGTTTTATTTACTCCGGGGGTGGGGGCTAAATGGATCACAATTTGGAAGAATTTTTTTTCAAATCTGAACCTTCCTGCGATTTTTTTTAAGATGAAGAAAATTCACCCGTGCAAACTCATTTTTTTATAGATTTTAGCAATAAATATTTACATAGATTTTTATATCGATTTTAAAGAAATGATAGAGCAATATGAACGGATGCAATATTCAAAAAACAAAAGAAATTAAATTAATGTTTGATTTTTTTTTATTATGATTTATACTTTTTTAAATTATATTTTGAGGAGCTAATTTCTTAATTATTCAAATCAAGAAAAAGTTTAAGAACGAACTTTTTATATTTTTAATTACGATTTTAAAATAAGGTATAAAAAATTGTTCGTACAAAAAGACTAAAATAAAATAAAAATAATAACTAAAATAAAAAGGAATAATATAATTTGTCTTGTTTATAGGAATTAAAATTATTTCTTTAAATGTAATTTTTCATTGATATTTATCAAATTGCATTAACATAGGTTAAGGGGTCGAAAACTTGTCTTTATTACAGTAATGGCCTTTATTTTGCTGTCTATTATACAATTTACGGCGAAGTAAAAAAAAATAATTATAAATAAATAATTTCTGACTTATATTTTTTCATCCAAATTTATTAAATTGAATTAACCTCAAGATTAAGAGGAAGTCAGCTCGTCTGCATTGAATACAGCCTTACATCTCAGATTTTTTTGGTGGGTGCAGTATATCATAACATTTATGGTGGAGTAGAAGATGATTATAAATAAATAATTTCTGACTCACACGTTTTAACATCAGCCGCGCACCACTTATTATTGACACAATGATTTTATTGACAGAAATTCGAATTGAATTTTACATGGATTTGTTTGCTTTTTTAACTTGAGTGTCCATCTCTATAAGAAGCTGAGAACTACGATGTTTATATCTTCATGTAACTCACTTAGCGTTAGAGGTTACAAAACCCCCACACTTATTCACGACACTAGGATTTTACTGACTGCATTGAATTTTACATGAATTTGATACTTTAAAAAAAAAACCAAAAAAAAACAGAGGGTCTATCTCTATTAGAAATTGAGAACTACAATGTTTGTAGTTTCATGTAATTCACATAGCGTTAATTGTTGCACGTTTTGCAGCATATAGATTGACACAAATAACCTTTTATTAATTGTTTCCGGAAATTATATTTTGTCACCTTACGAATATTTAATAATTAGTTGAGAATCTCATTTCTTAGCTTAATACAACACTTTGATGAAAGAGATAAATTATTCGTCATTTTCGTTTGAGGGGGTTTGAGCCTATCAGCCTCTATGCCAGACTCGCCACTGTATATAATTGATAACTAAATCATCACTTTTTGTCTAAGTTAAAGACATTGTATGTTCAAATTACTTAGTAAATTATCCATTAGAATCCTGAAACCACCACACCAGTGGACCCCCACTCTGAATACCAATTTGAAAAATGGCTAAAAATGTTATGTTACATTAGGAGGTGCGCTTAGCATGACCATTATCGTCATAGGAAATGGAATTGGACCTTAAAGTTCAAATCCTGAACGTTTCTGTTTTGAGTTTCACTTCAAACTTAGACCCTTGAGAAAGACATGGATCCATCTGTTCTCTCTCTCTCTCTCTCTCTCTCCTACACCCAGATAGGGTTCTTTAGATTTGGTTTGGCGACAAATCTAAGAGAAGGAAAGCTCTGAATTCAAAGTTGTTATACTCCGCTAAAAATTGACCTTGCGTTGCATTTTGCTCATGGTGAAAGGGTTTGGTAAAATATAGACGTTGCATAGCAACGAATTCGCTGGAGCATGACTCAGTTGTAAGGTCACGTGATTGACAGTTGTTGTAAGGTAATAGTTATGAAGCAATGGGAATTCCCCGTTCAAAATTCAACCCACCAAAGCTAAGTACTTCTAAATAACGTCCTAAACACCTGTCACTGGGATTCTTAGGAATAATGAAGTTTCTTTCTCGTTAAGAAATCAGGAATAATCAAGAATCATTAATAAATAGCATTACTGTCTATCATAGATAGATAGATAGATAGATAGATAGATATGAATTGACTCAAATAGATAGATAGATAGATAGATAGATAGATAGATAGATAGATAGATAGATAGATAGATAGATAATTGGATGGGTTGTCTGAATTTCTAATATGAGGAATTATCATTATCATATACTGATATACACAGACTAATATCTCTATCTTAGTTGTTATAGACCATCGTATAGGCCACTGTAAACTCCAACTTTCTTCAGATGGGTATTGGAGTTGGTAACCTAGACATTTTCCAGATAATACAAATAAGACCATATACTCTAGAAGAAATAAATGACATCACAAGAAAAAATAGAAATCCTTTAAACAGAGATAGTGAAATGAAAAGGGTTTATCCTCCGAAATGAACAAAAGGGTTTGTTTCAAAATTTCCAGATGATTACAAAGACGTCAACAGACACCTTAAGAAGGACGAAGAATACAGCGGCCTAAATTGCTTAAAACGACCAAGATGAGAACACTAGTCTGAGTCCATCAATGTATAGTCATAATTCAGAAGATATCTTAGGGCATATCTAGAAGAAAAACTCTGAATTTAAACCAGCTATTCTCCGCTTTAGAATTAGTATTATGTTGTATTCTGTTCGTGGTACATACACACAACAAACACCTTAAGAAGAGCGGAGAGTATAACAGCCGAAACAGCGTGATTACCACAATTAAAACGAGAACACTTGTCTTAGCCCATCGATGAATAATTATAAGTAAGTAAGTCGGCAACCGTAGTCGAGGACGACCGTAGTCGAGGGTGACCCGAAGGCTCCCTTTTTAATAGCTTCTGCACCGAGGAGTAGGGGAGGGCGCTACTCCTTTTCCTGGATTGCTCTACTTTACCCTTGATACGTACCTTATATTGATGAGTGTTATGCAAGGAGGTATCAAGTACCATTTTTAAAGTCTTTGGTATGACGCAACCTGTGATTGAACCCAGGTCTCCCGAACCATTAGCGAATACTCTACCGACCGGACCAATGAGCCGGTCGAATAATAATAATGATTCCTTATTTTTAAAATTTACTATTTCTATTGTTATAAGTTTTTTAATTCCTACTGTAAACTGTTTATTATTTATCTGTTTGCTATGCCTCCTTGAGCACCTCCCCTTTTTACTATCTTCTCATATCAACCTTTAAAAAAATCTTTGCACAGAAAATGTACACTATTAATACAATATCTATGTACATATCAAATTCAGTTAAGTAATTCAGTTGATAGTTCACAAAATTTCCCTCTTTGATTCTGACCCAGTCGGCTGGAGCTGCAGAATAAAATGACTGCATCTCTGCAGCGGGGTAAAAACTCCCACAACGAGTGTCCTGGATATGACACTAAACAATCTCATGGTTAGGCTCCAGTAATGCTGGAGCTTTGGGGAATGTGAAGAACCCCTTCATCGCTCCCAGGTCCACTCTGTCACGGAGTGGTAGCACCTGATAGAGACATATCTATCCGTCAAATTGAACTAAATAGTGTACTTATGCTAAACTGAATTATTTTAAATAGAACTATTTATATGTATAAAAATTGATTTGGTATTAAATAACCTCCAATGGTTGATATGCCATAAAACTGTACACTATTTGTACAATATCTATGTACATATCAAATTCAGTTAAGTAATTCAGTTGATAGTTCACAAAATTCCCCTCTTTGATTCTGACCCAGTCAGCTAGAGCTGCAGAATAAACCGACTGCATCTCTGCAGAGGGGTAAAACTCCCCCAACGAGTGTCCTAGATGTGACACTAAACAATCTCATGGTAAGGCTCATGGTAAGCTTCGGGGAATGCAAAGTACCCCTTCATTGACATCGCTCCCAGGTCCACTCTGGCACGAAGTGGTAGCACCTGATAGGGACATATCTATCCGTCAAATAAAACTAAATAGTGTACTTATGCTAAACTAAATTGTTTGAAATAAAACTGTTTATATGCATAAAAAATGGATTGGGTATTAAATAACCGACAATGGTTGATATGCCATAAAACTCAACCAACCAGCTACTAACCCTCTTTAACTTTTTCCTTACTATTATTCCATTGAACATATAGACTATTTATATAATATCTATAGTGGTAGCACCTGATAGTGTCTTATCTATGGGTCAAATAGAACTAAACAGTGTATTTATGCTAAACTGAATTGTTTTAAATAGAACTGTTTGTATGTATGAAAATTGATTTGGTATTAAATCACCTACAATAGTTGATATGGTGTTGATAGTTGATATGGTTCGACCCGGCCAAACATGCCATTCAAAAGTGATGCACCGGAAGGAAGTGACACATTCCGATGGCAGTTATGAGAAAAAAATCGCGTAGGCGGGCTTTGCTGACAATATGGGACAAGGTAAAATCCCATGGTACACTCATAGACTGATGCACCGGAACTGAGTGACCTGTGAACTGCATGACAGTTATTTCCGCTTGATGACGATCAAACATGCCATTCCAAAGATTGAGTGGGCGATTGAACTATTATATAACTCGGTGAAGACAGGAAGTCAGTTAGTTGGGGATCAGATGAGTTAGAGACAAGATGCGGTAGAGGAAGCCAGCACCCAGAGAGGCTGCCCCCCAGGCCCCCAGGAGCAGCCCTGGAGAACGAGAAAGACACAACGCTGATAGCCATAAGAGTGGAGGTCAACATGTTGCAGTTCTGTTCGGTCTCCAACTCGCTCTCACACACAATTTTTCAAATAAAGTGAGAGGTATATTTTTTTAAAGAAGTCTTCGCTCGTCTTTATTATTGCGTCAATATGTATTCTGCATGTACAGGTGTATATGACTATACAACAATGGCATATAACTCAACCAACCAGCTACCAACCCTCTTTGATTCTTTTTCTTACCATTATTCCACAGAACATCTGAACTATTTATACAATATCTTTATACACTATTAATACAATAGCTATATACAGATCAAATTTTGTTAAATATTTTATCCTATAAATCTCAAAAATATCCTCTTGAATCATTTTTTCTTATCATTTTTTTCTGAAACCATTGAACTTAATCTTAACATTTTTAATCAACTCTTTTTTTGATCCGATTCGGCAATTCGTTTCAAAAATATATAACTGTATAAGGAAAAACTCCAATTGGTTCGTTGACTAAATTTTTGAAATCTGATTTGATAACAAATTTACAGGTAAAGGAGAAATATTGAAAACACGTCTACGATAATTAGAAATTCCATTGTTATGAAAGTCTCAGTTAGATCACAGCTCATTCTTCCTTATTGTAGTTATTCCTAATTTTTCAAATCTCTCTCTCTCTCTCTCTCTCTCTCTCTCTCTCTCTCTCTCTCTCTCTCTCTCTCTCTCTAATAACTGTGATCATTGAGCCATTTTATTATTTTTGTCACTCTTCTGTGTATGGGCTCCAATCTCCATATATAGACGCTGGAACCAAGGCCTGCGTACAATATTCTATATGTCTTATTATATTTAAAAAAAAAAAACGACTCATTGGTCTTGTGGGTAGAGTGTTCGCCAATGTTCTGGGAGACCGGGGTTCAATCCCAGGTCGAGTCATACCAAAGACTTAAAAACAAAAAGGTACTTGATACCTCCTTGCTTAACACTCGGCGATATAAGATACGTATAAAGGGTAAAGTGGAGCAATCCAGGGAAAGGAGTAGCGCCTTCCCTTTCACCTCGGTGTAGTAGCTATTGAAAAGGGAGCCATCGGGTCGCTCTCGACTAAAGACAACTATATTTTTAAAAAAAGATTTGTCTCCCTTGAAATAAAATTTCTAACCATCCAACTAATCATTCCATTTGCCCTCAATACAATAGGCAAAATATGATTGTCACTTTTAAATGTATCGTCAAAGCCAACTCCCTAGATCGAATTTCTCATTTACTTTGGGGATTTCTCTGTTGTGTGATTTATATTCAACTTTGATATTCTTGGATCCAATAGGTACCACTTCTTATTTTTCTGTATAAGTAAAGTTGTCTCCCTTAGTCGAGGGCGACTAGAAGACTCCCTTTTTAATAGTTGCAACACCAAGGTGTAAGGGAGAGCCCTACTCCTTTCCCTGGATTGCTCCACTTTACCCTTGATACGTACCTTATATTGCTGAGTGTTAAGCAAGGAGGTATCAAGTACCACTTTTAAAGTCTTTGGTATGACGCGACCAGAGATTGAACCCAGGTCTCCCGGACCATTAGCGAACACTTTACCCACAAGGCCAATATTTCCAAATATCTTACCAATATGACAATCTATTCAGATCCATCCTATGCATACTTAGAAATTAGTTGGAATCCACTTTGCTATATTAACTCCCAAACGATCCAAGGGATTACTAACAGCATCTTGTAAAAGTTAATTATGAAAGTAAACAGGGGGTAGCTTCTTTTTTTTTTCAATAAACCAGGGGGGGTCAGGTAGTTATGAAAGGTTGTTTTATCTAAGAGGCTATTCACACATTTTTCCCCTGTTAATAATTTTTATTTTATATTTGTAAAGCAATGATTTAAGGAGGGCATGTCGGTGATTTTCCTACTTACCTCCCATCATTTATTGCATTCCTCTATCATAAAACCTAAATCATAAGTCGCTAAGGTGTTAATTCCAAGTTGTCAAAACAGACTTTCAAAAATTTTGTTCTCTTTCTCTATGAAATATTTTGTCAAATATAAACTGAGAGAAGCTGAAAGACTTTATGTAAACAGAGAAGATATATATATATATATATATATATATATATATTAGAATGAGAGAAGGAGGAAGCAAGGTGTCTAGTAAACTGAGAGGACACATATATATATATATATATATATATATATATGTGTGTGTGTGTGTGTGTGTGTGTGTGTGTGTGTGTGTGTGTGTGTGTGTGCGTAAGATATAGAGCAATACAGAGAGATAGACTAAGGGAGAAAGAAAGAATTAAATTGGACAATATGGATAGTTATCAACTGAATGTGATAAGCAAATACGTTTCTTTAAATGATACAGGAGAAAAGTGTATGACGCTGAGCCTAATTTCCAATTGAAGAGAATTTTCCCGTCTCCTTTGAAAGTTAACATTCATAATATTCATTGTTACATAGACTTGAATGCTAACTGAAAAATAAGTAATTACGACAATGACCCAGTCGGCTGGGACTGCTGAATACACCGGCTGTATCTCTGTAGAGGGGTAAGACTCCCCCAACAAGTGTCCAGTGTCAGAGTCGGCTGGGGCTGTAGAATACACAGACTACATCACTTTAGAGGAGTAAGACTCCCCAACGAGTGTTCTGTATATGACACTAAACATTCTGATGGTGAGGCTCCAGTAATGCTGGACCTTTCGGGAATGCGGAGTAACTCTTCATTACCATCGCTTCCAGGTCCTATCTATGGGTCAAATAGAACTAAACTGTGTACTTATTCTAAACTGAATTGTTTGAAATAGAACTGTTTTACATTTAAACTGTGTAATAATGCTAAACTGAATTGTTTGAAATAGAAATGTTTTACATTTAACTGTGTGTAAACAAAAAACTGTACTTATGCTGAACTAAATTGTCTGAAATAGAACTGTTTATATGTATAAAAATGGATTTGGCACTAAATAACCTACAATGGTTGATATGTCATATAACCAAACCAAACCAAACCAAACGTTATTACTACAACAACTATGCAAACCCCACACACACATACTTTCTCCTGTTATCCTAATTCTAAACTGAAGTGACAGTCCTAAAGACCCAAGTGACCGACGTTCACCTATGAGTAAACATTTAAAAAAAAGAAAATCGAATAGATTTATTGAAAACCTGTCCTTTTAACAACATTTCATCTTCCATAAAGATCGAAGGAAAAAAAGGTTGTTTGAGCTTTTATATACATCAAAAAGAACAGTTCTCTGACGCGTATTTGGGAATATACAATAAATATCCTACAAATCTAAATTATACCCTATAGCACCTCAGGTGGTACAACGGTTAACAAGCATGACTAGTAAACCTTCACGAGTGACTTTTAGTCTCATTAGGTGCCCCATTCATATGGCCTTGTGCCACATACCCAGTAAAATTAGAATTTTAAAAAACAATTTTGATTTACAGAATTTTTCCCCAACCTAATTTCACATAAATACCAATCGGTTTCGTTGTTTTTATGGTAGTTTTTTTAATGCCACGACCAGGCCATTGGCAGAGTTAGAGTGTTCGCCAATGGTCCGGGAGAAGGGGGTTCAATCCCAGGTCGAGTCATACCAAAGACTCAAAAAAGGGTACCTGATGCCGCCTTGCTTAACACTTAGCATTATAAGGTACGCATCAAGGGTAAAGTGGAGCCATCAAGAGAATGGAGCCGTGCCCTCCCCTACTCCTCGGTGTCGTAGCTATTGAAAGGGGATCCTTCGGGTCGCCCCCGACACCCCTCGACAACTTTACTTTACAATTTACTTTTAATCCCTAATGCTGTTTATATATATATATATATATATATATATATATATATAGTCATATGGTCTAATCCAATACTAATATTTTTAATTAGATCTATTGAGCCATAGATGGAACTCTACAAGGTACTACCACTGCAAGTCAGAGTGGAACTGAGGGTAATAGCAATGAAGAGGGACTCTGCACTCCCAAATCTCCAGAACAGAACTCTCTCCATCAGCTGCAATTGGATATCATAACCAAGGCACTACTTCGTTGGGGAGTCTTATTCCTTTACAAGGGGATACAGCCATCATATTCAAAACACCTCCGACAGGGTTTGAACGTAAACAAAGTTAGAAAGATAGAGTTGCGTCGTGCGATTTAATACTCACATAAAAAAAATAGCAATCTTCCCCATTTCTTGCCAGAAGGAAATCAGTCTCCATGGTTAGGATTAAAGAACTTCCTTAAAGCCTCAAGTTAAAGATTGTGTCTGAAATGATTCCTTGGATATGGCTTTTTCGCAATATCCAAACGATTTCAAATGTCAGTTCTAACAGTTCAGCTTATAGAAGAATATCCACACCTTGAATAAAACCATAAGGAAACGTTCTTAAAGATGACGATAAAAATCTGAGGAATACCACCAAAGATATCTTGGTCGATTTGAATGACTCAGGTATCAAAATATATTTTCATGCGCTCCAGGGTAAGGCTGGATTCGAAGAAATACTATAGTGCTCTAAATCAGGCGCATAAAAGCTTGTCAGATTAAATAGAAATTGAGCTTCTTGAGCACAGGGATGTTCCCTGTTTGACGAATAAAGGGGGGATTTTCAACCCAAAGAACACTGTTCCAAAATTCAAGTATAGTGGTGATAACATTATTCTATAGGGGTGTTTTTCCAGCTAGTGAGATTAGTTGTCTCGTGTAACATTGTGGGCGAGTGGGTAAGTTATAAAAAGAAGCCAGTAGGTTGGTTGGTTGGTTGGTTGGATTTTATGGTATATCAACCTTTGTAGGTTATTTAACGCCAAATCCATTTTTAGGCAAATAGTCAGCTCTATTTCAAACAATTCAGTTTAGCATGAGTACACAGTTTAATTGTCAAAAACATTCCTATTTCAAGCTATTTAGTTTATTCAAATAGTTCTAATTCAGCTAATTCTGTTGAGTATAATACAGATTTTGTTTACACACTGTTAGATGTCAAAACAGTTCTATATTAAATAATTCAGTTTAGTGTAAGTACAGTTTCAATGACAAAAACAGTTCCATTTCAAGCAATTCAGTTTAGTATAAGCACGCAGTTTAAATGTAAGTACACAGTTTAATTTTCAAAAACATTTCTATTACAAGCTATTCAGTTTAGTCAATCAGTTCTAATTCAAACAATTCAGTTTACCATAAGTATACAGTTTAGTTCTATTTAACCCATAGATAGGGCCCTATCAGGTGCTACCATTCCGGGCCAGAGTAAACCTGGGAGCAATGGCTATGAAAGGGTGCTCCGCATTTCCCAAAGCTCCAGTATCACTGGAACTTCACCATCAGATTGTTTAGTGTCATATCCAGAACACTCATTAGGGGGATTCTTACCCCTCTGCAGAGGGGCAGTCGGTGTGTTCTACAGCCCCAGCCGACTGGACAAAAGAAGGCAGTTGCCGGAAGAGAGACTAGTTGATGGAGTTCAGTATCTCATCCAGTAGGCTAGGTGTAATAAGATTTATCTTAACCCCGGATCATTTACTAATTGTTATTATTATTAGTTAGTTAAAACCCTACAGCTGTGTACAAATGAAACCATTCAACTGTGTGTAATCAAATCAGCTCTAAGAACTCGTTTAAGAATATAGCTACCGTCAAACTATTCGCTTATAAATCATATATTTATAACCAGAAGTTGGCAGTAAATAACCCTCAGGGGTTGATATGCCAGACAACACTAACCAATCAACCAACTTAACCCAAGACTGAAAATAGCAATCAACGGCCGAAATTACTAGACTCGAACAGCTAAGTGGATGATGTTTGTTTGGTGATGCTGCCCACACAAGGCGGAAATAAGGATTCGGTGATCCTTCTCTTTGGTAGCTGCTGATACGAGCGAGACTAGCTTAAGCCTAGACGGGGACCAGTTGAACCATTCAAAGATACGAGAAGAGCTGGTTCCAATTAGAGCGAAGAATCTACCACACTCATTGCGTCCGTTTCCAAATGCTACTACGGCTTCAGAAACAACAGAAGATTCTACATTTGATGCGGATTGCATTTTTGTTCATCTCCCCTATCAGCCATCACTGATATCGCATTCGTCAGTGACAATACTACATTAATACCAAGAAATGGTTCATAAAGAATTAGGTCCATGTTTTAGTGACCCCGGAAGATTTCAGACCTGCACCCAGTTGAGAATTTGAAAAGATAACTGAAGATGTCAAGGAGGCTTTCTCGCCCTAACACTCTTGACCTTAGCAAAATCTCTGGGTCTGGTCAGAATCTGGTAAAAAAGTGAAAGGACTGGTTACTGTTTGTTTGTTTGTTTGGGTCTTATGGCATATCAATCTTTGTTGGTTATTTAATGCCAAATCCATTTTAATACAAATAAACAGTTCAATTTCAAACAATTCAGTTTAGCATAAGTACACAATTTGATTATCAAAAACATTTCTATTTCAAGCATTTCAGTTTAGTCAAACAGTTCTGATTCAAACAATTCAGTTTAGTATAAGTATAGATTTTGTTTACACACAGTTAAAAGTCAAACAGTTCAGCACAAGAACAGATTCAATGTCAAAAACAGTTCTATTTCAAGCAACTCACTTTAGCATACAAAAAGACTTCCATTTCAAACAATTTAGTTTAGCAAAAGTACGTAGTTTAAATTTTAAAACAGTTCTATTTCAAACAATTCAGTTTAGCATAAGTACGCAATTTAGTTCAATTTGAACGATAGATAGGACCCTACCAGGTGCTACCACTTCGGGCCAGAGTGGACCTGGGAGCGATGGCAATTAAGGGGTATTCCTTATTCCCCAAAGCTCTAGTGATGATCTTTTGTAAACAATTACCGCTTCAAATATTACTATCTAATACTAATAGTTTTCAAACAGGTTTTTTCGACCCATTCACGTGACCCATAGATGGGACCTGACCTAGTCGGCAGGGGCTGCAGAAGACACCAATTGCCTCTCCGCCAGCGGGAACTGTTTTAACATTTAACTGTATGTAAACAAAAAACTGTACTTATGCTAAACTGAATTGTTTGAAATAGAACTGTTTATATGCCTAAAAATAGATTTAGCATTAAAAAACCTTCAATGGTTAATATGTCATAAAACCAAGCCAAACCAAACCAAACATAGATGGGACCCTAACCACAACAGTCCGGGTAATAGTGGACTTTGGAGTATTAGCAACTAAGCAGTGACTCCACATTCCCCAACGCTTTGCAACGGAAATCTCATCATTGGATACAGTTTAGTTTCATACTTACTACATCCTCTTTTGAGGAGGGGTCTTACTCCTCTATAAGGGTGGCGTTGGCGTATTCTAAACCCTATGGAACACGCCTTTCGTGATCAATCATAAAATACTGTTTACTCCATAAATTTTATGCCTTATTTCTTTCACCCTTCTTTTACATACTAATTTATGTCAAAGAAAAACAAACCCAATCGGTCGCGGCAGTAAAATATACCGACTGCACCTCTGGAGAGGAATATCAACCGCTCACCAACGAGTGTCTTGATGTGACATTATACTGCATCTAATGGTGAGGCTCCAGTCCTGGAATTTTGGGAAATATGGAGAACCTTTTCATTGCCATTGCTCCTCCGTCCATTCTGACCCGAGAGGGTAGTACCCAGAGTGGTAGTACCCGTTAGGGTCACATCTATGGGTCAAATAGAAGTGTTTGACCATTTAACTATTTGCAAACAAATGACTGATGTTTAATTGAATAATCAACATAACATAGCAATGAATTGTAACCATTTAACTGTGTGCAAACAATAACGATATTTAATTGTGAACAAACAAATTACTCTTCAATTTTTAATGAAATTACCCAAGTATTATTCACTTACAAATCATATTTGTATATTCATTTAACTGTGTGCAAACAAATGACCGATTTTAAATCGAATTGTTAATATAAAATAGCATCAAGGATATAAATTGAATTGTTAATATAAAATAGCATTAAGGGTATGAATTGAATTGTTGATATAAAATAGCATCAAGGATATAAATTGAATTGTTGATATAAAATAGCATCAAGGATATAAATTGAATTGTTAATATAAAATAGCATTAAGGGTATAAATTGAATTGTTAATATAAAATAGCATTAAGGGTATAAATTGAATTGTTAATATAAAATAGCATTAAGGGTATAAATTAAATCGTTGATATAAAATAGCATTAAGGGTTTATTTCACCAAGCGAAAATATCTGTCAACAAAATAATTAATTCAGTGGTTCAAATCATGTGCTGAAAAATGTTCATAGTTACCGTCGCAAATATACGATAACTGAGAGCTAAGATGAATACTAAATAGAACTATTCGTGTTAAATAGCAATACTCGAAATCATTTAACTGTGTACAAACAAATGAGTATTGGCTCGCTTAAAAATTATTCATTTACAAATCTTACATATTTAATACATGTGTATTATCAGGATTTGGCATAAAACAACATAGAAGGGTTGATATGCCATAAAACCCAATCAACCAGCCATCAAAAGAATCCTTTTGATAAAAGTATTTTTAAATAAATTTTTCATCAAATTTTAAGGGTAGAAGAAGAAGGAAGTTACCCCTATGGCAGTGGAAGATTTTAACATTAAACAAGAAATATAGAAATTTACAAAAGTGACGTCATGATGATGACGATGATCAGAAGAAGGAAGTTACTTACCAAGTAGCAGAAACTCACCAAAAAGTGAGCGATTAGAAAACGCTCCTTTAGCCGTTCTATTTAAGAGCATATTTCACCAAGCGAAAATACCTTTCGACAAAATAATTAATTCAGTGGTCCAAATAATGCGCTGAAAAATTTTCATGGTTACCACCATAGATATACAATAAACGCAATTCTCTAACCGCTAGGCATAAAATAACCCGAGACGGATTGATATGCCTTTCAAATCAATCATATCTATAAAAAAGTAAAAAAAAAAAAGTTGGCGACCATAGTCGAGGGTGACCCGAAGGCTCCCTTTTCGATAGCTTACTACACCAAGGTGTAGGGGAGGGCGCTACTCCTTTCCCTAGATTGCTCCACTTTACCCTTGTTCCGTACCTTATAATGCTGAGTGTTAAGCAAGGAGGCATCAAGTACCATTTTTTGAGTCTTTGGTATGACTCGACCTGGGATTGAACCCAGGTCTCCCGGGCCATTGGCGAACACTCTAACCGCTAGGCCAATGTCCGGTATATATCATATCTATAGGTGATCATAATTTTTTAAAAAATCAATATTTTATTCAGACCCGTTAAATGACCATAGCTACAAAAAATGATTACATTATTCCAAATGACATAGGAAGGTGTCTATCCATAGCATAGTTGCTATCGTGCTGTACTATGATATCTCAGTAAGCGAGTTCGAACTCCAGTCGTGCTATTACGTTCACCTTTGGACAAACACTCTTAAGAAACGTATGAGCTCTCATTATTATCCCAGCTATGGATTAAATAGTTAATAGCACTGTCCTTTTATTAGGATAGTTTTTGGATTAGATATCCCACGAAATTATATTGTTTGAAATACTTCATAAACACTCACGTCTGTTAATGTCTTTAAATACGGAGTCCATCTGCATTTGTTTGCTGATTGGATCCATGTGAGGACATGTAAGTGTGTGCAGACCCCACCTATTTACGACAAAATCCCTGAGAGTGTGTGCGGTCATATGCCTACTCCAACACTTAAGTGTTGTCATGGCGGCAATAAGCAATCTGTTACTCTGGGCATTCCTGCTCTTTTTCCAACTCTTCTCAAGCTGACTGAGTCATCGCGTCTTCACAACCACCGCCATTTTTATTATTTCCCGCCACTGGCACTGTCGTAGTCATCGTCGTAATGATTTAAGCAATTGCTGTCGTTGTCGCAAAGCTTATCTATCCTTCAATTACGAACCCCCCCTTTCTCTCTCTCTCTCTCTCTCTCTCTCTCTCTCTCTCTCTCTCTCTCTCGTTTCCTCACATCAAATTATTCTGATATCGTAAATTGCACAATAGTGTTGGGAGCGCCATTATCAGAGAACACCATCATTGGCGCCAACGTCACCTGTCATGTGTCGTTTTCTGTTAAAGATCAGCGATGCTGGTGGTTGGTCGACTGGATAATGGCCTGTGATCATCTCGTTGCTGCATGTGTCACCAAGTCATTATGTCCGCATGCGCGTCAGCACGTGACAGCGCGCGCCAACGGCTTCAGGGTCACACATGTGACCGCGTCCGCAAACCTAGAACAGTATTTGTGTGACTACTTGCCCCCCCTCCGCCTCTGTCAGCAGTTTCTTTATGATTTATTATTTTTTAACGGCATTTCAACCCTAGACAGGTTAGAGTGATTCTGGGAGTAATGTCAATGATAGGGTACTCCACACTCCACAGATCTATAGAACAGTTTAATGACATACTTAAGATTGGCCGTTTTTTGTTTTGTTTATTTTTTTATTTTTTTTTTTTATTTTTTTTTTTTTTTGTGGAGGCAGTCTATCTATTCTACAGTGGATACAGTCATCGTGCTCTAAGCTCTGTCGACGGAGCACTTAGTATTTAGTTTAGTTGTACGATTGGGATTCTTATTAAATTTCAGCATTCATTAACCCATAAGTTGTTAATGTGCCGTTAAACAAAAAAAAGAGTAAACATTTTAACTATATTTTGACTAATCTAAGTTAGCGACCATAGTCGAGGGTGACCCGAAGGCTCCCTTTTCGATAGCTACTACACCAAGGTGTAGGGGAGGGCGCTACTCCATTCCCAGGATTGCTCCACTTTACCCTTGAACCGTACCTTATAATGCTGAGTGTTAAGCAAGGTGGTATCAAGTACCATTTTTAAAGTCTTTGGTATGACTCGACCTGGGATTGAACCCAGGTCTCCCGGGCCATTGGCGAACACTCTAACCGCTGGGCCAATGTCCCGGTTTATAATGGGTGTTCCCGTGGAGTAACGGTTAAAACGATGGACAGTGGAATTGTACGTAAGCAAATTCGAACTCCAGCCGCGCTATTACGTTCACTTTCGGACAAATACCCTTGTGAGAGGTGTAAACACCTTGTCTTCCTGGCTATGGGTTAGATAGTACCGCTACTGTTATAAAAGGATGGATTTTGCATTAAATAACCCTAGAAGGTTGATATGCTATAAAAACAAACAAAGATCCTTAGGCGTTATGTTGTTTTTCTTGGTATGCTCTTGTTTCATTTTTTTTTCTTGGTGTTTTGATTCTTGATGTTGAGGGGTCTCAAGTTTTAGAGGATGAGGGTTTTGATATCTTTTGTAATTTTTGTTCAGTGGTTGGTTGGGTATAATTCATTTTGGATTGGTGGGAAAGTTGGGTCGTATTTTAGCTTTTCATTAACCGGACATTTACATAATGGTTAGAATGTTCGCCAATGACCCGGGAGACCTGGTACTTGATGCTACCTTGCTTAACACTCAGCATTATAAGGTAAGGATCAAGGGTAAAGTGGAGCAATCCAGGGAAAGGAGTAGCGCCCTCCCCTATACCTCGGTGTAGTAGTTACCGAAACGGGAGCCTTCGGGTCGCCCTCGACTAAAGGGAGACAACTTTACTTACTTACTATTGTTCACTTTTGTGTTATGTTTTGGGTTTGTGATATGGTTTTTTCCAGAATTATTTATTTGGGGAAATTAGTGGACAGATTGATGACCAGTGAGATCTTCATCCTATGGAACTTGTTTCAGTCGCAGATTTGAATTCAGTTAATATTTTCTTGGTAGTGATGGGGTTGTTGTAAGTTATCTTGATTTAATTTGTGTTTGAAGGATTTCAGCTGAGAGTGTGTTTTTTTTTTAACTGAACTGGTCACAATTCTTAATTTTAGACTTGAATTCAACTAGACAGACAGGAAGATTAATCTATTGCCCTGTATGTTTTTTATCCTCATAGTCTTTATTTATTCATGACTCAGTATACAATTGTTTGTTTGTTTTAGGTTAGGTTAATTGGTTTAATGGCATATAAACCAATTAAGAAGCAATGAACCTACTCAGTACTTAGATGGGTGACCACTTAGTAGAAGCAGGTACTATAAACTACTTAAAGCCTGTTTGTCAGATTAAACAAAGCATAAGAAGCAAAAGAAGTTAAGCAGAAACGAACCAGCTCACTACTTACATGGGTGACCAGACAGAAACAGCAGCTATTGTAAGCCAACTACACTCTGTATGCCAGACAAAAAAAAGCATTGTAAAT
Organism: Sepioteuthis lessoniana; assembly: GCA_963585895.1. Taxonomy (NCBI): domain Eukaryota; kingdom Metazoa; phylum Mollusca; class Cephalopoda; order Myopsida; family Loliginidae; genus Sepioteuthis; species Sepioteuthis lessoniana. The sequence goes on from OY757921.1 coordinate 29,930,517, forward strand.
AACATTAAAAAGAAGGTAAGCACAAATGAACCAGCTCACTATTTACATGGATGACCAGATAGAAACAGCAGCTATTGTAAGCCAACTACACCCTGTTTGCCAGACAAAAAAAGGAATGTAAATAACATTAAAAAGAAGGTAAGCAGAAATGAACCAGCTTACTATTTACATGGGTGACCAGATAGAAACAGCAGCTATTGTAAGCCAACTACACCCTGTTTGCCAGACAAAAAAAAAGGAATGTAAATAACATTAAAAAGGTCAGCAGAAATGAACCAGCTCACTATTTACATGGGTGAACAGATAGAAACAGCAGCTATTGTAAGCCAACTACACCCTGTTTGCCAGACAAAAAAAGGAATGTAAATAACAATAAAAAGAAGGTAAGCAGAAATGAACAAGCTCACTATTTACATGGGTGACCAGAGGAGAACAGTATGTACAGTCAACATTGAAATGAATTTTTAAAATACACAAAATCCTTTAAAATGTCACTTTGTAAAGTGCGTTTAAATACACAAATTCGTGTGAAAAGTTTTTGTCTTTCAGTCTACGTTCATATTTTATTTTTGTGCAGTTGTTTAAGAGGGTTATTTGTACGCTGTTCTATTAAATACATATTTATTTGACCCTTAGCGTGGACCTGAGAGTAATGGCAATGAAGGGGTACTCTACCGTTACCATATCTCTAGAACTGAAGCCTGACTATCAGATTCAGTTTAGTATCAGGACACCCATATCTTTAGTGGACTGTGGTATTAACCCTCTGCAGGGGAGACAGCGAGAGGTCGTATATATATTTGCGTTAAGCAAATCTTTGCCTCATTCGGCTATTGAGATATCTACATTTATGTAAGATAAAGTAACTGCTTCCGAAAAGTAAGGAGAACCTTCTCTTCGATTAAATTTGACGGCTCATCTCTGCCAAGGTTAGCAAGCCCAACCTGGAAAAGAGATGTATTCATGCCTTTCTCAAAAGCATTACCATCAAGAGAAACTACGACTTGATAGGTTATAGAAGACATATATATATATATATATACCTTAATAAGGAAACAGCTTCTGGGGAGTAAGGAGAATCATTTCTTTGTCTAAATTTGACGGCTCATCGACGAGACGGCAGTATCTGCAGAATGACCCTCATTTTTGTCAAAAGGTCAAGCAGGCCGAATTACCAACCAAGAAGGCACTCAAAATAAGATTTCTCCTTGTTGACCTTTCTCCGATCTTACATCCAAAAATCGGGACGAAACGCCGGTCCTTTCCACTGTCTTCTTCATAACGGTTTGTTAACTCTTTGATTTGTGAATAAGAAAGAAGAGGAAGAAAAAAGAGAAAAAAAAGGAAAAAAGTGAATTGCGAAGATGAAGAAAGTAAAAGATGCCATTTGAAATTATGGAAGTGAGTCGGAGTGGAAGAAAAGAGAATCATATCTGCTCTCTGTATCAGCCTTCCTTTTTCTTTCACATTTTCTCTCGCTATTCTCGACTTTCTTTCTCGATGATAACAATAGATGTATTTATGCCTTTCTCAAAAGCATTACCATCAAGAGAAACTACGACTTGATAGGTTATAGAAGACATATATATACATGAAGAAATAAATATATATATATATATATATATATAGAGAGAGAGAGAGAGAGAGAGACTTTAATAAGAAAACTGCTTCCGAAAAGTAAGGAGAACCTTCTCTTCGATTAAATTTGATTAAATTTGAAAAAAAAAACAAATTTATATATATATATATATATATATATATATAAATTTAGATAGATGAATGATATAGACAGATTGAACGACATAACAAAAGCATATATTGATTTATTGATAGGTGCGTATGAGAAGACGCTCGTGACGAACGGTTATCGTGGACTAGGCGAACGGAGTTCAAATCCTGAACAAGGCTATCTGCATTTCACATAGCACTTATACCCTAGAAAAAGATATGAATCCAGCTATTCTCTCTCCAGCTATGGGTAAATAGTAAGGCAAACTGGGTTCTTTAACCTTGGTTTGGCAACCGATCTAGTAAACGGAAAACTCTGAATTAAAACCAGACCTTGAGAGGGATTGATTCTGCTAGGCTATTCTTGTCTTGAACACTCTACATGAATGGCGACCCCACAACCAAACCATGTTACAAGATAAGTCTTGAAGTTTTGTATATATAGGGATATGGTGGTTGTGTGTGAATGAATTCTATATTAGTAGTAGTTGTAAATGTTTGTTACAAAGGTAACGTGAATTCAGCAAATGATGCATAACGACTTGGTAACCAAATTTAGTTTGAATTTGTAGCAGAGGAGTCTTCCGGGTACAGCAAAAAAAAAGCTAATACTGACAAAATTATAAAATAAGCATACTGTAAAACAAATAAAAGGAGTTTGAGTTGAACAGACATTATTTTGTCTTATTTTGGTAGTAATTTGCATAAATTTTTTTAGTATTAATTTTTGTGTATGTGTACAGTGTACTCAAACGTTTTTAGAATTCTTTCTTTGAATTGCTTAATCCCAGTTCATTGCCATTACTCCCATGTCAACTGACTCAAAGTAGTAGTACCTGTTAGGGTCCCATCTATATGTCAAAGATTTTTTTTTAATTATCTGTATTATTTTACCCGAAAGATTGGATTTCCATTTGATCTACAACCTGTCCATAGCAACCCACGCCTTCGCTATACGTTCGTTGACATCGCTTTCAGTAGTTGAGATATTGCTGCCGAGGCATGTTAACTGGTCTACTAATTTAAGAGGTTTGCTAGTTAAATTAAAGGTGATAGCTCCTCTTTGTTTAAAACGCATTAAATCTGTCTTATTTGTATTCACCCAGAAGCCAATGCATTTGCTGTTTGCGCCAGGCTAGATGGGATTTTTTCCAAACTGTGATTGTGTCGGTACTACTGTATGAATGCACCACCTGGTCTTTAACGAAAAGCATGGAGAAAAGGCTAGATGGCAACTATACAAGAATTCTACTCACTGTTTCGAACAAATCCAGGACGCATCAACAAAACAACAGCTGAATAACCACTTTTCTCCCATCTCACAAACGATCCGACGAAGAGGAACAAGATATGCCAGGCATTAAGAACAAACTCATTGTAACGTTCTCTTATGGCCTACCGGACATTGTCCTAGCGGTTATAGTGTTCGCCAATGGCCCGGGAGACCTGGATTCAATCGCAGGTCGAGTCATACCAAAGACTCATAAAATGATACTTGATGCTTCCTTGCTTAACACTAAGCATTATAAGGTACGGATCAAGGGTAAAGTGAAGCAATCCAGGGAAAGGAGTAGCGCCCTCCCCTACACTTTGGTGTAGTAGCTATCGAAAAGGGAGCCTTCGTGTTACCCTCGACTAAAGGGAGACAACTTTACTTACTTTTACTTTACGGCCTCCTGCATATGAACGCGCCAGTACTGGCCGACCAGCAAGGACTTATATACATTAACTCTGTGCGAATACTTTCTGCTGTCGAGAGAACCATCCAATAAAGAAGGGTAGCGAGAGAGAATCAGGAAACATCGTGCTGTCAGCACGACTTGATAAGATAGGAATGCTTGATACAACATGACTTTGTGCAAATTATTTGTATTAAGAATACTTAATTGAAACCATAAATACTACGTATAATTACTGTTATTAGTTAATTAAAGCCATATAATTACTTGAAGAATGTTGGTGTTTGATAAGAAGACTTGAAACAATATAACTGTGCAAAGAAACTATTGAATGGGAATCGTTACTTGATACCATGTAATTATTTGGCTTGGTTTTATGGCATATCAACCATTGTTGGTTATTTAATGCCAAATCCAATTTTATACATATAAAGTTTTATTTCAAACATTCCAGTTTAGCATAAGTACACAGTTTAGTTCTATTTGTTATTGTTTTTTCTTTTTGCATACGGTCCTATCAAATACGAATATTTTTGAATAGGTTTATTTAACCCATAGATATTACGAAAACTGGCACTACTTATCAGGGCAGAGTGAACCTAGGAGTAATCACAATGCCCTGATCTCCAGAACTAGAGCCTCACCATCAGCCGCAGTTTTAGTATCATACGTAGGATGCACCTGTTTTGAGGGAGTTTAGTAGTTAAGGTGTTAATAAAACGTTAAGAACAGTATAATTTAATAAAAAGGTCTATTAAACGATTTATTTATTTGTTAGGAAAATATGCCGAAAATTATTTATACAAACTTTCAGTTATTTTTTTCTTTATTTTTTATTTTTTATCAGTTTTTATTTTATTTTATTTATTTATTTATTTATTTATTCATTGCAAGGAACTATACAAGAAAGATTGTTTATACCAAATGATTTCAGTTATAAATCTTGCTGGGTTTTTTTTTGTTTTATTTGGAGGGGTCTGTTTTTTGTTTTTGTTTTTTTGTTTTTGTTTTTTTGTTTTGTTGTTGTTTTTTTGTTTGGTTTTTTTTTTTGTTATTCTTTTCTATTTTGTTATTTTTTGTGCTGAGGGGAACACAAAATACCTTTTTCAGAAAATCTACTTTGAGAAGATTACTACGACCACAATTTTTATTTTAATTCATTTGTACCTGGCAGATTCTTATTCAGCATCATAAACTTGATATTCCCCAACGGTGTGTGTGTGGATTCAAGAATGCCAAAAGTATCGGGCTATGGTTACGGCCATTTAAAACTATTACTACAGTTACATACAAGTATATACGCATAGCCTCTTATATATTCAGTTATTTGTTAGAGTTGTTTGTACAGTTTAAAAAATAACAAGATTTAGATATGCCATTAATCTTAGTAGAATCCACTAAATGCCTTTTTTATCCGTTTGTTCTTGTATTATCCAATGACACGAGTTATGACCTCCAAATTGTCTGTACTTACTAAAGGGACCACAGAGCTTGAATTTAACTTTTTTTTTTTTTGCTTGAGTTTTTGTTTTTTGAAAATTCCAATATTTTCTAAGTTTGTTGTTTCTTGCAAGGGGGTCAATGTACAATGGAAGTTTAATGCTAAACTGACCACTTGTTTTCTTCACGTCGGATTAGTTAACATAAAGCTTCATCTTTTTGTTAAACTGTGTAAAGTAGACATCTAGCTGAAAATTTCTGAAATCCCGACCATATCGTAAGTTTTAGGCTTCCTGATTTAATTCTATAATCCTGCAGGTTGCACAAAACTCTTCGGCATTGTCTTTCTTTCCACCACAACCTTTTTTTTTTGTTTTATCATTTTTTCTTTCTCATTTTTTTTGATTATTTTTTCTTACTCGTCTTATTCCTTCACACTTTTTCTTTCTCATTTTTTTCTTTCTTTCTCATTTCTTTTTCTTTCTTTCTCATTTTTTCTTTCTAATTTTCTTTCTTTCACATTTTCTTTCTCTCTAATTTTTCTTTATTATTTTTCTTTCTCATTTTTTCTTTCTTTTTTCTTCCTTTTTCTTTCTTTTTACTTTCTTTCTCATTTTCTTTCTTTCTCATTTTTTTCTTTCTCATTTTTTCTTTCTCTTTTTTTCTTTCTCATTTTTTTTCTTCATTATTTTTCTCTTCTTCTGTTTCTATTTCCTTTTCATATTTTTTCTTTGTTTTTTCTCATTTTTCTTTCTTTTTTTATTTCTTTCTTTCTTTCTTTCTTTCTTATTTTTCTTCCTTTTAATTTTTGCTTTTTTATTTATTTTTCCCTTTTTTCTCCCTTTTTATCTTTTTCTTTTTATATTTTCTATATCTTTTTCCTTTGTTTTTCTTTTAGTTATTTTTGTTTATCTTTTTCTTTTTCCTTTTCTACTTTTTCCTTTTTTTTTTTTTTTCTTTTCCGTTTTTTTTTTCCCTTTTTTTCTCCTTTTTATTCTTTTTCTTTCTTTTGAAAAGTCAAAAATCCTTGCAGTCTATTTTATGTACATGTATCTTAACCAATTTAAATCTATTCACGTATTTTCCGGCTTATTGGCCTAGTGGGTAGAGTGTTTGCCAATGATCCGGGATACCTGGGTTCAATCCCAGGTCGCGTCATACCAAAGACTTTAAAAATGGTACTTGATACCTCCTGGCTTAACACTCAGCAATATAAGGTACGTATCAAGAGTAAAATGGAGCAATCATGGGAAAGGAGTAGCGCCCTCTTCTACACCTCGGCGTTGTAGCTATTGAAAAGGGAGCCTTCTGGTCCCCCTCGACAACGGTCGCCAACAGTTGTATAGCCACATACATATACATAATATATACGGAACATAGTCAACAATAATGACGAACTTCAATGAACAAACGAACACAGTTCTTTATAAAAATATCTCTCTCACGCTTTATTCTCGAAAGAGTTGATGTTGGTTGTGTGTGAGAGATGAGCTGGAGACGGAGACAGACTACTATATTGACCCAGCAGTACTTCTTTCTCATCTTGACTGGGTTGCTCAACCGTGGGTCACTGAGGGCCCAAAGCCCTCTGCCTGCCGCTGGCTCTCAATTCGGCATCGTGTCTCCAACTGACTCTAACCGTCTGTGTCCTGGTTATATTATTGTTTAACGTTCACCCGCTTCCGCTGTTCTTCCGCTTATTTACACAGGTGCATCTCTTGATTGACGGCTCGGTCGAAGGTCAATATATAACACAACTTTACTTTTCTTTGCTTATTTATCGCTCAGAAATTATTAGTTTGGTTGATTTTATGGCATATCAACCTTTGTTGTTTATTTAATGCCAAGTTCTGTTTTTACATATATATAAAATAAAAGATTTGTAAAGACATTTTGTAGATACACACATTTAAAGCATCAAACAGTTCTATTTTTAACAATTCAATTTAGTATGAGTCAAAAAAGTTAAATGGTTCCAAGTATTACTCTGCATCACGAACAATACAATTAAAAATCAGTCATTTGTTTACACACAGTGAAATAATCAGTTTTATTTCAAACAATCTAATCTAGCATAAATCATTTATTTGCACTCAGTTTAAATGTCAAAACAGTTCTATTTGACCTAGAAATAGGACCCTATCAGATGCTACCACTCCGGGCCAGAATGGACCTGGGAGCGATGGCAATGAAGGAGTACTCAGCATTCCCCAAAGCTTCAGCATTATTGGAGCCTCACCATTAGAGTGTTGGAGGAGTTTTATCCCTCTGCGGAGATGCAATCGATGTATTCTACAGCCCCAGCCGACTGGACTGACTCATAAATGAGTGTACATATAGCAAACTTTGTTAAAAAGTTAATTTCAAGACCATTGTAACCATTATGACCATTGTGACCATTATGACTATTGTGAGCATTGTGACCATAACATATTGACGGCTCTGGCTGTGGGATATATCGAATTGTAAAGAAATATGCGAGGGAGGAGCCAAGCAGAAGGTACCCCGCAACAATAATTACCGACGCCGACTACGCCGATGACATAGCGATACTGGCAAATACACCTGACCAAGCCAAAACACTACTGCATAGTTTGGAACGAGCAGCAGCAAACATAGGCCTCTATGTTAATGCACACAAAACGGAATATATGTGCTATAATCAAATGGGGGACATCTCCAGTCTAGAAGGAACCCCTCTTAAACTAGTAGACAAATTCACTTACCTAGGAAGCAGCGTCGAATCAACCGAAAAGGACATCGAATCGAGGTTAGCGAAAGCATGGGCAGCTATCAATAGGCTATCGATTATTTGGAAATCAGACCTAACCGATAAAATGAAACACAGTTTCTTCCAGGCAGCGGTCACATCGATACTGCTATATGGCTGCACTACATGGACGCTAACAAAACGGCTGGAGAAGAAGCTAGACGGCAATTATACAAGAACGCTACGAGCAATCTTAAACAAGTCCTGGCGGCAACACCCCACAAGATACCAACTGTACGGCCACCTGCCCCCTATCACGAAAACTATTCAAGTTAGACGAACCAGACATGCAGGACACTGCTGGAGAAGCAGGGACGAACTCATAAGAGATGTACTCTTATGGATCCCCACACATAGCCGTGCAAAAGCAGGACGACCAGCACGAACATACATTCAGCAGCTATGTGAGGATACGGGATGTTGTCCTGAAGACCTACCTAGGGCGATGAACGATAGGGAGGAGTGGCGAGAGAGGGTCAGGGATATCCGTGCTACCAGCGCGATATGATGATGATGATGACATTGTAGGAAGCTAATCCAAACTCGAGTTACGCTATTACATTCAATTTCGGACAAGAAGACCATTACTCGTGAATTCGAGTCTCACTGAGTGCCCTATATTTCCGATTTTGTGATATAACTAAGCAAAGCTTAGTAGATAAATGCATACACTACCCTCATAACAAGGCAGGAGTAAAGGTAGTACCTAATTTCTGAGACGACTCAGAAGGAAGTGTTCATTGAGGGGCCTCCTGTCACATTCTGATTTTATAGAAGAGGTACAATAGAAAAATGGATTCGCATGAGATGATAACGGATATCTACCGTCCTGTCGACAGGGGATGTAGAATACGCCGACTGTACCTCTACAGAGAGGGAAGACCCCACCTCCCAAACATACGCACGCCAACGAGTGTCTGGGGTATGACATTAAATTCATGGTAAGATTCCAGTCCTAGAGTTTGGGGGAACGTGCAGTACGCTTTAATTTTAATTACTCCCAGACCTACTCTGACCCGGATTTGTACTTCCTATTAGGTTCTCATGTGTGGATCAAATAGAATCACTTACTAATAATCATTATTATTGGTTATTAGAAACCAAACAGCGGTGCGCAAAATATTCGTATCAGATAGGAATACCTGTTAAATAGGAGTACTTGATCAGTAGAATTACTAATATTAAATTGGAATACTTGAAACCATGTGACAGGGTGCAAACAAATGATGGTTATTAAAGAGAATTATGTGTGGTAGATAGAAATACTTGAAACCATCTAACAGATTGCAGCCAAACATATCAATTAGAATTGTCAGTGTTTAATTATGTGGAAACAAACAAGCTCCAACAAATCGTTTAAAATAAAATTATCAACAACCTATTTGCATAAAAATCACACACATACACACACACACACACACACACACATATATATATATATATATATATATAACAGGATTTGACCTTAAACAGCCCACAAGGATTGATATGTCATGAAACACAAACTAAACCAACCAACCAATCAACCAAAAAAATGATATCGATTATTTTCATTTCTTCTGCACCCCCCTCTCTCTCTCTCTCTCTCTCTCTCTCTCTCTCTCTCTCTCTCTCTCCTTTTTTTTTGCGCTTCACTGATAGTCAACCACTGACAGGTCGCTTCTGTTTGTCGTTGACGTATTAGTTTTTAACTCGGATTCGTTGCTGTCAAATCAAGATACTGAAGTCAGAGAACAATATTGGATCCATCTTGTCCTGCTGAAGGGGTCTGTGTCACGACACTGTATATGGGACTTATTTGCTTTCAGATCGTGTCACACCACGCCAGATCAGGTGAGATCAATTCTGAACTACTTTAGATCAGAAACTCGACCAAATAAAAAAAAGAGACCAAATAAAAAAAATTAAAAAAAAACGGGCATGCTTCGAACAGGTGAATCAAAGTTGCGAAAACATTGTTCACAACGACTGGGTTAACTGTCAGGTGTGTGTATTACGGCTTTTACAAAAATAAGGTAAGTGACTAACAAACCAAAAGAAAAGAATCTGCTTAGAGTAACGATTATCGTTGTAGGAAATGAGATCAATAACCCGAGGTTATTTGCATTTCGCTTTCTCCTTAATGCCCTTAAAAAAGGCATGATTCCATCTGTTCTCCCTTTAGCTATAAGAAACTAGGACAGACTGTGTTCTTTAGCCATGGCAAGGCAATCAGTCTCGGAGAAAAAACTCTGAATTTAAATCAGCTGAACTCTGCGGAATAATTGACCCGGTTCCTGCCGGAGGAACAAATATTTTGATTTTTTTTTTCTTCTAGACAAGTTGTCTAATCCAAACCAAAGAAATTAGTCTTCCCTACTATTTTCCATGGTAAATTCTGCCCTTTCTGAATTTGAATCTTTGTTCTTTTTGTACCACACTTTTTCATTTGTGGAATACGACATCATTAGCGGACTTCTAATTTGCCTTCTCATTAAAGCTGATGGGTTTTCTAGTCTTCTGGCATGTAGTATTGTGTGATAGCTTAAAAGCAGCATTGATTGAAAAACTTTTCTTTTTTTTTTTTTTTTTTTTTTTTGTTGCTGAGAACATATCAGTCCCGTTTTTACGGTCTGCACCATTCTTTCTACCAACCCATTCGATTGAGGGTGATATGACGGTGTCTTATACGGTTTACACCCTATCTTTTCCGACCATAATTTAAGATCTTCATCTCAAAATTCTGGTGCATTGTCGGATACCTGGGTTTTGGGTAAGCCGTTTCTGGAAAATATGACATTTAGAATATGTTTTATCGTAGAATTTTTCTTGTCTGGCTCACGGATTACTTCGGGCCAGCCTTAAAAAGAGTCTACTAGTATTAATACGAGTCCCACTCCAATAATAAATGCATCATCTATATGCACACAACTCCACAGCTCTGCTTCTCTGGGCCATGAATGTAGTCTGTGTAAAATTTCTTAATCACTCCATGTTCTCTAGTTAACTTATGTCTTATTTCTTTGTAGGGTCTTTCCGCCCTGGAGCAATTTCCCCGTGTTTTTTCTTATTCTTGATGTGATCCTACTAAGTACTGGACCATGTCTAGTTTCTGCAGCCATTCTATCTAAAGACAAAACATCAGTCTTTACCCAATGCAAAAATGTATCTTCAAATTTTTCTTTGTAGGGTCTTTCCGCCCTGGAGCAATTTCCCCGTGTTTTTTCTTATTCTTGATGTGATCCTACTAAGTACTGGACCATGTCTAGTTTCTGCAGCCATTCTATCTAAAGACAAAACATCAGTCTTTACCCAATGCAAAAATGTATCTTCAAATTTTTCTTTGTAGGGTCTTTCCGCCCTGGAGCAATTTCCCCGTGTTTTTTCTTATTCTTGATGTGATCCTACTAAGTACTGGACCATGTCTAGTTTCTGCAGCCATTCTATCTAAAGACAAAACATCAGTCTTTACCCAATGCAAAAATGTATCTTCAAATTTTTCTTCTGTTTTATCTTTTGACTCCTTGTAAAATCGCAATCTTAATAGTGCATCTATGTGTGGAATTGAATTTCCTTTGACATATTCTATATCAAAGTCAAGTGCTATTAATCTTATTGCCCATCTTAGTATTCTTGATGTTGTGACTTTGTGGAATTCTTTTCTTGGATTGAATATAAACTCTAATGGTCTTTGATCACTTCTCAAAAGAAATCTTTTTCCAATTAAAAATTGTCGGGCTCTAATGATTGTTCACTCAATGACCAATGCTTCTTTCTCTATATTTGAATAATTAAATTCAGTGTTCGTTAGTCTTCTTGATAAATATATTACCGGATGTCCTTCTTGAGATAATATTCCATATATTGAATATTCACTGGCATCTATGGTCAACATAATGTACTTTTTTATCAAAAACTTTCACTGCTGGTTTATTTGCCATAATTACTTTTAATCTATCAAAAGCTTTTTGTTGTTTCTCTGACAACATAGATTTAACATTATTTTTTCTTAAATTTGCCAACGGCTCAGTCAAGTCCGTATATTTTGGTACATATTGCCTGTAGAAATTTATCAATCTCAAAAAGATTCAAGCTCTTTTTTATTTGTTGGTGTAGCTATTTTTGGGGGGGGGTTCTATCAGGGCTTCGTCTGGTGATATACCTTCTTTTGAAATGGAATAACCTAAAAATGATATTTTACTACTATTGATTACACTTTTTTAATTTATTGTCATTCCTGCGTTTCTTAATCTATTCAAGACAATGTCGGTCTTCTTTTTTAATTCATTTTCATTAGTAACTCCTATGCATATATCGTCTTGGTAACAAACCATATTTTTTATATCTTCTAAAACCGGTTCGATGGCCTTTTGAAATATGGCACTTGCTGTTTTTATTCCATATGGTATCCTTCTTCATTTCAGTAACCCTATTGGCGTATTTATCGTCGTTTCTTCTTTGAAGTTGTTGTCTATTGGTATTTGGTGGTATGCCGTTTTCAAATCAATTTTTTGTAAAAACGCTCATACCTGTCAGTGCATGAAATGCAACTTCAATTTTAGGTAAAGGATATGAATCCGAGTAAACTTTGTGATTTATGCCTATATTATAATCTCTACATATACTTATGTCTCTTAAAACTACAATGGGTGATGACAACTTGCTACCCTCAGGGGGTACATGTTCAAGAAGGTCCTGTCCTATTAATTTTCGCAGTTTTGCTACTACTAATGGCAACAAATGTACTGATAATTCTGTGCTTCATAATAAGAGGGGGAAACATTTTCTTTTAATTTTAAACTCGTTCTTATAGTTTTATAACTTTCAGTTTTTTTGTTTGTTTGTTTTTTTGTTTGTTTGTTTGTTTGTTTTTCAATTTTATCTCATTAATTAATTTCGTAGAATTAATGTTAAGCACATCGCTTCCAAGAAGTCCGTGGTTCTTTTTACAAGTTATGACAATCATAGGTATTACTTCAAATTTATCTTCTAACTCCAATGAACCTTCAAAGTACCCTAATGTTTGTTTTTTTTTGGGGGGGGGGTTATGACCGACCCATCAAATTACCGGAGTTGTAAACTACTGTTTGGTAAAGTTGGTTTTCCAGTGCGTTTCCAGAAATTTTTTTGTATGAGCATTACCTCACTGCCGGTATCGATTTGCATATCCAAATCAAAGTTGTTGATTTTGACCTTTAGTATAATCTTTTTTCTTTTGTTCAATCTTAACTACATTCTTGTTTTTATTTTTTACTGAAAAGACTTCCATATTGGTTTTGTTTTCTTTAACTTTTTCAATGTTTATCGTTTTGACTTTGCATACTTCTTGGAAATGGTTCTTTTTTAAGCAATTTGTACAAGTTTTCCCAAATACTGGGCATTTTTTCCTTTTTATTTCATGTTCACGTCCACAATACGAACATTTTTTAATCTTTTTTAACATGTAAGTATCGGTGAATATTTGTTAAGATGACTTTTATCCCGGTTGTATTTCTGTATTAATTCTTGTTGCTGTATAAAGTCAATGTAGGTATTTAAAGACATATTTCCTATTTGTTGTTGTTCCATTATTTTATATCGATGTGATGCATTGTATATACCTTCAATTAACCTTAACTGAATTATGTCTCCCTCAATCATCTGTTCTTCTTGTCCAAGTTTTTCAAACTCGCAATATCTACTCGCATTTCGTAGACGGTGTAGATATTTTATGATTGGTTTGTCAATTTCTTTTTTCATCGACATGAACTGCGATCTTTCTGCCACGACCAACCTTTTCTTAGGTCTCATATTTCTTCTCATGACCTGACTTATTTTTTCAAAAGTGAGGTCTTCTAAGTTTGTGGTATACGCTATGGTGGAGACTTTGATTATCCCCTCGCATCCAGCTGATGCCAAAAAGAGATCTGTAATTTCATTTTCTCCTCCCTTTTCCTTGTCGTCTTTTAGCTTTTTAGTTCTTGTGCTCGCAGCAAAACATCGTTTCCTGGTATTGACAAAATCAGGATCCTCGAGAAACAATTAGTATCCACACGGCGACGCGATTGTTGTGATGTGCAAGGTTAGCATTAGTCAGTGGATTATGAAGCTTTCGATATTTGTCACTGCTTCCCACCTTGAAACTTGAAAAAAGACACGGTCATTGATCCGAAGGTCGATTATTGTGGTGATTAGAGGAAGAGAAGGTCTGGCACGAGCTGAGGCTCGAGCCCTACTTGACTATGCTGGTCATCGGTCCACAGTGCACTGTGGGCCGATTGAGCTTAGCTGGACATGGACCAAAATCTGGGTCCAGACACGGATGCCCGATTATAGCTTAAACTGGACAGCATGGTCCAGTGCTATACAAAAGCGACAAATATGTCAGTAATGCAACTCGCCAACCCGAAGGTTGCCAAGCCGAAGCCGGGGGCTGTATTTGCCTCTGCCTCTAACAAAACAGAACTTGACACAAAGTCATTGACCCGAAGGTCGGCTTAAAATGGGGATAAGAGGAGGGGAAGGTCTGACACTAGCTGAGGCTCGAGCCCTGCTTGATAGCGAGGTCCAGTGCTATACAAGGGTGACAAAGATGTCAATGATGCAGCTCACCCACCCGAATGTGTCCCAGCCGAAGCCGGGTGACTTTCGGCCTCAGGTCTGCCATTGAACATTAACCGTCCGGCACGGATGCCAGACAGTCCGCTGGAAAGCCTCTGCGCGAAGCACAGCGACTGATATTTGTCTCTGCCTTCCACCAGACAGGACGTGACCAATAACGTGGGAGTTAAAGCGTTTATGGCCATCGTATGAAGAAGATAGCTGAGACCCAAGTAACCAACACAATGATTTGGTTGGCTGGCTGTTTTGTTTAACGGCGCCTCAACCTTTTTCGCGTCATTTAACGCCGAATTAAATTTCAAACAATTCAGTTTAGTTTAAATATGACGTTTGTTTACAAACAGTAAAATATCAAAACAGTTCTATTTCAAAAAGTTCAGTTTAGCATAAGTACACCGTTTCAATGTCAAAAACAGTTCTATTTAAAACAATTCAGTTGAACATAAGTACACAGTTTAGTTCTATTTAAAAACAGTTCTATTTTTAAAAGTTTAGTTTAGCATAAGTATGCAGTTTAGATGTCAAAAAAAAGTTCTATTTCCAACAATTCAGTTTAGCATAAGTACAGTTTTTTGTTTATACACAGTTAAATATAAAAACAGTTATATTTCAAGCAATTCAGTTTAGCATTGGTACACAGTTCTATTTGGCTCATAGATAGGACCCTATCAGATGTTACCAGCCCGGGCCAGAGTGGACGTGGGAGCGATGGCAATGAATACGTACTCCGCATTCCCCAAAGATCTAGAATTATAGGGATCTAGAATTATAGGAACCTAATTATCAGATTGATTAGTGCCATATCAGGACACTCGTTGGGAGGGTCTTACCCCTCTGCGAAGATTGCAGTCGGTGTATTCTACAGCTCCAGCCGACTGGGCAATACACAAAGTTAAATGTAAAAACAGTTTCATTTCAAAAAATTCAGTTTCGTATAAGTACGCGGTTTAAATGTCAAAACAGTTCTATTTCAAGCAATTCAGTTTAGCATAAGTACGCAGTTGAGTTCTATTTGACTCATAGATAGGACCCTATCAGATGTTACCACTCCGGGCCAGAGTGGACGTGGGGGCGATGGCAATGAATAGGTACTCCGCATTCCCCAAAATTCCTACATTACTGGAACCTCACCATCAGATTGACTAGTGTCATATGCAGAATACTCGTTGAGGAGGGGTGTCTTACCCTTCTGCAGAGAAGCAGTAGGTATATTCTATGACAAACAAATGATTTGTATTAAATAGAAACACTTGATATTATACAACTGTGTGCAAATTATTTGTGTTAGATATGAATACTTGATATCATACAACTGTGTGCAAAAAAAAATTTAATGAAAAAACAGCTTAAAACATGTTAATAGGAATTGCTTTAAGTTGCTCCAAGTCCTATAAAAGCAACAATTCAACTCTACTGTCTCATGCACGCACTGTCTTTCAACTTCGTGTATTGGGAGAATTTTATATAATATTAGAAAAACCTGCAGACAAAAGTAGGTTACATAAAACCCTTTGCACAGTAGTGACTCCAGTCTGCAGTTATTAGATTCAGGATAAATTATGAGCTTTTTCTTTCTTTCTTTCTTTTTTTTTTTTTTTTCTTTTTTTTCGTTCCCTTCCTTCCTCCCTCCTTATTGTTGACTGAGTGTATATTCTCGTAGTTTGTCGTCCTCTAAAAAAACACAGGAGAAAAAAATTCTTTTAAAATTGGATCTGCTACTAACAGCAATTTCTAAATACTGTACCTACAAATAATAATGATTCGTAAACATAAATGTACGATGAAGGCAATTCCCTAACTATTTCAGAATATGCAGCAACTATTTCGTATCACAATTATTTCTTTCATCTCTTATCTCTAGAATTGATGCGAAACTGCTTGAGCCGCTTTTTGATCTGCGCACAATTGCTATCACCGAGTCTTAAGAAATACCAAATCTGACTATACTGAATCTATTCAAGCAAGGAATCAATCAGGAAAGCCATTGTTCACAAGAGTTTTGAAGAATAACTAATCGTGCATTGAACTGTACCAAATCTCCTTTCCCCCTCCACGTGTACCCACACACAAACACACACACAGACACACACTATCATTGACTTGTATGGGGTTATGTTTATGGAGGGAAAAGATTTGTTTGATTATTCGTTTAATTTCGTAGGTTGTTGTCGTTGGTAAATGTCGGTTGTTGTATTATCCGACTCCATTGTTTTTCTTCTTATCCCATCTAACTTGGTGGCTTCTTGTCTGTGGAAAGCTATAAGAGAATTTAGGGAAGGGAGGAAAGAAAACGGCTATTCAGTAGCGTCGAGATGTTTTCCTGTACTAAATAGCGTAGTAGTGTTTCCCAAACAAGGTGTTGAAATACAATCATTTTTCGGTGGGTGATGAGTCTGTGGTGTTGATAAGTCTGTGGTTTGGGTCCAGTTGGTATTTTTGTGAAGTAATCTTAGCAGAGACAGCTGCCAACATGAGAGTCATTTTGGTGGGCTGTGAGCTTGAAAGTCTGTCCTATTATCCAGTAGATATGTTCAGCAAAAGCTGCTACTGGTGGGAGAGTGAGCCAGCGTACCGATAAGCATACATGTGGTCTTCCCCACCAGCATCAGGAGTGAAGTAGTTTTTTCCAGTCCAAGTGATCACTGCTGAAAGAGAACGGGTTTCTCTCTCGTGCCAGTAAGTCTGTTTTCAGGCATGTGCGGATTTCGCTTCCTCTCAAAGGCTTCTGGAAACCGCTAGCTTTTTGAATTTATTTTATTAACTTCTTTTATATTTATTTTTATTAATCTCCACATATGTGACAGAGAGAGAGCCCTCCCTCAGGTGGGTTTATCAATTAACGGTTCTAAGGGATTGGAATGAATTTACTAATTAAATGGATAGAAGGGTAATTCCAGAAATAAGTTGGGTTTTTTTTAATACAGAGAAAGAAAAGGAATTTCCAATTTTTTTTCTTTTTAGAATATCGTTTCTGGGGTTGGGTTTGTTAGTTAAGTGAGGTGATGGTTCGGGTGGTTGATGGATGGGTTCCTTAATTAAAGCCTATGATAAATGGTGAATGGGATTTTGGGTGGTCTGAGGACAAAATCCAGACCCAAGGTCCGAGAAAAGATAAGTAGGTTTAGCAGACTTAAGTGGACGATGGCTGCGGTAAAACTCAGCAGGGAATCCAAATTCCTTTTTAGTACCACTTGAAAAGCAGTCACCTGCAGAGTTTCAGAAATTATATGAAAATACATGGTGGTCAAAGCGATTTACACATTATAATTCATGGGCGGGGCCAAAATTGTCTATACCCCGCTGATGAATCCAGAGGGAAGACAGACATTTGAGTGGTCAGACAGAGACACCGAACGCTGCGAAAACGACTTGTTGAATCTTGCTGGTCCGATCAGAACCAAGAGATGGAAATAGAATCTTTGCGAATCCAGATAATTTTGTCGACAAAGCCGAGAAAACAAACCACTAAGTCAATATGTCTGTAGCAAAGATCCATAGTTGTCTCCCTTATATCATCTGGATCGATCAGACTGATTTCGCCTTTTCTCTCTAAGTCCTTTCCGACCGAACGAGTAAATCTCGTGTAACCTCTTTTGTACTCTACGCATTTGTGTAATTTCTTTAAAGATAAAGACAATAGCCTTTTAAAAAAAAGGTTTTATTATACTGGAATAAAAAGTGTTACTTGTTTTTTTGTTGTTTTTCTTTTGTTTTTGTTTTTGTCCTTGTGGTTGCGACAGGAACTATTTTCTTCGTAAATAGCGATTCCTTTCGGCGTGGAACCCAGCCTAATCAACTTCCACAATTGGACCATTCTGAGGGAACAGAGGACCGCTGTTCGGATCAAAAATTTCACAACGTGGTGAATAGTGGTGGTTCCTTCAGTTCAACAAAGGGAGCCCATGTGATTTTATTTCGGCCAAAACTGCCACAGAGAGACGAGATACAGCGGCCGGCGGCTGAGTTCTACGTCAGACATATAACCAAATAGATATTCGCTATGAACATTGCTTCAAATTTCACCCTCGACGACTCAGACCACCCACTTCATAATTTTCCATCTCGTACTAATGTTAGTATCACAAAGATGAGTCTCACTTCGAACATGATCTCGACTCATGAAAGACAACTAGCTCAGACAAAATCAAAATTGTGGTTAAAAGAAAAAAACTTTCCTAACAGTTCTTTTCAATGCTAACAAAGTTATTCAATCGTTGTCTCAAAAAGAGATAGTTCCTATCGTAACGGTTTTCGATGTGGGGAATGGAATCAACGATCAGAGTTCGAATGCTGAACGAAGTTCTTCGCGTTTCACTGAGTTACCGAAACAAAGTTATAGAACCCAGTCTGCCCTACTATTTACCCATAGCTGGAAGGAGAACAATTTGATCCATGCTTTTCCCCAAAGCATGAGCATAAAGTGAAACGCAAACAACATAGTCTTGGATTTGAACACAGGTCGTCGATTCTATTTCCAACGACGATAACCATTATGCTAAGCGAGCCTCCCAAATACATGTTATGGCTGGGAAAATCAGAAGGTGGATTTGGCAATGGTCTCTATTTCCTTGGGGTTTTTTTTAAATATCATTCTCTCCTTTCTCGGTGACGCAAATTATACACTGGTAGGTTGGTATTGAGATATTGATATATCGATATATCCCATAAGCTATCGATCGGAATAAGAAGTAATCTGTTTCAATTTTTAAATTTTAGAAGTTTTTGTTTTTCTTTCTTTCTTTCTTTTTTTTTTTTTTTTTTTTTTTATGGCTATCACTTGATATTCCTAGAATTACGATGATGTAAAAAAATCTATTAGATTGATTATCAGGTTATTAAGGCAGTCGTTCTTTCAAATAACTGATCGACCATTCCGAACGTTCTTTTCTTGGGTTGAGTCGAAAAATAACGCATATTGATTGACTTGATCTATCGACAAATTTAGAATCAGCATCTGTTTTCTAGACGCCATATTTTTTTAATATCAGTAATTGGTGCTACAGGTGTTAAAAGACGCTTCTGGACGAGAAGCGAATACAGGAAATAATAGCGTCAAAAAAATAATGCGGCTTTTAAAAGAGGAAAGGAAAATGCGAAAAAAAATGCTAATTACTTTACGGGTTATTTATAGAGGGTATATTTACCCAATCCGCACAGCGGGGGTGTCCTCGTGTTATAATGGTTAAAGTAATAGACTGCGGAATCGTAGTAAGCGAGTTCGTACTCCAGTCGCGCTATTGCGTTCACTTTCGGGCAAATACCCTTGGGAAAGGTATGAACCCCCTTATCCTCCCAGCTATGGGTTCAATAGTACCACTACTGTTCTTCTAGGAGAATGGTTTTGGCATTAAATAACCTTCAAAAGTTAATATGCCATTAAAGAAACCAAACCAAACCAAACCCGCCCGCCACGATCAGGATACGACTCAAGGTTATTTTTTAGGCGGAATAAAAAGTGTTTGAATTCCGTTTTCATTCTCCAAAAGCAGTTACCATACCAAGGTCAAAGAGCCAAGTATCCTGTACTATTTACCCATAGCTAGAGGAAGAAAAGATAGATTCATACCTTTCTCAAGACCCCGCCCAAATGAGTGTCCTAACGCTACACTGCATCTGATGATGAGACTCCAGTCCCGAAGCTTTGGGGAGGGTAGGTTACTTCTTCTTGCTATTACTCCCAGGTCCACACTGTCCAGAATTGGTAGTATCTGTTAGGGTCCCACCTATGGGTCAAATAGAACTGGTTAACTATTTAACTGTGTGTAAACAAATGATAGATGCTTAATTGAATTGTTAGTGTTACATCGCAATATTTGGAACCGTTTAACTGTGTGCAAACAAATGAGTAAAGTTAAATAGAATTGTTAGTGTTAAATAGCAATACTTGAAACCTTTTCACTGTGTTCAAAAACTGAATAACAATAGCCATAGTAAATTGCGTGCAAACAAATTAGTTCTAACATTTTTAAATAAAATTACCGACAAAGAACTTAGAAATCGTATGTAAGCCCATTAACTGTGTTCAAACAAGTGGCTGGTTTTAAATTAAATTGTGTTTGATAGCAATACTTAAAACGATCTGAATGTGTACAAATAAAATTATTGGTGTTTAGATAAAAATGCTTGAAACCATTTAACTTTGAGCAAAATGGTACCTACAACCTATGCGATTCCAACTCATATATATATATATTATATATATAATTGGGCAATAAATGATTACAAGGGTTGAGATGCCACAAAACTTAACCAAGGCTAAAGAATCCTCTCTACCCTGCTACTTACTCAGAACAGCTACAAATAGGGGGTACTCAGGGACAATCTCAGTAAGTACAATGGTAAAGTTGTTGTCCCATTTTTTTCTTTTTGTGTACAAAATAAATGTGTTCAAAAAAATGTGTACAAATAAAATTATTGGTATTTTGATAAAAATGCTTGAAACCATTTAACTTTGAGCAAAATGGTACCTACAACCTATGCGGTTCCAACTTATATATATATATATATAATTTGGCAATAAATGATTACAAGGGTTGAGATGCCATAAAACCCAACCAAGGCTATGCGTTTCCAACTCATATATATATATATAATTTGGTGTTTAGATAAGAATGCTTGAAACCATTTAACTTTGAGCAAAATGGTACCAACAACCTATGCGTTTCCAACTCATATATATATATATATATATATAATTTGGCAATAGATAATTACAAGGGTTGAGATACCATAAAACCCAACCAAGGGTAAAGGACCCACTCTACCCTACTACTTACTCAGAACAGCTACAAATAGGAAGTACTCAGGGACAATCTCAATAAGTACTACGGTAAAGTTGTAGTCCCATTTTTTCTTTTTGTAACCGATCGTCGAAGCTGTTTTCTTCCTACTTGATTTATCATAATAATTTAAACTCACTTGAGTGCTTAATCATTTTAAAAGACGACCTGTGAATTCATTGGCTTCTCGTATTTAACAAACTCCTCCGCCACGGGTAGGATGTGACATGAAGCCAGTTTTTTAAGCGGAGTAATGCACCCTATCAGTATTTCGGTTGCTTAAGTAAAACTAAAAAAAACCCTCGTCCACTCTGTTCCGAAAAAGTAGTACCAATTAGGGTCCCTATATCTGGGAGGAGACGATTGATTCCTACCTTTCCCAAATACAGGGTGGAACGATAAGATTGTCCCCCAAGAAAAGACATGATTCCATTTCTGTTTAATGAAAACCGGTTTTCTTTTTTTGCTGCAGACCATCTACTAGTTGGCCAGTTGTGTACAAATCCCAAGAGCGATAGGAGCCTTCTATCATATCTGAAAGTGACACAATGTTCAACGAGCGAGATCAGAGATGCGCCACTGTACACCTCATGCTCTCTACCGATCAAAGTTATGACAACAGGACCATTGCCAGCACCCTCAAAATGCAAATCCGGACAGTTCAACTTATGAGGGCACAGCTAAATGCATGGGACGACCCTTCGGACGGATACGGTTATGGTCTTTGGTGTGGTTTCAAGTGAGGGCCACATCATGCTACCTCACATCTTCGAAGTCGGCTTGAAAGTCAACACCAAAGTGTACCTGGATGTACTGAAGAGTGTGGTGATCCCCTGGTGCAATCAGGTGGCTGGTGGTGGACCCTGGGTGTGGCAGCAGGAGTCGGCGCCAGCCCACAAGTCCAAAGAGACTCAGGCTTGGCTTCAGAAGGAGTGCTACGACTTTGTATCCTTCTCTCACTGGCCTCCCTCCTCCCCCGACCTGAACCTGCTGGACTACTTCGTTTGGTCATACGTCGAGAACATCACCAACATGACCTCCCACAACACCAAAGCCAGTCTGATCGCTACCATCCTCCGAGTATTCGCCGAGCTCCCGCCGGCGCTTATAGAAAAGACATGCTCCCAGTTCCGGATCCGTATCGAGGCAGTGATCGAGGCTGAAGGCGACTACATTGAATAGATGTCAGGTCTACTACATAATCAAGTTACCTGAATTGATATTTTCAATAAATGTTTTAAAATAAAGCTGTAGTGTTGTTTTCTTTAGGGCGACAATTTTATCGTTCAACCCTCTAGTATTATGGCACATTCGGCTGGGGCTGTAGAATACACCGACTGCATCTTAGCAGAGGGGTAAGACTCCCCCAACGAATGTCCTGGATATGATACTAAATAATCTGATGATGAGGCTTCAGTAAAGCTTTGGGGAACGTGGAGCTTACAAGTCCACTTTGACCGGAGTGGTTGCACCTGATAGGGTCCTATCTATGGGTCAAGTAGAACTAAACTGAATTCTTATGCTTAACTGAATCGTTTGTAATAGAACTGTTTTTGACATTCAAACTGTGTACTTATGTTAAACTGAATTGTTTGAAATAGAATCGTTTTAACATTTAAACTGCGTACTAATGCTAAACTGAATTGTAAGATCTAGAATTGTTTTAACATTTAACTGTGTGCAAACAAAAAACTGAATTGTTTGAAATAGAACTGAATAAAAATGGATCTGGCATTAAATAACCTACGATGGTTGATATGCCATAAAACCAAACCAACAAACAAGGAGTATTAGCACGAAATGAAACGTAAAAGTCCTCGTCCAGGATTTGAACTCGGATCTCTGTTTCCATTTGCTTCCGCTAGAGCCACCTGTTCTAACAGCGATCTATCCTGATATTTATGCCTTTAATTGGAGAAGAGTGAAGAATTCCATTTAATATTTCATAGGAATTATAATGAGAATAATGAAAAATTGATGTTCAGCAGACGAATGCAGACCCCACAAAGTTATTAATCCTTTGCAAGTTGGACTGGAAATTGCTTTAAGCTAAAACATTTGATGACCTATTTTTTCTGAATTATAGTTCCACTAAGCAATCGAGTGGGGAATTGACGGCTGCCACATACATGTAAATGCAAACCTCTTATCATGAATTGAGCACTCCATAAATATTTGTTTTGAGGCTATTCAAAATGAGGTCCGGTCAAAGAATGATCCAGCATACACAGAGATCTGTCATCCAATTTGTAGTGGCTGAGAAGTACAAACCATGTGAAAGCTAATTAAGAATGAGTGATACGTATGAAGAAATTTAAATTCAAAGATCAATGAAGCAGAAACACACTGACTGTACAGCAAAGAAGTTCCGGTCAGTTAAGAAAGACAACTTAAAAAACGTGTGACACATGAAAGAACTCTTCACTATTCATTTCACATAAAAAAAGGTCCAATTGTAAACAATCCTTTACCGTTTAAGATTATGGCGTTTGCTTTTAAAAGACGCTCTTACATAGTAATAATATGCTAAAACAAAAGTTACATCACTTTTGTAATAGATCCTCCCCTGATGATGGCCCAAAGTCGGGCAGAAAGTACTAGGGATACATACAACTATGGACAATACATAAATCAATTCCACCCGAATGCGATAAAAGTAATACGGGAATTATGTAGACATAAAATGCCTATTATGTTTAATGAAATTTGTATTAACGAAGAAATGCTGCCAAAATGAAAATATGTATATATATATATATATATATATATATATACCAGGATCATTAAATAGGTTTCCAGACTTTTTTTGTATGGCTACTTTTCCTGATGGTACACACATGAAACTCTAGTCCCCTTCGAAGTAATCTCCTCTAGCTGCAATGCACTTCTTGTACCGTTCCAACAACTTCTGGAAGGCCCCATGGAAGTCCTCTTGTGTGAGCGTGTCAATGACCTTCGTCACAGCCTCTTTCATCTCCTCAATTGTCTCATAACAACAGCCTCTGAGCTTAGGGAATAACCAAAAGTCACAGGGAGCAAGCTCTGGACTATAGGGAGGGTGACGAAATGTCTTGATGCCCATCTTGGTCAAATAGTCTGTGACAAGGATGGAGTTGTGGACTGGTGCATTGTCCTGGTGGAAATACCACTGACCCGATTTGAAGAGTTCTGGCCTCTTCCTAGGAATCTCTTCTTAAACTCCCCTAAAACCTCAACAAAGTAACCGGGACCCTAACCCTTTGGCCTATCAACTCTGGTGTATTGACTCCCTTACTCCTCCCACACCTCTCATCATCCCTCACAGACTCCCTGCCTTCCTTGAATCTCTTATGCCACTCAAAAACTGATGTTTGATTCATGCAAGATGCTTCAAAAGCAGTCTGAAGCATTCCATACGTTTCTGTGACATTTTTTCCACGTTTAAAACAGAATTTTATTGCATATCGTTCTTCTAAAGTGTCAGATTGCATTTTTGAAATTCACCAGCTGTGACAATCAGGCTTTAGTAGGGTATATTCCAATTGCTGTTGTAGGTGTTCATTTGAACCTGAAATCATAAGAATTGGACAGTCATTTCATAAGATGTATAGCAATAACACATTGAATTTTCACGAGTCTACGACAATTTTAAATGGCCATACGAAAAAAATCTTGAAACTGATCGTATGCTCCTCGTATATATATATATATATATATATATATATATATATATATATATATACATGCACGGGTGTGCGTGTCAGGTAAAGGATATATGCGTGTGGAATGAAAAAGATGTGTGGGATGTATATATATAAATGTGTGTTAGTGTTTGTAAAGGGAAATGTTTTATGTGTGTGCTATGTAAAATATATACAAGCAACTTCAAATGAATGTGTGTGTGTGTACATATATATATATATATATACGTAATGCTATATATACATATGTATATATATAATGTAAGTTATACCTTACATAATTCAATATATATGTGTGTGTGTGTGTGTGTGTGTGTGTGTGTGTGTGTGTGTGTGTATCTTATATAGAGTATTTTGGTGATAAATAGATGTTATGCGTGATTACCTGACCAACAAACAAATAATTTTTCGCTGTGGGTTACCAAGATTTATTTTTCAATATTTATCAGGAACAACTAAGATAAAAGTAATCCCGGAACATCAAACTTCCGGTCCATCTCTCCTTTTCTTCTACCATAGGAGGCCTTTGCTGAACATTGAATAACAGAGAATATGGGCCCGCTGGAGAAAAATACCGAATGTCGACGTAGAACGCTGCAAGTGACGCTCATGTTATATGCAGAAATCTCCGGAAAAGACTTTTTAAAAGTAGTAACAAATATAAACAACTCTGCGAAATATATAGCACTCATCTAATAATTAGATTTATTTAATAACAAGTTTACCCGAGCTCACAAGGTTTCAGGGGCAAATAGAATGTGACTTTACGAGAGATTGAGATTGTTTCAACGAATATTTTTCTTCTGTCACATCGAAATGAACAAAGAGTGCTTGAGGGGCCCTATTGCTAAACGTGTAATATACACGCCAAAATATGATAGGCTTCTAGTATTCACGAGTACTGCGACGTTTTACCGCCTAAATATGTTTTCTGTTTATTTAGCAGATACGATGCATTTTGGCAGTGAATTGCAGCCACTACAACATGATCAGCCGGCGGCTGCACAAACGCTTCGAATTAATTTATTATATTTGTCTGAAAGCTAAAAGGTCAGACACAAATGATGTCACGCATTTCTGAAGGCGATAGTCAATATAGATTTGTTTTCAAAATACGATACTTTTAACTAAGCTAATGATATTAACACTGATGCTACAAATACCATATCTAGCGTGAGAAGAGGAGTGAGTGAAATATCCTGAACTGGCTTCTTCCGAAATGTAAAAACTTCTAGAAATGTTCCATTACTGTTTGGCAAAGAGGGAAATTATTTTCCTTCTTTACTTCTTACCTGTCCATTTCGAGTATATTAACCAGAAATATACATGATATGAATACCCTTTCGTCAGAACAAAATTAAGGAATATATATATATATATATATATTATATATATATATATATATATATATATATATATATATATATATATATATATATATAGTCTAAGTTTAATGTGTGGTAAGGATTATTCGAAGGACGAAATTATTTCAGTCCTTATTTTTCTGATGCAGGTATCAGTGGGGAACGAGAAAATAGAAATTTGATTTAAGAAATCAAATTGTTGTTCACTAAAACATTTCTCGTTCCTATGATACATGCATCGGAAAAATAAGAACTAAAAAAGTTCAACTTCGGTTTACCCTTACCGCGCTTTAACCTGGACTATAAGTATGATTTTACGAAATCTCATATGCATGTGTTTCATATATATATATATATATATATATATATATACGTTGAGAGTCAGAGAGATTTGACAAAATCTTGTGTTTGTGTATGGAAGGTTTTGTCAAATCTTATATATATATATATATATTGGATTTGAAAATTATATATAATGAAATTTCGTTAAATCTCAATTCAACGAAATTTCATTATATATAATTTAAAGTTTCATTATATATAATTTAATATTTCATTATATATAATTTAATATTTTATTATATATAATTTAATATTTCATTATATATAATTTAATATTTCATTATATATAATTTAATATTTTATTATATATAATTTAATATTTCATTATATATAATTTAATATTTCATTATATATAATTTAAAATTGTCAAAATAATGCATCTTTGCACTCATTCAAATAATTGTGTAGAAAACATTTGTTACGAGATTCGATCGAATTGATTCATTTTGACGGCATGACAACTCTTTTAGGGTTATTTCATGCCTTGATGTTAGGGAATCACGTTCGTTGTACTTGCATATTTACATTTTGGCGCTGTTGTTTCTTACGGATTTTTTTTTTTTTTGTTACTCACCATCCATTCCTTTATTGGTAATGTTTAAAAACAGATTACTTGACCAATAAATGTGACCCTATCAGGTACTATCACTCCGGTTCAGAGTGGACCTTGTAGCAATGAGATTTATGGAGTAATCCGCACTCCTCTGATCTCCAGAACTGAAGCCTCACCATCAGATGCAGTTGAGTGTCATACTCGGGACATCTTATTTGGGGTGGGGTCTTACCTTTCTGTAGGGAATACAGAGAGCATATTCTAAGCCCCACCGACAGAATATTATTCGTTACGAGGGAAGCACGTGTAACAAATTAGCGTTACGAGTGGCAAAAAGCAGTCAGTCCAGTCGGCCGGGGCAGCAGAATACACCTACCGTAATTCTGCAGAGGAGTAAGATACTCCTTTAACTAACGAATCGTCTGAATATGACACTAAACCATCAGATGGTGAGGCATCAGTCAATTGGAAGCAGTTGAGGTTAAACTTTGGGGAATATAAAGTACTCCTTCATTGCTATTACCCCCAGGTTCATTCTGACCCGGAATGATAGTAACCGTTAGGGTCCATAGAATTAAATAGAACTGTTTAACCATTTAACTGTGTGCAAACAAATAACCTGATGATAAATTGAATTATGAATATACATAGCAATACTTGAAACCATTTAATCGTGTTCAAATAAAACTATTAATGCTATATAGCAATACTTGAAACCATTTAACCGTGTGCAAACAAATGAGCTCTGGCTCCTTTAAGATGTTACCTACTGACTATTTGTTTACAGATCAATTATCTAACATATATGTATAAACAGGATTTGACACTAAACCCCCTACAAGGGTTTGATATACTATAAAACTCGACCAACCAACCGACCAACCATGGCCCAGTCGGCTGGGGCTGTAGACTACACCGCTGCATCTGTAAGACCCCTCCGCAACAAGAATCTTGGATACACTAAAGAATCTGATGGTCAGGCTTCAGTAATGCTGGAGCTTTGGAGAATGTTGAATACTCCGTCATTGCCATCGCTCCCAGGTCGAGTGGTAGCACCTAATAGGATCCTATCGATGGGTCAAATAGAACTAATTAACGCTAAACTGAATTGTTTGAAATTAAC
>OY757921.1:29963553-30056053 GCA_963585895.1 Sepioteuthis lessoniana
CTGATGCGACTGTAGAGAAGAGGTTCTCCAAGATAAAAACATTTTAACAATGTATCCATATACGATGACACCAGAATGACAAAACAGACTTTCTCTCAAAACAATTGAAAACGACGTTCTCGACAATTTACTGTAAGTTTGGGAGATTTTTTTCAAAGAAATTACTCTAAGTAAATGCTTGAATTTTAATTCTTTGTCAGCCTTGTAAAAATAAATTTAATATTTCTTTAATTTTTTCACCTTTTAAAAATATCACTTGCAAACCCCGAACTACTTTTAGCCTTGGGACTTTACAATACCTGTTTCCCAGAGGCCTAGAAAATTTTAATCTGGCTTTGTATATACCGCAAGACCCTAATAATAAATTCAATATTTACCAACTTGGAATAAAGTATCAATTAGAATCAGTTTCATAAGCAAAATGTTTAGATTATTTACATAAGAATCAACCCTTGTGCCAAGGGTCAGAGTGTAGTATCTATACCCATGGAAATGGTCTCATTTTGAGTTAAAATTGAGTCGTTTGAAAACTATTAGCAAGGAGTCCTCGTTGAATAGTGGTTAACGTGCTGGACGTGCCTCGAAGTAAGCGAGTTCGAACTTAAGTCGTGCTATTTACGTTCACTTTTAGACTAATACCCTTAAAAAAGGTATGAACTCTTTCATCACCTCAGCTACATGTTAAATAGCATCACTGCCGTTCTTCTACAAAGATGGTTTTAGTATTTGATAACCCTCGATGGTTGATATGCCATTTAACAAAGAAGTAGAAAATTATTGGTTTGGTTTGGTTTGGTTTGGTTTTTTGTTGGTTATTTAATGCCAAATCCTTTTTATACATATATATCAAACATATATGATTTGTAAACACATTTTGTTCATATTTACCGACCCCACCGCTCGGGCAGGATATGACACAAGGTCAATTGTTTTTAAGCGGAGTTTAACAGGTTTCAATTCAGAGTTTTCCTTCTCCTAGGCTAGTTGCCTAACCAAGGCTGAAGAACACTAGTCTGCCCTACTATTTACCCATAGCTGGCGAGAAAATAATTGGATTCATACCTTTACCAAGGCTATTAGTGCTTTGTGAAATGCAATCAGTCTCGTCCAGGATTTGAACTCGTATCGCCGTGTCTATTTCCTACGACAATAACCATTACACCACGGGCACCTCCCTTGTCAACACATTTTGTTGATAAAAATTTCAAACAAGCCTGAGCTCATTTTTGGCACAAAATTAAATAGTTTTAATTATTGTAAATAATAACGATTTAACATCAGTTATTTTTCGCACACATTTAAATAGATAAACATGATATGTAATTTTATTTTTAAATGAGTCAGAACTAATTTGCTTGCATGTGGGTATTGGATTTGAACTCGTATCGCCGTGTCTATTTCCTACGACAATAACCATTACACCACGGGCACCTCCCTTGTCAACACATTTTGTTGATAAAATTTTCAAACAAGCCTGAGCTCATTTTTGGCACAAAATTAATTAATTATTGTAAATAATAACGATTTAACATCAGTTATTTTTCGCACACATTTAAATAGATAAACATGATATGTAATTTTATTTTTAAATGAGTCAGAACTAATTTGCTTGCATGTGAGTATTGATATTGTTTCTACACAGTTCAATGGTTTCAGTTTTTGCAATCTAATACTAACTATTCTATTCAAGATTACTCATTCGTTTTCACACATCTAAATGGTTTTAAGAATTGCTCTGTATTACTAACAAATCAATTAAACACCAATCATTTGTTTGCACACAGTTAAAGGATCAAACAGTTCTATTTCAAACAATTCAATTTAGCATCAGTAATTTGTTTGCACTCAGTTTAAATGTCAAAAGGTTCTAATTGACCCATAGATAGGAACCTACCAGGTGCAACCAGTTCAGGCTAGAGTGGACCTGGGAGTGATGGCGATGAAGAGGTACTCTGCATTCACTGAAGCCTTGCCATCAGATTGTTTAGTGTCATATCCAGCAGGGTAGGGACCTTACCCCTCTGATAAGATGCAGTTGGTGTACTCTGCAGCGGAAAACTATTTGTGTTAGATAAGAATATTTGAAAATATGTAATTGTATGCACATTATTTGTATTAAGAATAGTTACGTGAAGCTATAATTGTTTTTTTAACGATTATCATTAGATATTTGAAGTTATATAATCATATTTGATGAAAAAAAATGATTTCAGCTTTAAATAACCCGATATATGTTGACATGCCGTAAAAACAAAAGTTTTGATTTCTCAAAAATAAGTTAGAAATAAAGAAACTTGACGCATGGATGATTTTAATTTTTCACTTTTTTTTTCACTTTTTTTTTTAAACTTAAATGGATTTTCACTATATATATCATACCTAATATTTACTCGCTTATCTCCTGCGAAGTGGGCGCCTTGTCAAGTGAAGGGAAAGCCTCTCACCTTAAAAATCACTCGCTCCCTTGAATATGACGTGAATTATTTCTGTGTACAAATTCTCTCAACATAAACTATTTTTGCTTGCCATCTTCACTCCCTCCCAATTCGAACTCCCGGTTCCCTGAATTTAATGAATAGCCTCCTTTTCTTCCTCCCCGATACTCGCAAAAATAACTGGCCCACAATGAAGGCATATTTGACACAAGCCTCTTCTCAGTCGTTGCAATCGATGTCATGAAATCGTCATCTACTCTGACCTTTCTTTTTTCATGCAGAGGGGTGTCGCTGATCTGAAATCAAAATCTTCATTACATAACACGCCGCAGTTTTTTTTTTGTTTTGTTTTGTTTTTGTTTTTGTTTTTTTTGGAGGGGGGTGAAGGAGTGATGCATCCTCTCCTGAGACACGAACACAGCTCTGCGCTCCACCCGAAGACGAAAATTTGACAGGATGAGTTGAACAGGCTCCTATATTCTGATCCCAGTCGGAGGCCCGGACCTTTGAATCTAAACAGAAGTGACGAACACCAACAATTTCATCTTTATCAGGGCCAACAAATACTATACTCTCATCCTCATAGAAGATATGGACCGACGAAGAAAGAAACATGGGCAAAAAGACACGGTTTGTGGAGATTAATAGAAATAAAAATAAAAATGAAATAAGATAAATTCAAAGGTGTAGTAGTTCCCAGAAACCTCTGACAGGAAGTAGGAATCGCGAATGCTTGAAAAACAGATTTACCAGCGCTAAAGAGAAACTCTGTCTTACTTCAGCGGTACGCCTCAGATTGAAAGGAATCTTTTCCACTCGTTTGCTCGCAAGGTAGTGCATCTGTTTGCCAATTCCCGGGGCTTCGCGTGCAGGTTGTGTCTGTAGCTAGCAAGCTGGCACCGCTGAAACATATCTTACTTAAAATACTGACTTTGAACTCACCACCACCAGAAATGACAAATATATTCTAGCATCTTCTCAGGGAAACGTGACTATTTATATTGGCTTTAGGAAGAATTTCCACACACAAAGAATTGTCGTTGAACCCAGAAATAAAGTTATGAATTAAAAGGTATTTTCATCTCTTTTCTTCCTTCCTCCAGTAATTCTT
Source organism: Sepioteuthis lessoniana (assembly GCA_963585895.1). Taxonomy (NCBI): domain Eukaryota; kingdom Metazoa; phylum Mollusca; class Cephalopoda; order Myopsida; family Loliginidae; genus Sepioteuthis; species Sepioteuthis lessoniana. The sequence continues at coordinate 29,967,100 of OY757921.1, forward strand.
TTGCAGCCTTCTATGAGCAATGAAAATGCCAAGAAGTTAAATGGGGTAAAAAAAGAACAAATGGAGTCAGATACATAAACCCCAAATCAACTACCACAGCCACAACGACATAAGAAACTGGGGAACTTTATACATGTAATTATAAGAGTGAATGATTTTGCCGGTAACCCATTATTCATTTTTTTACTTTAAAGCACTTGGTTCTTACATCTTGCATAATATCAAAGTAAGTAAAGTTGGCGACCCTATTCGAGGGTGACCCAAAGGCTCCCTTTTCAATAGCTACTACACCAAGGTGTAGGAGAGGGCGCTACTCCTTTCCTTAGATTGCTCTACTTTACCCTTGATATGTACCTTATATTGCTGAGTACTAAGCAAAGAGGTATTAAGTACCATTTTTAAAATCTTTGGTATGACGCGACATGGGATTGAACCCAGGTCTCCCGGACCATTGGCAAACACTCTGCCCACTATGCCGATGAGCCGGTTACCAAATATATATTAACTATTGCATTAACAAAGGATCACATCATAGATTGTATAATACATATTACCTATTATCGTTTATTTTTTATAAGGTATCTTTTACATTTCATACACCGCCTTTTATTGTTTAAGTTTATCTATTGTCTATAGATGACTTGACCATTAAGAGGAAAAAGTTTCAAAATTTCCCCAGACGAAATAAGCCATTTTATGTATTGATATTCACTATCTTTGTCGGTTCTCTACATTTACTAGGGAAATTTTGACACCTGCTTATTACCTATATATAATCTAAGTATTTGCTATGTCACGATACATGTAATTATAAGAGTGAATGAGTTAACGTATTCCTTTAATTAATATATATATATATATATATATATATATATATATATACATAGTTGTGATACAACGAAACAGTCTGTCTGTGAATGACAATATATATATATATATATACATATATATATATATATATGTGTGTGTGTGTGTGTGTGTGTGCGTAAGTTGTCTGTAAATGACAATATATATATATATATATATATATATATATATATATATATATATATAAATTATCCAGTCAGTGTCCAAGGACAGTAGGTGTGGATTATTCTTTACACAGAATATATGAGGATAATCATATAAATCTATGAGAGTGCTCAATGTATGGCTATTTTTAGTTCCCTATTTATTCTCTAGGGTATAACAAAATTCACTACGAACTGTAACTCCTCATTCGCATCTCTGGGACAATACAGAGCATGTAAAAAGAGTCATCTGACGAGACGGAGAATATACCAACAATATTCTCCGCCGAAATAAATTTATTATGACGGCTTAACCGAATTTGAGTCTCCATTTAATTGTACTATATATATATATATATATATATATATATATATATATATATATATATATATATATTCTCTATGGTAAGTCCTGTTGGTTGGGGCTGTAGAATACACTGACTGCATCTCTGCTGAGGGGTAAGACACCACTCCCAACGAGTATCCTGTAATGATGCTAAACCATCTGATGGTCATGGTTCAACTTTGGAGCTTTGGGAAATATAGAATGTCCTTTTCATGCCCACTCTGACCTGCACTTGACAAGGCCCTAAAAATAGGTGAAATAGAACTGCTTGACATTTAAACTTTGTGCAAACAAATGAGTTAAATAAAAGCGAATTGTTAAAAAGTCTTTGACTATTTCACGGTAAACAGATAACTGATATCTAATTGAATTGTTAGTGATAGATAGCAATACTTGGAACCATTAAACAGTGTGCAAACAAATAAGTAATGTTAAATAGAATCATTAGTGTTAAATAGCAATACTTGAAACATTTTAACTTTGTGCCTGAATTGAATTAGTGGAATTACATAGCAATACTTGGAACCATCTGATTGTGCAAATGAATGAAGAGTGCTGAAAAAGAATAACTCGTGTTAAATAGTAATACTTGTAACCACTTCACTGAGTGCAAACAAATAATTAATATTGAATAAAATTATAAGTGTTAGATAATAATAATTGAAACCATTTACCTGTGTAGAAACAAATTAGTTCTAACGTATTTAGAAATGAAATTGCCTACAAACAAATGACATATTAAATTGTGACTGTTCTATAGCAATATTTGAAACTATTTAACTGTAGTATTTGTCGCTGCCTCCCACCAGACACGACTTGACACAAGGTCAAAAGCCCGAAGGCCAATTAAAGTGGGGATAAAGGGGAAGGGAAGGTCGGGAAGGAGCCGAGACTCGAACCCTGCTTGTCAGTGGTGCTCATCGGCTCACTTAGTGCAATGTGAGCCTGATGAGGCAAGCGGTTTCACGAACCCAAATGTGGGTCCGGGCACGTATGCCAGTTAACGGCTTAAACTAGACGCTTGGTCTAGTGCCGTACAAGGGGGACAAAGGAGACAAAAATGCAGCTCGCCCACCCGAAGGTAGCCTAGTCGAAACTAGGTGCCTAATTAAAGGCCCCAAGTCTGCCATTGTTCCTTTTCCAGGGCCACGCTCCGGACCAAAGTCCAGAACAGGCCCCGGGGCACTCGCCGGGAGCACGCCTGAAACTATTTAACTGTGTGCAAAAATAGAGCTCAGGCTTGTTTAAAAATGTTTTCTACAAAATGTGTTTACAAATCACATATATTTATTATATATGTATTAACAGGATTCGACATTAAATAACCTACAATGGTTGATATGCCATAAAACCCAAACCGAACAAAACAAAACCTCTCTATGGTATCATAGGTTACGAAATCATCTATATTGGAGGTCTAATCAAAAAGTATCGAGATTGAATCTTCAGATTTAAAATATAAATGAATACATGTGCACAGCAAAACAACTTACACAATAAAGTAAGTATGTGTTTTGTGAATCAGCGCAAACGTGGAAGACTGATATTGTAGTAAGCGAGTTCGAACTCCAGTCGAGCTATCACACTCACTTTCGGACTATTACCCTTGAGAAAGACAATAACCCTCTTAAACCCCCTTGCCCAGTCGGCTGGGGCTGTAGAATACACTGACTGCACCTCTGCAGAGGGGTAAGATCTCCCCCCCCGCAACGAGTGTCCTGGATATGACACTAAACAATCTGATGGTGAGGTTCCAGCAGTGCTGGAGCTTTGGGGAATGTGGAGTACCCCGTCATTGCCATCGCTCCCAGGTCAACTCTGGCCCGGAGTGGTAGTGCCTGATAGGGCCCGATCTATGGGTTAAATAGAACATACTAATGCTAAACTGAATTGTTTGAATAAACTGAATAGCTTGAAATAGAAATGTTTTTGACAATTAAACCGTATTTACATTTAAACTGCGTGCTTATGCTTAACTGAATTATTTGAAATAGAACTGTTTTTCGACATTAAAACTGTATTTATACTTAACTGAATTGTTATATATAACTGCTTGAATAGTTTGAAATAGAAATGTTTTTGACCATTAAACTGTGTACTTATGCTAAACTGAATTGTTTAAAAAAAGAACAGATTATTTACATAAAAATGGATTTGGCGTTAAATAACCTACAAAGGTTGATATGCTATAAAACCCAATAAACCAATCAACAAACCAACCTTAAACCCCCACCTATTTATGTATGAAATAGCACCAGTACTGTTCTACAAAGATGGATATAATCCACTGAGTTAAACCTGGCCACGGCAACTAATCGATGTTCTTCACGACTATCCATCCATCTGCCAACGTTGTGTTTTCTGGCCCTCAACTGATTACTTTCCAAGCTGCGGTGTCACATAAGTCATTCTATCTTTTAGGTTTTCAAATGTCTTTTCTTTGTCCAACTAATATTTAAACAATTAAGATTCTTTTATCAAACCTTTCTTGTCATTTCTTAATGCAAAATAAATCTGTTTCTTTTCTGATAATCCCAGAAATAATCCAGACATTTTGTTTTGTCCGAACCCGACTGCCTGTCGAAGTCATCTTATCTTTTGAGTTTCGGAATGTTTTTTTTTTCTTTATCCAAATAATATCTAAGTAATTAAGATTCCCTTAAGAGAACAACTCTTACTTTTTACTTAATCTGCTTTCTTTCAAGCGATTAATTCCCTCCTCCTCCTCCAAGTTCACGTGTGACAAAGCAACAATACTTCCTGCTATTTCTGGAAGGTATGGACCCGCAGATCGAAGATTCCTCTCCCAAAAAGATTGCGCTTGTGTGGCTTTGATGATGTACAACTGATGACGTACAATTGCTGCAGCTGTGCAGCTCCAAAGGCAGCTATGAATAAGCTTGGTGCCAGTCACTGCAAACATCTGAAAACTATTACAAGACACCAACAACCAAACAGCCTAATCTCCAACAAGGCTTTGTAAAAGATCTGCAAAGACCATCAATAAAGGTGGTGCGACTTCGATTGTCTATATTTGGTCATACCCACGGATACAGGTTATATACAGGGTGACCCATAAAAGACTTGATTCATGAAAAAAAAGCTTTCGCTGTTGCCTCTGTGTAAGCACTTTTGTAATGACATCTTTGTGAGTGGTTTGTCATTATTTCACGAGTTTTAAACTCAGCACTTTATCATGCTTCTAATTGGAGAATTCTTCACATTAAAATGGATGACACAGTATTTTCTTTCTGCTGAAATTGCAGGTCTATCAATTGAATAGTAAAATTTTATTATTTTAGTTTATTCTTTCACACTGCAACTTGACTTTTTCGATTTCCAAAGATTACTCATAATATCTAAGGGTGGTTTCCTCGTAGTGTAATGGTTAAAGCGGTTAACTGCGGAATCATAGTACGCGAGTTCGTACTCCAATCGCGCTATTACGTTCACTTTCGGGCAAATACCCTTGGGAAAGGTATGAACCCACTTATCCTCCCAGCTATGGGTTAAATAGTACCACTACTGTTCTTCTAGGAGAATGGATTTATAATAACCTAAAAAGAGTTGATATGCCATTAAACAAAGAAACCAAACCAAACCTTATAATATCTGAAAATAATATAAAAAATTAAATGAAAAGCAAGAAAGTTATGACTTTTTAAAATGTGTATTTTTATGGACTACTCTATATAAACTGTATTTAGCCATACGCTATTTTCTTTAAAATGTTTCGTTAAAATCCGGACAAGGTTTTTATTAATGGTTTTTGATTGATTTTTTTTTTTTTTTTTTTTGCATTCTTACAGATTCTTTAAAATTTGGTTCAATTTTATATTGAAAAAAAATTCTAAATTTTCTCTCATCATTGGTCATTTCCAAGGTATTGGTCAAGATTTTTTCTTCTTTAAAATTTAAGTGAAACTTTTATTTTTAATATCTTAGATGCTTTCTGTTCAGAATGTAAGATGATTGATTTTTATAGCATCTCAACCTTGCTTGAGTTATTTTATGCCTTGAGGATAAGGAATTTTATACACACAGTAGTATGATATAAAGTATTCTTATCTAATGCAAATAATACGCACACAGATATATTTGGTTCAGAGATGGGATCCTAACAGACGCTACCACTAGATCAGAGTGGATATGGGAGTAATGGCAATGAGGAGGTGCTCCACACTCCCCAAATCTCAAAGCCCAATCGGCAGGGGCTGTAGAAGACGCTGACTGCATCTCTGCAGAAAGTTAAAACCTCCAACCCCAATGAGTATCCTGGATATGACACTAAATGATTAGGCTCTAGTCCTGGAGCTCAAGGGAATGTGAAGTATCTTTCAGCGCCATTACTTCAAGTCCACCCTGGCCCGGAGTGGTTGTACCAGTTAGTGTGCCATTTATGAGTCAAATTCAAAAAATATTTAATCATTTTCAATACTTGAAACTATATAAGTGTGTGTAAACAAATGACTGTTAAATTGAATTATTAGTTTTACATAGGAACATATGGAACCATTTAAGTGTATGCAAATGAATAAAGTTGAATAGAATTATAAACGTTATATAACTATACTTGAAAGCATTTAACTGTGTGCAAACAAATGAGCACTAACTCGTTTAAAAATTCTTACAAACTATTCGTTTACAAATCCTATGTTTGATATATATATATATATATATATATATATATATATATATATATATATATATATATATATATTTACCAACCCCTCCGCTCGGGCAGGATATGACACAAGGTCAATTTCTAAGCGGAGTTTAACAGGTTTGAATTCAAAGTTTTCCTTCTCCTTGACTATTTGCCTAGCCAAGGCTGAAGAACCTAGTCTGCATTACCATTTACCCATAGCTGGAGGGAGAATAATTGGATTCATACCTTTCCCAAGGGTATTAGTGCTATGTGAAATGCAATCAGCCTCGTCCAGGATTTGAACTCGTGTCGCCGTGTTCATTTCCTACGACGATAACCATTACACCACGGGCACCTATGTTTGATATATATGTATAAACATAATTCTGCATTAAATAATCTACAAGGGTTAATATGCAGCAAAACACAACCAATTAGATCTCCAGAACTAGAGCATGACCGTCAGATAGAGTTTAGTATCATACTTAGCACGCTCTCTGCAAGGAGATACAGCCAAAATATTCAAAGCCCCACCGACAAGGCAGAGAATGGAAAGAGGTTTTAATTATCGTCATTTTTTAATAGAGATTTGTTAATTTTTAAATTTAGATCATCCTACATCCTGGATGGAGCAAATACTCACACACACACACACACACATATATATATATATATATGTGTGTGTGTGTGTGTGTGTGTGTGTGCATACACGAATATTACTTGAGAATAGATGCAACTAACACACACTATGCCCCAGACTAAAAAAATGGCACTTGATGCCGCCTTGCTAAGCACTCGACGCTATAAGGTGAGGATCAAGAGTAAAGTGGAGCAATCTTGGGAATGAGTAGCGCCCTCTCCTACACCTCGGTGTAGTAGCTATTGAAAAGGGAGCCTTTGGGTCACCCTCGACTAAGGTCACCAACTTTTCTTTTTTATGTCCTAGGTGTGACATTAAACTGCATTTCATGGTGAGTCTTTTGTCTTGGAACTTTGGGGAATGTGGAGAACCCTTTTCCATACCATCACTCCCACGTCCACTCTGATTCGGAGTGTTAATACCAGTTAAGGTCCCATCTATAAGTCAAATAGAACAGTTCAATCATTGACCACGCATTATCATTAATATCAAATAGAACTATCCGTGTTAAATAGCAATATTTGAAACCATTGTTGGGGTGACCTCACGGTGTAATGGTTAAAGCGCTGAACTGCGGAATCGTAGTGAGTTCGAACTCCAGTCGTGCTATTACGTTCACTTTCGGGCAAATACCCTTGGGAAAGGAATGAACCGCCATTATCCTACCAGGTATGGGTTAAATATCATCACTGTTGTTCTTCTAGATGCATGGCTTTGGCATTAAATATCCCAAGAAGGTTGATATACCTTTAAACAAAGAAACCATTTCGTTATGTGGATCGGGAGCCTACATAGAGATTCGAAATGAACCTTTTGTTTTGATAAAAAGTTCAGTTCGAAGTTCTGTATAGGCTCCCGAGTTTGACATGACATACCTGAAGAAGGGTATATCGACCGAAACGTTGTGAATATAACAATAACGATGAAGACAATAGTCCGAATATTATAAAGGGTGAAAATTATCCGGCTTCATCACAGAAATTTTAGTAAGTAAATGTTATATTATAAAAAGAAAAATTTTGCCAAACTCATAACTGAGTTACGTAATTTTATCAATCATCAAGTCAGGATCGGTGATCCTCCAACATTTACCTGAAATTGTAAGATCTAAAAGTTTTAAGTTGAGTAATTTTCCTTTCTTTTCAATAATACAAAGGAAAAACAGATTTAAAAAATTTTAAAACTCACACACACACACACACACACTCACACAGAAGCATTGCTACTGAGAGTTTCACGCTCGAATGATCGATAAGCAATAAAAGAAACGCGCTATTTAAAAATATATACTTAGATTATTATTAAGGAAGCACGCGTGGCGTAATAGTTATTGTCGTTGGATATAGACCAGAAGAAACGAGTTCAAATATTGAACTAGGCTGTTAACAATTTATTTCACGCTAAACCCTTTTAGAAAGACATAAACGCGTATCTCCTTCCCCAAACTATGCGTAAATAGGATAGACTGGATTTTTTTATCCTTGATAAAGAAACTAAGTTTTGATTTACATTTTCCTATTTTAAGTTGAGGAACTATATTGTGAATTGAATTACCAGGGAGGTGTTTGCCGGATTTTCTGGTCATTGTAATTCAATTCCAATATAATTCCTCTACTTAAAAAATAAAAAATGTAGATCTGTATCCTTACCCTTGGGGTCATAATAATTACGCGGACGCGTATTTCTAATCCTCTTGGGAAGACGTGGCCCTGGATGTGACTGTGTCCTCTGTAAAGAGTACAGATGTAACTTGTAAGACACATTCAGGTTAACTGGCTGCAGTTACCATGACTAGTTAATTTGGCATCACTTGTGTGCAATATGGGTTGATGGCTGAGTGGTAGAGTTTCAGCTCTGTATTCTGTGGTTGATGGTTTGATCTCCAGTGGTGGAGATCATGATATACACTGCTGAAGAGACCTAATAAGGTCGAAACAGCTGTTCAGTGTTTCTGTATGTTGTGCATACGTGTTTGCCGGATTTTCTGGTCATTGTAATTCAATTCACAATATAATTCCTCTACTTAAAAAATAGAAAATGTAGATCTGTATCCTTGCCCTTGGGGTCATAATAATTACGCGGACGCGTATTTCTAATCCTCTTGGGAAGACGTGGCCCTGGAGGTGACTGTGTCCTCTGTAAAGAGTACAGATGTAACTTTCAAGACACACTTAGGTCAATTGGCCGCGCAATTACGATGACTTGTTAATTTGGCGGTGCTTGTGTGCAATATGGAGTGTTAGCTCAGTTGTAGAGTTTCGATAGTGTAATCTGTGGACGTTGGTTCGGTTTCCAGTGGGAGAGATCACGGTATACACTGCTGATGAGACCTAATAAGGTCCAAACAACCAAAGTTTTATTACGATATATTCAAGGGAAATAATCCAAGCTAAAACTAATAAAGTTATTTCCCTTAAACTTTTCAAATTTTTTTATCTTTTATTATTTAAGATCTAAATTTTTTTAATTTTTATCTCGATTTATTGAACAATTCCGATTACAACCTTCACCTTTGTTATGTTAACGATGAATCATCCAGTCACGTTACTTCAGTAATTTTTAATTCCGTTTTAATTCTGTTTCTGCTTGCATTTTTGTGGAGATAAGAATTTTAAAAAATTGAATATTTACATAAACCAGAAGGCTAGAGAGCTTATCGTCCGAACTCTAGTGATATATACAACAAAGATGGGGATACTTGTCTCAATGAGTCATTAATGTTTTGTCATCTTACTCAAAGGCAATACAAGTTGCTCGTGTTCAATACTATTCATCTGTACTAGTTGAACCCATGGAAATTCCATGGTGTAAGTTGAAATAACTACCAAGTATTGAAGATCTATATGAGATTTTAATGATTTATTTTGATTTACTTATATGCTTTGATAAGATATACAAAACACCCAAATAAATTGAATAAATTATTAACTTTTAAAAAACAGGCCAGACCCCACTCCATCCTTGGGGTCCTTACTGAAAATACGAAATATTGTAATCTGTTATTTTATAACTTGATTAGCTGCATTGTTAAGACAGTAGCAATGTAGAAATGGGGATTTCCCAAGCTAGAATTCTGCCCACCCAGATATAGTTATTGTAGCATAGTTACCAACAACTGCTATGTTGATGGTGGCTGATAGGAGAACAGAAACACAAATATACAATTCACTTGAAGTATTAAGAACTCTATTGTTTTAGACCCTCCCATTCAGTTTCTGAGGCCATGAAAGTATGTACAGATGGATAATGGAAATACTGGGGTGGGGGGAGATTCTCTGTTTTAGTAAAACCACCCCTTTTCATATCTTTAAAAAGTTCAGTCGCTCTCAGTACACACAACCATTGTCTGAATCCAAACCTGTCAAACACTTCTTAAAAATTGACCTTGTGTCACACCCTGCCTGTATAGAGGGGTTGGTAAATACAAACACCTTTTGTCCTTCTTGACTCCCTCAATTCCAGCCTTTTCAAAGATCTGAGCACTCGTCCAAAGTGGTTGTTTTGTTATAACTCACTTTGGTTTATGTGTAACATATTGACCTTCGACCCAGCCTTCAATCGAGAAACAGGTGCATCCGGTTGAAGATATCAAGATATAACCTTAACCATGGACGGGTTGAATTCAGTCCACTTGCGACACCTACGGGAAGAAGGTGGGACTCAAACAATTATATAACCCGGTGCCACAGACAGTTGGAGTCAGTTGCAGTTGGAGTTTGAGTTGCAGTTCGAGGCAGTGAGAACCAGCTAGCAGCAGAGGGCTTGGGCCCTCAGGACCCCCGGTTGAGCAGCCCAGCAGAATGAGAAAGAAGTGCTGCTAAAGACAGAGGAACTTGGGGTCAATATGTTGCAGTCTGTTCAGTTTCCAACTCACCTCTCACACATAAACCTTTCGCAACCCTTTCGCAACCCTTTCGAATAAAGTGTGAGAGGTATATTTTTCTAAAGAAGTGTGTTCGTTCATCATTATTGTTGACTATGTTTCCACATGTATATGTATATATATAGTTGTATCATGGCTATACAACATATGTTCAAGGAAACAAGTTCTTAAAATCTTTTCCTTTGCCTTGAGTCCACAAGTTAGTGATATTTTCAAAACAGTTTTATTTTTAATAGCCTTTTTTTTCTTTCGATTATCTCTGTAAAGATTCTTTGACATATCCCCATTCAATAACTTTTTCTGTTTTTCAGCAACTATTTGATCTTTCCCTTTGTCCATATATTATGGACAAATTTAAAAAAAGTTTTTATTAGATTTCTGAGGTCATGAGCTAATATTAACTTAATCTGCATATTAACTTCATTTTCATAAATTTCAAATATATCATTAACTAACCATTAAAAATGGCAGAAAATTCAGAGGGATATTTTACTAAAGGTGGAAATGAACAAGTTTAAATTTGAGAAATATTGGTAAAGAACTTTTTCTGTTTTTTAGGTTTATTTGATTTGCATCACTTCAGACAAACTGGAGATGATAGATATTTTTTGTAAAAATAATTGTTTTTAAGTTCTAAATTTCTTTATTGTTTGATTTTAATTTAAAGAGGCACATATAATATAATGGTTATTATCAAAAGAAAATGGAACTGGAGATTAGAGTTCAAATCTTACATGAGGTTATCTGTGATTCCTTTTGCAATAATGCCTTCAGGATAGGCATGAATCCATCTCTTTGTCCTCCAGCTACTGGTAAATAGTAGGGCAGACTGAATTGCTTAACCTTTGTAAGACAACCAGTCAAGAAAAAGGAAAACTCTGAATTACTCCACTTAAAAATCAACCTTTATTCACATCCTGCCAATGGTTGAAGGGTCGGCTATATACAACCTTTTTGAAGCTAAAATTATTTTCATCTCATCAAATTGTCTTAATATATTAGAAAAACATTGCTTTTTTTAAACAAATTGATGAATCTATATTTCGGTTTGTTTGGGTTGGTTTGGTTTGGTTTGGTTTCATGGCACATCAACCATGTAGGTTATTTAATTCCAAATCCATTTTTATACATATAAACAGTTCTATTTCAAACAATTCAGTTTAGTATAAGTATAGATTTTGTTTACACACAGTTAAATGTCAAAACAGTTCTATTTCAATCAATTAAGTTTAGCATAAGTACACTGTTTAAATGTCAAAACAGTTCTATATCAAACACTTCAGTTTAACATAAGCACACAATTTAGTTCTATTTGACCCTAAGATAGGACCCTATCAAATGCTATCACTCTGTGCCAGAGTGGACCTGGGAGCAAGGGCAAAGAAGAGGTACTCCACATTCCCCAAAGCTCCAGCATTAGCAAAGCCACGCCATCAGATTTTGTGTATTATCCAGAACATTCATTGGGGGAATCTTACCCCTCTGCAGAGATGCAGTTGGTGTATTTTGCTGCTCCAGCCGACTGGGCCAATGAATCTATGATGAGTAAGATTATATTTTACAACCATGAATTCTTAGCTCCATGGAACTTTCTTCTCTGTACAGTTATCTAGTTGATAAAATCACAGTAGTTAATGATATTTGAGTATTGATCTTTTTATTTTCTTTCCTTTTTGTAAGTAAAAATTATAATAGTAACATTTTATGCAGCTTTAAAAAAAAACAACTACTTTTGTCCATACACTCAAAATCTAGGGAAATCATCTAAGAAATTCTTTGCAGAAAGTTAATTAATCGCTATCAAAATTTTCAGTAACATGTATATTTTAACTCAAATAATAATATAATAAAAAAAATATGCTTCAGTAAAGAAATACTTATTAACATGAGTTTTTTTAAAGCTAAATCATGGTTAATAATTAAAGAAATAAACCATATAAATGTTTACTAAGAAAATAAACTGTTTTTTGTATTTGCAATTATAATTATTGTTCAACGTTTTAAATAATACCAGACTTTTCAAAGATTTTCAGATGGAGAAGGGGGAGATTTTTTTCTTTAAATAAAAAAATAGGGGTGGAAACGATATTAGAGGTGATTTTTTTTCTTTTTTTATAAGTGATGAAAAGATAAAAAACGCCCACGTTTCCGCAGAAAAAAAAAGAAAATAAAACGAAACGTTTTTTTTTTAATTTAAGTCTTTTCATCACTGATAAAAAAAGAAAAAAAAAATCCCCCCAATATTGTTTCCACCCCTATTTTTTTATTTAGCAAAAAAATCCCCACCCCAAATAAGCTTAGTTAACACCTCCACCTTCTCCATCTGATTTCCCTACAAAAAATGAAAAAAAAATTTTGTTACCCGTCTCTTTGCCGCTATCTCTGGTCGTTAATAATGCTAGCTAGTCCGGAAATGGGTGATCATTTTACATAAGATTTATATAACAAAGTGATCCCCCTCCTTAAATTCTAAAATATAGGGGTTTTCTTCAAAATTTCTTCTTTGCGGATATTTTTTCTGACTGTTTACATGTATTCACCAAAAAAAGAGTAGAATCTGATTTTTAGTTTTCGCTAAAATAGGATAGGTTAAAGGGTAAAATTTTACCGAAAATTGTATTCAATAAAAAGATATCTTTGGAATTTAATAAACAGCTTGAGATCATGGAAAGTTTGATAGTATAATTTCAAGCATTGGTTGAAATCTTGCTCACTTAAACTATTTTTTCACAAAGTTTTTTAATAAAGGGAGATAACTTACTAAAAATTACTTCCCTTGCATTTTAATATCACAAACCCTGTCTCATAAGAGTTATTTACTAAACTGTTCATAGTTTGAACACAAGGCCACAAGTATGAATCACTGAATGAGAATCGAACTTAAACAATGGTCTTCAGATCTAGATCACTAAACATTGTACCAAGACTCTTTAAAAAATGTTTAGATTTAACAAAAGGTGACAGGTATTGGACACCAAACTCACTATTCAGAAGTATTCATTTACTAAGTTTGTGCAGTAAAGATCAGAAACATGGAGCACCCAGTGAGCATCAAACTCAACCAATAAACTGACACTTGTACGCTATGGGATTGTGCTTTATTAATTCTTTGTGAATATTTGCAGTTTTGTACAAATTCATGATTCAAAATAAAAATGGATGTGTTTCCTCTCATTCCCAAATGTTTCTGTCATTATACATTTCTGGAAATCACTGCCCGGTAAATATTTTCAGAACTGAAATAATTCGCTCAGAATTATTTCTGGCATTCCAGAACGACATACAGAGGTGAATATAGATTTTTATCAATAGAATTAAAAACAAAATGAGATTGTGATCAAGTAATCAAAAATCAAAGAATTTTCCACTGCTTTAAATCACTAATTTAACAACAGACCTTAAAATGTTGATGAAAATAGACTCTGATTCTCAATATGAGAAGGGAGAGCCCCCATGGCGTAATGGCTAAAGTGCTGGACTGTGGCATTGTAGTAAGCAAAATCAAATTCCAGTTGTGCAAATACATTCACTTCTGGATTAATTCCCCTGCGAAAGGTATGAACCTCCTTATCTCCCCAGCTATTGGTCAAATAGTATCACTGCTGTTCTTCTACTAGGATGACTTTGGCATTGAATAACCCATGATGATTAATGTGCCATAAAACAAAAATCAATCAAATCATTAATGGAAGTATGTATTTACCAACACCTCTGCATGGCCAGGGGGTGGGTGTCCCCGTGGTGTAATGGTTAAAGTGATGGAGTGCAGAATCGTAGTAAGCGAGTTCAAATTCCAGTCGCACTATTATGTTCACTTTCGGACAAATACCTTTGGGAAAGGTATAAACCCCCTAATCCTCCCGGCTATGGGTTAAATATTACCACTACTATTCTTCTAGGAGATTGGCTTGGCATTAAATAACCTACAAAGGTTGATATGCCATTAAACTAAGAAACCAAACCAATTCACATGGGCAGGATGTGACACAAGGTCAATTTTTAAGCAGAGTTTAACAGGTTTAAATTCAGTGTTTTCCTTCTCCTAGATTAGTTGCCATAGCAAAGATAAAGAGCTCAGTCTGCCCTACTATTTACCCATAGCTGGACCGAGAATAATTGGATTCATAACTTTTCCAAGAGTATTAGTGCTATGTGAAATGCAAGCAGCCTCATACAGGATTTGAACTCGTGTCACTGTGTTCATTTCCAATGATGATAACCATTACACTACAGGCACCTCATTGATAGAAGTAACAATTATTTTGTTTTTAAAATAGATTGATTAATCATTTTTTTAAATGATAAATATGTTTATAGACATATTTTTATAATAATTAATGATAGCTTTAGATCCGTATGATTCATCTGAAACCATCCATAGAAAAATTGATGCATGGAATATGACACTTTGGCCACCATCTTCTTAAACAGTCAAATTTTGGGTTGGTTGGTTGGTTGGTTGGTTGGTTTTATATATAAATAAAACATTGTATATATATATTACCAGTTCTACAGTGCTACTTTTCTATGTGGTCAGCATCTAAACTTGTCTCAAAGGTGAATAAATATCTGCTTCAAAGTCAACTGTTCTTCCATCAATTTGCTTTGAGACCTGATCACATAACACATTCCAATAACCCAACTTTTTGGAGGACGATTTCATTGACCATTGAAGATCAAGTTCCACAGTCATAGAACAAAATTTGCACCATCTTCCATCTTGAATCTTGCCCAGTCAGCTGGGGCTGTAGAATACACCAACTACATCTCTATAGCAGAGTAAGACCCCCCACCACCACCACCAAACAAGTGTCCTATTATATGACACTAAGCAATCTGATGGTGAGGCTCCAGTAATGCTGGAGCATTGGGGAATGTGAAGTACCCCTTCATTGCCATTGCTCCCTGGTCCACTCTGGCCTGGAGTGGTAGCACCTGATAGGGTCCTATCTATGGGTCAAATAGAACTAAACTGTGTACTTATGCTAAACAGAACTGTTTGAAATAGAATTGTTTTTGACATTGAAACTGTGTACTTATGCTAAACTGAATTGATTGAAATAAAATTGTTTTGACATTTAACTAAGTGTAAAGAAAAAAAACTATACTTATACTAAACTGAATTGTTTGAAATATAATTGTTTATATTCATAAAAATGGATTTAGCATTAAATAACCTGCAGTGGTTGATATGCCATAAAACCAAACCATCTTGAATCAAAGCTGCGTATTGGCTATGTCCCTAAACTGCATCTGGTGGAGAGGCTCTACTTATGAAGCTCTGAGGAGTGTGTTGCACTCTTTATTGCCATTACTCCCAGGTTCACTCTGATTTGAAGTGATAGTAATTGTTAAGGTCCCATGTATGGGTCATAGAGATCTGCTTGAAAATTACTTGTATTGAATAAAATACATGAAACTATATCACTGTGTACAGATAAAATAGAATTATTTATGTTTGGAATGTTTGGTACCATATACTGTGTTCAAATTATTTGTATTAAGAATAGTTACTTGAAGCCTTAATTGTTTAATAAGAATTTTTATGAATTATTTGAATGTATATTGGCATGATGGTTAAAGTGTTCACCAATGGCCTGGGAGATCTGGGTTCAATCCCAGGTCGAGTCATACCAAAGACACAAAAATGGTACTTGATACCTCCTTGCTTAACACTCAGCATTATAAGGTACGTATCAAAGGGTAAAGTGGAGCAATCCAGGGTAAGAAATGGTGCCTTCCCCAACACTTTGGTGTAGTAGCTATCGAAAAGGGAGCCTTCAGGTCACCAACTTTACATTTTTTACAATATAAACCTGGGTTCAATCCCAGGTTGCATCATACCAAAGACTTTAAAAATGGTACATGATACCTCCTTGCTTAACACTCAGCAATATAAGGTACGTATCAAGGGTAAAGTGGAGCAATCCAGGGTAAAGAGTCGTGCCCTCCCCTACACCTTGGTGTTGTAGCTATCAAAAAGGGAGCTTTCAGGTCACCCTCTACTCAGGTCGCCAACTTTACATTTTTACTATATAAACCTGGGTTCAATCCCAGGTCGCGTCATACCAAAGACTTTAAAAATGGTACTTGATACC
Organism: Sepioteuthis lessoniana; assembly: GCA_963585895.1. Classification (NCBI taxonomy): domain Eukaryota; kingdom Metazoa; phylum Mollusca; class Cephalopoda; order Myopsida; family Loliginidae; genus Sepioteuthis; species Sepioteuthis lessoniana. The sequence continues at coordinate 29,983,725 of OY757921.1, forward strand.
TCCTTGCTTAACACTCAGCAATATAAGGTACGTATCAAGGGTAAAGTGGAGCCATCCAGGGAAAGGAGTAGCGTCCTCCCCCTACACCTCAGTGTAGTAGTTATTGAAAAGGGAACCTTTTGGTCACCTTCGACTAAAGGTCGCCAACTTTTTACTTTTACTATATAAAAGTATCCAAGTAAAGGATTATTAAATATTAGTTACTTTTAACTATATAATTGTGCATAAATTATTATCATTAAATAGGAATACATGATATCATATAGCTGTTTGAAAATTATTCATATCAGATCGGATTATTTAAAACCATATAACTGTGCACAAATTATTAGTATAAAGAATAGATCCTTGAAGATATTATTGTTTACGAAGGATTATTATGATTAGTTGCTTGAAACCATGTAACTGTGTGCAAACAAATTGTTATTAAATAGTAACTTTTAACCTTTATTATATTTTAACTTTTAACCTTTATTAGTATAACTTTTAATTGAGTATTATTAGTTATTATAGTATAACTTTTATTAATTATTATAGTATAACTTTTAATTGAGTATCATATTATAGTATAACTTTTAATTGAGTATTATAGTTTGAGTATTATAATTATAACTATAACTATATATTATAACTATATATTATAACTATAACTATATATAATTATAATTATAACTATAATTGAGTATTATAGTTTGAGTGTTATAGTATAACTTTTAATTGAGTATTATTAATTATCATTAATTGAGTATTATTAATTATGAGTATTATTAGTCAGGTTGGAATACTTGATACCATATAACTGTGCAAACAAGATATTATCAGATTCAAATTAAAAAAAAATGTGTAATTTAAAAGGGAATAATTGCTGTGGAATGTTGAAAATATAAATAACTATGATTGTAACCAAACATTTACGAATTAATCAAATTTCTGTAATATATAACCCATGCGGGGTTGATATGCTATTAAACAATTAAATCAAGCTTTGTTGAAAGACAACACTGTACATATTGAAACTTATATTCAAAATGATAGATTGTGCAAACTTTGGCAGTGGAACTTGATTTTCTGAAGTCAGCAGTCAATGAAACACTCCACAATAGTTTAAGATACTGGAATATGTCATCTGATTGGATCCTAAAATAATTAACTGAAGTAAAATTTACTTGATACCATATTCTTTAAAAAAGTATTTTTTTCATTTTTGCCTCAATCAGGAAGTGTATCAATCTCAATGGAAACAATATGGAAAAGTAACAAAGTAGTTCTGATAACATTTGCAAATTTTTTTTGATTTATATATTGGCCTAGGGGTTAGAGTGTTCGCCAATGGCCCGGGAGACCTGGGTTCAATCCCAGGTCGAGTCATACCAAAGACTCAAAAAATGGTACTTGATGCCTCCTTGCTTAGCACTCAGCATTATAAGGTACGGATCAAGGGTAAAGTAGAGCAATCCAGGAAAGGAGTAGCGCCCTCCCCTACACATTGGTGTAGTAGCTATCGAAAAGGGAGCCTTCGGGTTACCCTCGACTATGGTCGCCAACTTTACTTTTATATATTAATAATCATGTTGGTTTGGTTCTATTTCATTTCGTTTGGTTTTATGGCATATCAGTCATTGTAGGTCATTTAATGCCAAATCCTTTTTATACATATATTAAATATATGATTTCTAAACATATTTTGTAAATAACATTTTTAAACAAGCCAAAGCATTTTTTTTTTTTGCACACAGTTAAATGGTTTCCTTTAATTTTAAACAATTCCGTTTAGCATAAGTGCATTTTTTTTGTTTATACACATTTAGTCATTTGTTTAAATACAGTTTTTTGTTGCAGTCCAGCCTATTAGTCATAATGCTATGGGACTACCCTCTTACCCTTGCATGGAATTTATATGCATTTGTACAAGCAATGTCTTAAAACTTAGATACAAACATTAATGAATCCAACATGATTGCGCTGACGCTGGGGTTGCATCTCTGCAGAGGGTTAAGACCCACCCCCAACAAGTGTCCTGTATTTGTTTGCACACAGTTTAAATATCAAACAGTTCTATTTGACACAGAGATAGGACCATATCAGATGCTACCACTCCAGGCCAGAGTGGACCTGGTAGTAATGGTAATGAAAGGGTACTCCATGTTTCCCAAAGCTATTAGACTGGAGCCTCATCATGAAATTGTTTAATGTCATATTCAGGACACTTGTAGGGAGTGGGGTCTTAACCCTCTGCAAAAATGCAGTCAGTGTACTCTACAGAGTGGAACAATAAAATTGTTGTCCTAAAGAAAACAACACAACAGCTTTATTTTAAAACTTTTATTGAAAATATCAATTCAGGTAATTTGATTATGTAGTAGAGCTGACATCTATTCAATGTAGCTACCTTCAGCCTCAATCAACGCCTTGATACGGATCCGGAACTGGGAGCATGCCTTTTCCACAAGCGCCGGTGGAAGCTCAGCGAATACTCGGCAGATGGCAGTGATCAGGCTGGCTTTGGTGTTGTGGGAAGTCATGTTGGTGATGTTTTCAACATATGACCAAATGAAGTAGTCCAGCGGGTTCAGGTCGAGGGAGGAGGGGGAGCCAGTGAGAGAAGGGGACAAAGTCGTAGCACTCCTTCTGAAGTCAAACCTGGGTCTCTTTGGACTTATGGGCTGGCACCGAGTCCTGCTGCCACACCCAGGGTCTGCCACCGGCCATCTGATTGAACCAGGGAATCACCACACTCTTCAGCACATCCAGGTACACTTTGGTGTTGACTTTCAAGCCGACTTCGAAGATGTGAGGTGGCATGATGTGGCCCTCACTTAAAACCACACCAAAGACCATAACCATAGCCGGAAACTTTGTTTTCATCACTCTGGGCATGTCCCTGTAATTTGTGGCAATCCAGCGATGGTTCTGGCTGTCATAACTTGGATCGGTAGAGAGCATGAGTTGTACAGTGGCGCATCTCTGATCTCGCTCGTTAAACATTATGTCACTTTCAGACATGATAGAAGGCTCCTATCACTCTTGGGATTTGTACACAACTGGCCAACTAGTAGATGGTCTGCAACAAAAAAAGAAAACCGGTTTTTATGAAATGGAAATGGAATCATGTCGTCTTTTCTAGGGTAACAATTTTATTGTTCCACCATGTACAGCCCCAAACAACTAGGCTATGATAATATGTCTTTTAAATATTAGTTATATTTGCATATAAATTCCTATGGGACAGAGATCATACTTCATTTGTTCTTAAGACAGAACAATGAATAAAAGACATTTGAAAGGATCAAATCTAATACCATCTCAGCCCAGTTGACTGGAACTGTAGAATACAATGATTGCCTCTCTACAGAGGAGTTAGACACACCCCAATGAGTGTCCTAGATATGACATTAAACCAAGTGCTTGAGCTTTAGGGAATGCAGAGTACCCCTTCATTGCCATTGCTCCTAGGTCCACTCTAGTCCAGAATGGTAGCACTTGATAGGGTCCTATCTATAGATCAAATAGAACTGTTTAACATCTAAACTGAGTGCAAACAAATGAATATGTCAAATTGAATTGTTTGAAATAGAACTGTTTAATCATTTAACTATGTGTAAACAAATGACTGGTGTTCAATTAAATCATTACTGATACATAGCAATACTTGGAACTATTTGACTTTGTTGACTTATACTAAACTGAATTGTTAAAAATAAAACTGTTTGATTATTTAACTTTATGTATCTAAATGTATATTTATAAATCATGTATTTAATATATATGTAAAAGCAGAATTTGACATTAAATAACCAACAACGGTTGATATGCCATAAAACCAAATCATATATATTTAATATATATGTATAAACAGGATTTGGCATTAAATAACCTACAATGGTTGATATGCTATAAAACCAAACCAAACTGAATCATATATATTTAGTATATATGTATAAACAGGATTTGGCATTAAATAACCTACAATGGTTGATATGCCATAAAACCAAACCAAACCGAATCATATAGTACTCCTAAGCTAGATAACCCTTGAATCTATCGGGTTCCTGCTGTAACAACAGTCCATGATGATGTTGATGCTTCTATCTAGGAAGAGGTGAAGGACTCTAAGAAGCATTTCAAAGTTATCTCCATTATATCAAGACTTTACATCTGAGCTTCTCAAAGTGGTCCGCAGAAACCCCTGATAGGTGAATAAAATTTTGACAGGGGGAATAAAACCATGGGGAGTCGACTGGGGGTAAATTTACAAGTTTATATTTATATATCACTTTATAACAAGACAATAAAAATCACTTGATCATGAAGACTAGCTTCTAGTTATTGTACACCTTGCAGAGTGCTTGATTGGGTGTGATGGCCACTAGTGATGTCATTCACATATGTCATTTAAATGAACTAACAATCTGCCTCTAACTGATAAGATCTGGATCCTTTTCACATCAATGACACATATAATCATATTTTCACAAAAGAAAATATTTAAAACAATTATATTTTAGAACGAATTATTTTTATAAGAACACTGAATTCTAAAATGTTCGTTTATGATAGGTTATGAGATGTCTTTATGTAACATATTGACCCAGCTGTCAATCAAGAAACAGGTGCATCCGGTCGAAGATATCAGGGTATCACCTTGACTTGTGGACGGGTTGAATTCGGTGCAATTGCGATGCCCACAGGAAGCAGGTGGACGTCAAACAATTATATAACCAGGTGCCACAGATGGTTTGAGTTAATTGGAGTCAGTTGCAGTTGGAGTTTGAGTTGCAGTTCGAGGCAGTGAGAACCAGCTCCAGACAAAGGGGTTGCAGCCCTCAGACCCCGGTTGGGCAGCCCAGCAGAATGAGGAAGAAGTGCTGCAATAGTCAAAGGAACTGGGGGTCAATATATTGCAGTCTGTTCCATCTCCAACTCACCTCTCACACATAACCCTTTTGCAACCCTTTCGCAACCCTTTTGGGAATAAAGTGTGAGAGGTATATTTTTCTAAAGAAGTGTGTTCGTTCATCATTATTGTTGATTATGTTTCTGCATGTATATGAATACGTATAGTTGTATCACGGCTATACAACATTTAGAAAAACAAGATTAGATAATAAGATAGAGATTTAAAGACAAAAAGAAAAATAAGGAAAAATTTAAATAAGATACTCAAAGGCTTAAATCTTATCTACGGAAACAGATTTTTAATGGATAGAATTATTATTAACAATAAAATCTCACTTTGGCCAAAGAATCAGGATCATAAGTCAGTTTCAGTATGGCCAAGTATTTGTTGGTGTGGATGTTATCATATAATTCAATATTCCATTTGATAACAACTTTTTGTTATTTTGTAAAATTTTAATCTGGAAACTGAAAATATCAAAAAAACAATTTAACCCTTCTCATGGTATCCAATGAAAATGTCTACAATATTTAATTAATTCATTTGAGGGTGAATGGAAATTAAATTTGGTTACAAGGGGTACATCAAGTAAAAACATTTGAGAAGCCCTGGTTTATAAGATTAAAAATGATATTCAACATGAATTCCGACCTTACAAAATTATCAGTTGCAAATTGAACTGGAAATTGCTTCATTTAGATTTCTTCTGGTATAGCTCGTGACGTATAAATCGTTAATCTTGCTGGGGAAAATTAACTTAACAGTCTAATATTAACTTACAAGCGGCAATATGTACTAAGGGAGATTATTCAGTATAACAGTTCAATTAAAGTAGTCTCCCATGGTCTTTATTCCAAACGACGACTAAGTAAATTATTATTTTTTACCGAAAATTTTGATGTGTTGAGAAATTAAAAAATTGTGCCGAACTAGTTTTTCAATATATAAAGGAATGACGTCTCTTACTTTATTGAAAACATTGATTGCATTTGGGAGGCATAAACAAGCGAAAGTGTATAGTTATCTCACAATTTGGTGGTTTTAACAATTCAGTATCTTAAAGACATTGAAATTTATCTTCTGTCAAATTTATCAATAAAAATTTAATTGTTTTCTTATTTTAACTATGCATGATTGTTTTATTCAGCCCACATAAAAAAAAATAGAAATAGATATATCACACAGTAGAAATGGTTTAGATTTTCGATTGAATCTTTGGGGGATGGAGGTGTGTGCGACCATCATACCCAGGTTTGGTTACATGGTCACAAAACGGTCACAAAATTTATTGGGCTTTTTAATTACCTACTCTGTAGAAGAAGATAGGAGGCCAATATATCTTTTATATTTTGTCTTTATTGCTGGGTTCAACAACCATTCAGTGGATGAGGAAATTATTCCTGAATCCAAATGACATTGGCGCGTCTCCAAAACAAAGCGTTAAAATATGTTAGTCGTTCTGGGTTATATATGTCCAAATTTGGTGTTTCAGGCGTTAACAATGAGTTAGACGTTTGGGGGGAAATATGTCTATAATTCAATGTTTTCAGTTGTAGTCGTTAAGTCCATTATATGGTGTCTCAGTTTTGATTTTGATGGGTCCATTATTTGGTATTTTTAGTCGTGGGTCGTCGGTAAAAGAGACGGCTGCTACTAGTGAAAGGTTGGCCATCGCGACGCCTAAAGATGGACACATTAGGCCTTCCACTAGCAACAAGAAAGATGTTTAGTATTGTCACTTCGCCGGTCACAGCTGAAAGAGAACGGGTTTCTTTCTTTTGCCAAGAAGGTTCCTTATTGCACATACGTAACCCCTTTTCATGTCAGGGGCTTCTGGGAGTTTCTGCATTCTTTTATATTTGTTTTTAATTTAATTTTAATTTTCTTTTTTTATCCACTACAAAGGAATGAACCCCACCTTACCTCCTCTATGGGTTAAATAGTACCACTACTGTTCTTTCACAAGGATAGCTTTGGTATTAAATAGCTTTTGAAGGTTGATATGCCCTTAAACAAAACTCCGAAACTTGATAAGATAGTTTAGTTTCCACAGTCCTTTGATGATGAGTGATAATAGAGAAAATGAAAGAAAAAAAGATACTCGTAATGAATTCAAGATATGTGTAGGTTTAAAATACGTTAAACTTTAAACTAAAATATATAAAGATCTTTAAGTTCTATTTCTAAATAAAATACAATGGGAAATATCCTTCACTCACTACAGACAAAGCAATGAAGATTACATTATTATGGCAGTAGGAGGTATTACTCAACCAAGAATAAATATATTTATTCACCCAGCCCCTCTGCTACGAACGGGATGTGACACAAGGCCAGCTTTTTAAGCAGAGTGCAGATAGTTTAAATTCAGAGTTGTATTTCTCCTAGACTGGCTGCCTTACTAAGGCTAAAAAAACAGTATGATTACCTACTATTTAGCTATTGCTGAAGGGAGTGCAGATGCATTCATGCCTTTGCCTGGAGCATTAGCATGAAGCAAGACACAAACAGCTTCGACCTAGAGTAAATGGATATAAGAATAATTTATTTTCTTTTTTAAAGAAAATAGAATCATCAAACAGAAGTAGAATCCGTTAATTTTTTTTCAAAAAAATAACTAAAATTACATCTCTCTCTCTCTCTCTCTCCATCACTTTGTCTTTTCCGAGATAGTTTCTTTTCTTCTCTCGTTTGACCCAATGAGAAATTGTAAGCAAAGGTGGTGTGTCATGATCACTGCTGGAATTAGCAGTTTTACTCTTGAATACCCGAAATTACTCATATGGTGAATAACTGACAATTATCTTAAACCCTACTCCAACCCAATAAAAAGCTTTGTAAAATCTCTGTAGTAAAACACCAAGCTGCTTCGATATTTTTTTATGGTGCTGTCGTGCCCTTGTCAAAAGAAGTATTATAAATGAAAATAAAACTTGCATCAAGTCTAAAAATAGAACAAAAATTACAAACATTCAGTCGCCAGTTTTGGAGCGAAAATCGAACACACTCTAACCACTAGATTCCAAAAATGACTTGTTTCAACCAATGACAATAAAAGGATCAGAAGTCTGAATTTTGGTTTGTTTGGTTTGGTTTGTTTGGTTTTATGGCATATCAACCTTTGTAGGTTATTTAACGCCAAATCCATTTTTATGTAAATAATCTGTTCTATCGAAAACAGTTCAGTTTAGCATAAGTACACAGTTTAATTGTCAAAAACATTTCCATTTCAAACTATTTAAGCAGTTATATGCAACAATTCAGTTAAGTGCAAATACAGTTTTAATGTCGAAAAACAGTTCTATTTCAAATAATTCAGTTAAGCATAAGCACGCAGTTTAAGTGTAAGTACGGTTTAATTGTCAAAAACGTTTCTATTTCAAGCTATTCACTTTACTCAATTCCTTTTAGTATAAGTATGCTGTTAGTTCTATTTAACCCATAGATAGGGCCCTATCAGGTGCTACCACTCCGGGCCAGAGTGGACCTGGGAGCGATGGCAATGAAGGAGTACTCCGCATTCCCCAAAGCTCCAGCACTGCTGGAACCTCACCATCAGATTGTTTAGTATCATATCCAGGACACTCGTTAGGGGGGGGGTCTTACCCCTCTGCAGAGGTGCAGTCAGTGTATTCTACAGCCCCAGCTGACTGGGCAAAAATTTTAGTTGGGTTGAGCCAACAGATTTATAGCAGAAACACTTACGAAACCTTCCACAGTAGATCATGACAGACACCAAGAAGGTACACCAACAGACTACGGTAGGTATATTAGGCCACGGAAGATATTGAAAGGGGCAACGAATCTAACAGCACGTATTACCAAACTAAAAATGGAAATATGAATGTATACGTTTACTCAACCCCTTCGCACAATCAGGATGCGACACAAGGTCACTTTTTTTTCTGGGTGGATCTGATATTTGTAGAGATAGCAGAGAGACAAAATTGTTTGGCTTGGTTTCATTTTTTAATGACCTATCAACCTTCGTGGTTTATTCAATGCCAAAGCCATTGTAGTAGAAAGAACTTCGAATTTTTGTTTGGCGCGTAAATTAACAAGACCGTTGGACTCGTCAGATATTTTTACCCAATGAGGATGACTTATCCTATTCTGCCCGGACCATTTTTCCCGGGCAACATAAAAATTGTAAAAGCCCGCCAAACTTTCTCTTCCTTAGAATCTTTCGAGCTGCACGGGGGTACTTTCTGTCTTTTCTCTTCATAGCATCAGGATCACAACATCATGAGGAAAGCCATCTAGTTTATGGACCTTTGAGTCTATCCTCTTAGACCAAGGGACCCCAGTTGAACATAAATTAGATGCATTTCAATCCGCCACTTACAGGAATACTTTTATGTCGCCTCTAAATTTTGCTATGTCTACAGCGACGCGTAATTTGCGCCTAGACATTCAGCTATTTCATTCCTCCTAACTCTGTGGGAGATCATCATTCTTCTCTCTCTCACTGCTACAGGACTACCCTTATGGCTGACTACATCATTCCTGTCCTTATTCAGCAACAAAACCTTTACTATGACTGTAGCGATGCAAATATCGCACAGATACCTAGCTGCCTTATTCCATATCTATTCTGCAAATCTATTTCGAAGACGTTTATGCCTCACTCCAAAATCTATGGGACTTAGATCTTCTGGCTGAACGCCAAATGTCGGCTCATCACTTTTTAACTGTTTTTTTTTTCCACAACGACGACTGAGCACAAAGGCTACCTTTTAACTCAAGCCTTTATTAAACTTCTGAATTAAAGACTTTTGGTATCTTCGTTCGACTCGTATATTTCTACTTTAAATATAACGGAGAGGGTAACTTAATCACTTTCTTCGTGATACCATCATTGTAAAAAACAGCAGCGATACTATTGAACCCATAACTGGGTTGATAAGGGGGTTTCAACGCCTTTCATAAGGATATTAATGCAAAAGGGAACATAGTAGCACGATTGGGTATCGAACTCGCTTACTTCGATGAGGTAGTCCAGCACTTTAGCTATTATACCACGGGGACAACCCCCGACGACGAAATTATCTCCTGATAAAAAGACCCTTACATTCAAACATCTGCAGTAAAAGATGAATCCTATCCGAAGCCTCATCTCTAGATTCAGTTTAGAGTCATACTAAGGACTACTTGATAGGGGTGCGATCTTACCCCTCTACAAGAAATGCAGCCGGCGTATTTTAAGCTCTACCAACTGGGTCGGTCAGTCTATGGCAGTAAATAAAAAATCGTTCATTTATAGGTTATCTTGGATCATCTTTTCATGTAACCCATGATGTAATATTAAACAAGTTATATTGTATGGACGGCTCGCTTTCGAGAAGGTGGAGTCTGCAAACGCACGTGTCGTCCAGTAGGCTGGCAAGGCATCGAGAAGGGCTAAATGTTCTTTTGACGTTGAAAGTGGAATTTGATTTTATCTTATTTTTTTTTGTTTTCGCTTTTTTCCCCCCATATATTACCGTTTTATCTTTTAAAAAAACCTTATTGATTTTTTAAGGGAGTCTCCATAACGTAATGGCTAAGGTACTGGATGAACCCCTTACCCCGACACCAGTTTTTCTACAAGTATGGGTTTGGCATTAAGTAACCCACAAAGGTTGACATGCTATTAAAACAAAGCAGAAACCAAACCAAATAATTAACTCACAAATCATATGTATAATCATTTATGCATACAATTGAGCTCTGACTCGTTAAAAAATGTTATCTAAAAATTATGCGTTATATACATGATATATAAAAAGGATTTGGCATTAAATAACCTACAATGGTTGATATGCAATAAATCCAAACCAAACCAAACCCATCCCTAATGGGAGAGTCTCTGTGGTGTTGTGGTTAACATGCTGTACTACGACATCATAGTAAGCGAGTTCGAACTCCAGTCGTGCTATTAGGTTCACTTTCAGACTAATACTCTCGGGAAAGGCATAAACTTTCTTATCCTTTCGACTATGGGTTAAGTAGTATCACTGCCGTCTTTCTAAGAAGGTTGATATGCCATTTAACATAGAAACCTAACCGAATCATCCTAAGCGAAAAATTTAAAAATATTTCCGTAGTACAGAGTTCAGTACAAAAGCAACCGATAAAATTAGTGATCAATTTTTTCAAATCAAACTCCCGTCCCTGTTGAAGACCCCTTTTTGTCTTGTGAGATGATGACTTCGAGGTTCCAATGATCCCTGTGGCCTCAAGAGCTTTAAGCATTGATTACTTTTCCAGGGCAATACCTGGTACCCCAACAAGTACAATATGGGTTAGATGTATCAATAAAAAATTCTGAAGTATAGGTGGGAAAATATAGCTTACATGGTTTTCTTTATATATAAAGTCTAGCGTAAGGGATAATGTCACACATTGTCTTTTTATTTATCTAATATAAAATCTCTATGGTATCCTAGTCTTAACTGCATATATACACATATATACATGAATGTGTGTGTGTGTGTGTGTGTGTGTGTGTGTGGGAGCAGATTAACTGTAATTCACAAAATAGCATTTTTGTTGAAAATTATTTTAATCAAGTAAAGGACAATATGCCCAAGAGGTTCTAAAAAACTATTTGCAACCACAATCCTCACATCTCTTTATTTTTCTTTGTTATAATAGGTAACGACAAGTATTATTTGCACGCGCAAAGTTTGAAGTGGCAATCCACAAAAGTATTTTTTCCTTAGGCAGCATAGATCTTAAACAGAAAGAAAAAAAAAGCCCGCCAAATCTTCTCACAAAAGTGTTGTGCGCCACAAAAGCTATGCAGACGACAATTCAAGACATTTGAATCTTCACGTAAGTGCACACGCATGCGTATGAGTAAAAACCAGTTACGTGATCTTGTTTAGGAAACCTTTACATTCATTTTTTTTTAAATTTTAAATCAAATGAATTTCTAACTGTAAGAACGGAAGACTCTTCTGATTCCTCTTTAACACTAACAATATCAAGGGCCTGTCAATTACGTCATTGATCCCCATCCACAGTGACGGTGTTTACGCAAATTTAATCTACTAAATTGCCATTTTTTTCCAAATCTTAACTTTTCTTTATTTCTTTTACATAGCTGAATATACTTTATAAATTTACTTCACCTGTACCTTGTAGAGATTACATTCCTTGCCAGCAAAATATTACTTCTAATGGTCGCTAAGTTGCGCAAAGAAAGTCGTGTAAGGAAGATATCCCTTGCTAACCAAATAGTACTTCTAATAGCCGCTGGGTGGCATGACAAAGTTGCATCTAAAAAGTCAAACTCTTCGGTCCTACCTCGACAACCTTAAGCACACACGAGTGCGCGTTTCACCAACCGAGTGGGCTTTCGTCCCAATAAACTTCGTGTTGTATGACGTACAATACCATGATTGACATAATTCTTCACACAAAAAATTCTATTTTGTTAAGTACTTTCAATTTATACTAAAAGACCTCAAGGACATTCCTTTAATACAACTCTTTATAACCTTTTTCTTGTATCTTATATATGTATTTGTTCTAGTAAGTTTTCTCAGACAAGAAACTATGTTGTTATTAATTCGTCGTGAATTGTTTTACACTGTTTAGCACGGGGAAATATTCAATCATGATACATTTCCTTTGCAACAAGTGTCCAAATTGTTTTCCTATCTTACTCAAATAATTTTAGCGGTGATGTAGCAGCGACAGATCTATTTCCTTTCGCGAATCAATGCCCCCGCCAAGAGATTCGGTCACTCACTAACCAATCAACTGGCAAAGCACATTAATTCCTTCTCCCTCTCAGGAACTATTTTTCTAGTCCCTTTTGGTAGAATGGACAAGGTCAGAGAGCCCTGAGCCAGCAGCAGAAACACATCTCTCTCACATGACTGCCACAGATTCCACTTGGAACCCTTCGCTCGCAGCTAGCTTCGCACACGCTTCCTACAAACCAAGGACCAACATACTGACCAGCGACACCCACTGCTGTTAGCTTTAAACACGCTTCCTACAAACCAAGGACAAGCATATTGACCAGCGATACAAAAGGGACACTTTCTCACTCTCACTCCTTTACGCCTGCTACTACAATAAACCTTTCTTTGTTGTGTTTAAAAAAAAAAGAAGTTTCGTAATTCATTTGTGTTGCCTAATAATATATAGTGTTAGAGAAATTAACCATTTCCCGAAACACTAAAGTGAGTTAGGGTACTCAGATACGACAAATATACGAAGTCAACCTTCAAGTCGTCAGTACTATTGCCCACTACCCTACAGCAACATATGAAAGAAACGCTCGCCAAAGTCATATCTTTTTTATCCTGCCACGACAACCAGAAGCAAACACAGTGTGTGCGATTCTTATTCACACCGACAGATGGGACTTTCGCTTTCAAGAATCCACATGTCATATGGTGCACGATACCATGCCTTGATATGTCTTCATGTAACAACTTCAATTCCATATCATACGTTCGTAATTAAGAACGATCGACTTAAACCTGTAACTCTATGGAACCTTGGCATAGTTGTATAGAATTAGACGTGTGTGTGCATGTCACAGTGGACGTATGTGAGAATATGGAAACATACATACATGTGTATATATGTTTGGTGATAAAGGAAGGAACTATATAATCTCCCTTACTTTCTGGGAACGAATTGTCCTCCTTTTGTTTAGTTTACTGGTGGGTGACCATTTTAGCCGTGACTACCTCCAAGACCAGATCTTAGTTGAATAAAGCTTTCCTTCAAGCTTATCTGACTGACTTCTTCAATTAATTGTAAGCTCTAACATATCATTTATTACAATATGTGTTGATATATCCATCCAGTATGTAAAAAAAAAAGAAAAAAACTAGGAAGGAGGAAGCAATTCATCCACCCACCATCAGCCTGGCAGTCCAGTAGGTCAACCGTGAGTTTGAAAGAAGCGATATCACGAACTTGAATAAGTGTGGGACTAAACAACGCGCGGGAAAAGAAAACAAAGAAACAGGAAATGACAAAGCACTTCCTGTTTTTCGAAGTACTGGGAGTCCGGAGTGAAAACAGTTAGAGGAGCTGGGCGGAGCTAGTTGGTCAGAGAAAGTAATCGAAGAGATTCGCTCAGAAACTGCAGGCACTTCTAGAGCTGGAGTGATGTACAAGGATCTGGCTGAGTAGAATTTGCGCTGGATGCATGGAGGGACAAAGCCAAAGTACTAGGAGTCTGGAGTGAAGAGAATCAATTAAAGGAACCCATCGAAGCGGGTTGGTCAGAGAAAGTGATCGGAGAAATGCACTCAGAATCTGCTGGCACCCTTAGAGCTAAGATGATCAGCTAGGATCAGGTAAGGTAGAATTCGTGCCAAAGTACTGGGAGTCCGGAGTAAAAAGAGTTAGAGGGCCCTATCGGAGCGAGTTGGTTAGAGAAAGTGACCAGAGAGATACGCTCAGAATCTGCTGGCGCCCTTAGAGCTAGGGTGATCTGCTAGGATCTGGCTGAGTAGAATTTGCGCTGGACGCATGGAGTCTTTCGAGTCCAGTCTTTCAAACATTGTTTGACTTTTCTTCTTTTGTGACACCACCTCGGGCTCTGTGCAATATACACAGCATTGGGGTCAGACAAACAAGGGAGCAAATGCATAGAAGGACCGAGGCGAGTCGTCACCTAGCAAAAAGACCTTTAGGACATTCCTTCATACAACGCTTTCTTGCATCTCATATCCTTTTTGTATTGGTTCCAGTAAGTTTTGTGAGGATTGAAAAGAAATAAAAAAGACGATAACATAAAATAAAACATAAAATAAATAAAATGCAAAAGTAACAGTTTCCCTGGAGGTCTCTAACAGGAAGCGACATTGGTGCTTGCCTAAAAAAGAAGGGATTCCTCGCGCCAAAGAGAAAGCTTCCTTTAGTTACCTCGAGAAGTCTCAACCGAAAGGGCCTTTTCTCTTTGATGCTAGTTGGAGGCACACATGCTCGTTGAGTCCTGAACTTAGCAGCGCGTTGTGTCCCTCTTACTTGTAGCAGCTGCTGCTAAACACGGCCACTAAACACACGACAAACCCTCAAACTTGTCATTGCCGAAGATGATTCCATAATATACTTCAAACGCTTTGACTGGGGGAGCTGAGTATTTCTACAGGCCCAGGAAAAAATTCCACACCACAGAATAGTCGTAAACCCCGAAATAGAATGTGAGCTAAAAAGTATCCTTATCTTTTTCCTTCCGTCCTAAATTTTCTTGCAGCTTCGACAAACAAATAAGAAGATAACAAGTGAATGGTGTAAGAAGAAGAAAAGGGGTCAGTTTATAAACCTCAGAATTTCCCAACAATACTATTTTAGTGTTTTAAATGGTTAGTTTCTATAACACTATGAATTATTTGACAGCACAAATAAATAACGAAACTTCTTTTGAAACACAACTACGAAAGGTTTATTATTTTAGCTGAAGTAAAAGAGTCAGACTGAGAAAGGGTTCTTTTTGGTGTCGCCGGTTAGTATGTTGGTCCTTGAGTTTGTAGGAAGTGTGTGTCACTGTAGCCAATAGCTCGTGTGACTGAACGCAAGGCTGGTTCTTCTATGTGTGAAGCTAGTAGCAGTGTGTTCTTCAGCGAAGGGGTTCCAAGTAGCAGTGGACGCGAGAGAGGTCTGTCTTGGCTGCTAACTAGGTGCTCTCTGACCGTCGGCCGACCACCAAAAAAGACTAGAAAAAATATTTCTAGTGAGGAAGAAGGAATCAATACGCTCTGTCCCTGATTGGTCAGTGTATAGTCGAAAAGCTTGGCGGGGGCATTGATTCGCGAAAGGAAATAGATTTGTGACTGCTACACTATCAATTCACCACGACCACCAAATAACCTTTCATTTACCCCATAGTTTGCTCTGACAGTAAGATATGTTCTTAATTAGTTGTGAATAGTTTCTTGCTATATTATGCACGATAATTTATTAAGCCGTAATACGTTTCCTTTACTACAAGTTTCCGAACTGTTTTCCTCTCACACTCAAGTAGATGTAGCGGTAAGTTATGGTAATTCAGATTCGACTAACATATTAAGACAACCTTCAAAGCGTTTAGTAACATAGCCCATTCACTACGTCTTGTTGACATTAGACAAATATGAATAGACAACTGTATCGAATTACATAACGATTTCATGAACAGGTTGTCTCAAAATAGATGAAACCCATTAATATGACAATAATTTATTAGTGAGACAAGTGCAGTGGCGGTCAATTGGAACATGTCCTGTAAAAAATGCATCCTTTCAGCTAGTGACATCAAATCAATGTTGTTTTTTTTAATTGTTATTACATCAGCTTCCAGGACATACAATCTTTTTTTTATTTTCTTGTCTCTGTAATAAATTATTATCATATTAATAGGTTGCATCTATTTTGAGAGAATTTTGAATGGTTTTGTCTCCAAATAAGTAGTGACGCAAAATATTGTTCCTTTTTTTGTCCAAGGCATTGAAATCAAGGATTAATAGTTATTATCAAATCTGAAACAAAAAAGAACACAACAATATTATAAGTAGAGTTATTAGCAGTCACATGGGTACTATGTATGTTGAGATATCCTATACAATACATAGACATTTACCAACTAACAGCGTACAATAAAAGATATTGTCACTGTATCGTTCAATTTTGTTTGTCTATCAAACTTTCTGTTTATAAGGTCTTCTGCATAGCTCATGATTTAGAATATTCGGTTAAATTTTAATGCATGCCTCAGTTAAACTTGCATTGCTAATCGATTGCTAAGTATTTTGCAGCGTCATCACTGACTAATATTCACAGTGTACAAACATATTCCAGACACGATGTAAAAAAAAGCAAAAAAAAAAAAACGAGAATCTTCTAAATCCTATAAAAAACGAGTTTCGTTAAATGCTGGAAAGGATATTATGACGTAATCGCTTGACAAGTTTGCTCAGAGAATAATAATAATAATAATAATAATGTCGTGCCACAGGCACGGATATCCCTGACCCTCTCTCCCCACTTCTCCCTATAGTTCATCGTCTCTGGCAGGTCTTCAGGGCTACATCCCGTATCCTCACATAGCTGCTGTATGTATGTTCGAGTCGGTCGTCCTGCTTTTGCCCGGCCATATGTGGGGTCCATTGGAGTACATCACTTATGAGCTCGTACCTGCTCTCCAGCATGTCTGGTTCGTCTAATTTGGATAGTTTTAGTGATGGGAGGCAGGTGGCCATATAGTTGGTGCCTTGTGGGGTGTTGCCGCCAGGACTTTTTCAATATTGCACGCAACATTCTTGTGTAATTGCTGTCTAGCTTCTTCTCCAGCCGTTTAGTTAGTGTCCAAGTAGTGCATCCATACAGCAGTATCGATACGACCGCTGCCTGGAAGAAACTGCGTTTCATTTTATCGGTCAGGTCTGATTTCCATATGATCCATAGCCTATAGATAACTGTCCATGCCTGCGTTAGCCGTGTGTCGATGTCTTTTTTTTTAACTTTGAAAGGATGTAAATTTAAACGACACCTTATTTTTACGTTCACAATTTGGAAATAAAACTCTCATAAATATTTATTTATTCATTATTATTGTTGTTGTTTCAATCCTTGTGAGTTCTTCATACCAGCATTAGCTGATGGTATTTCTCTGGATTCTGATTGTCAGTAAATCTCACCCGGTCTTGAGGACTCTTCGCAGTATTCTAGCTGATCTTAGCAATACAGTAGTCTGGATAGTCTCGATTCGTCCTCTAATTTCCAACTCTTCAAGTCCTCATTCGAAGCCTTTGGAGACCGTTCCAATTGCGCCAATCACAATTATCATCGCCGTATTCCTAACGAGTTTTTCACATCAGTCTTCGCCATGTCTAGGTCATTTCGCCTGCAATTTACTTTAGTTTGTCAATTAAAGTATCTGTACAGTTATTTTTCTTCCGATTTTTGTTTCCTTGATTTCTTCTTTGTTGACTTCCCGATATTCCTTAAGTTAATTCTGTTGGTATTACTGTTGTTGGCTGCTGTAATGACTTTATCAGCCCTTTGTTAGAAAGGGTCCAGAGAATCTTACAATGGAAACTGCCCAGGTCTTTATTGTTTTGATTTGATTTCTACTGCAGAGTTTGTTTTCGAGAAGTTTCCTTGTTCTTCTAAGATATTCCTTTCTTACTTTTTCAAATCTGATAAACAGTCAGTCTCCTCATTGCTCTAGAACTCTTCTCAGTATTCTTGCCAATCTCAACAGTGCTGTGGTCAGAACGGTTTCAATTCTTCCTCGGATATCTAGTCCCTTAGTTTCTTTTTTAGGTTCTTCGGGATTATTCTAAGGGATCCAATACTGATTTGTATCACTGTCACATAATTATTGCGATTATTATTATTATTAGCATACTCAACTTTCGTTTTATCATGTTTTGGTCGATATAACTGTACAGATACTTTAAAGTGGATGTTGTATCCGGTAATTCTCAAGTGTCATCATGATTTTAATAATCCATAGACTTATATATATATATATATATATATATATATGGAGAGAGAGAGAAAGAGAGAGAAAGAAAGAATCTTTTTTTCCTGATTTTGATAATGCATATATATATATATAGAGAGAGAGAGAGAGAATGTATCTTTTATTCTGGTTTTGATAATGCATAGACTTATATTCGAAGTACTACATCCCAAACGTTAGACAATCTAGACATTCGTTCTCTTGCACGTAATACGATTTGAATACGATATTTAAACGAAATTTATATATATATATATTAGGACCTTGAATAAGTTCTCGCTGATTCTCTTCATGAGAAGTAATGTTTTATTTTCAAAAAATTAGAAACATATCACTGAATGTATTGTTCATCAGTAAAAACTACTTTTTCCCGTCTTTCTGGCAGCATTTGAATTAGACGTCGGAAAAACGACACGTCTTTGAGTCTAACCACGAGTCGACCTATTTTTTATTTAAAATTTTTTTTTTTTTCATCTTCATAAGAATGAAAGTGCTGCTCAGTCAGGCCATGAGCTATCGGTCGGAATAAGTGATAATTGGATGGGGCAATGTCTGGTTGGGGTGGGTCATCCCATTTCAGCGTTTCTTCAATACTCGGCTCAAATGCATCAATTATAGTCGATAGCGATCTCCCGTAATGGTTTCTGTCGGTCAGAGCAGCTCATAATAAATTACACCAACCTGATCCCACCAAATGCAGAGCGGAAGTTTCGAACCATGGATATTCGGTTTTGCCGCCAATGTTGATGCATGGCTGGGTTTACTCCACGATCTTCTATGCTTAGGGTTTTCGTAGTGTATCCATTTTTCATCGCCGGTCACGATACGATGCAATAAACCTTTCCTTTTCTGTTGTTCACACGTCAATTCCCTTGCTTTTGAATCATTCTTAATTCTTTCAAACGTTTCAAAACTGTTGTGTAATCAACTCCAAATAATTCTGTATGTTCAGCTTGTATCTGGCCTGAGTCTTCATGAAGTAATGCCTCTAATTTTTCGTCTTCAAACTTTTTCGGTGCGCCAGAGCATTCTTTATCTTCAACATCAAAATCATTATTTTTGAAATGTCCAAACCAATCTCGTCTTGTTGTTTCCGACAGAGCACGGTCACTGTAAGTCTCAACAAGAATTCAGTGTGCTTCAGCTACAGATTTCTTTTGAATAAAGTTGTGCAGTAAAATTTCCGCAAATACATTTTCTTTAGCACGAAATCCGACACTATGAAAAACAGAGTTGTTTACATTCCGACGAAATGTCATTCTCTGGATTTTAAGCTTGCTTATAGTACTCCTTATAGATGTGTAACCACCAGAAACAACATGCACGCAGTTTTGGGAACGCCATCCGTTGGAAAACAGCGAGAACTTATTCAAGGTCCTACTATATATATATATATATATACCATCACCACCAAAAACAGGATGTAACACAGGGTCAATTTTTAAGCAGAGATCAACAAGTTTGAATTGAATTTTCTTTCTCCTAGACCGGTAGCCATACCAGAGTCAAAGAGCCTAGTCTGTCCGACTATTTACCCATAGTTAAAAGGAGAATAGTTGGATGCATAGCTTTCCCCAAAGCAAACAGGCTTGTCCAGAAATTGAACTCAGGTCCATTTCCTACGATGATACCCGTTTCAATAAGTTTGAATAATTTCCATCCAACGAATGGATATGCTGCGTCACCAGTTCAATTTTCGTCGCTTCTCTGAAAGAATATCAAATTTGTAAAAACTATAACTATTAAAAAAACAATTTGTAAAAAAAAAACCTTTTCACACAAACTTTCTTCCGCTGATGACCTAAGGTCGAAACTAGTTGGTAACATTAAAAAAATATTCCTATTTGTCTTATAACATTTGTTCATTTTATAAATATATATACATATATATATAATGCAAAGCTCTTCTAATGAATTGAGAACTCGGTAGCCGTTAAATGTATATGTATAAACAAAATAAAAATGATACATATACGTTAAAATCCCTTCGCTTTCGCTGAATTTGTTGGTGTTTGTGCGGTAGAACATTCAGCTGGCGTAAAGTCAGCCAGCTTTTGATCCCAGCTCCAAACATCTCGCGTGTCTAGCCACACCGACGAGTTGAGATACAACGAAACAGTTTGTCTGTGGATGACTATATATACCTGCTTTAATAAAACGTCATGTGCTATTTTTATAATCACCTGTGAAATTTAACGTAGATAACTATTTACTGCTAATTAGAAAGTAGTCTCTTGATTTATTCGCAAACACATGTCGAGTAACAAAAAATGTGTGTATATATATATATATATGTGTGTGTGTGTGTGTGTGTGTGGTTGGACAGCAGTCTTTCATTCAAGCATGTTTTATTAAATAATAAAGACACAATTTATCAATATAATTTTATTAAGATCCTTTCAAGTTTCCTGGTAAGTCTCTTGATTTCAGGTTGGAATAAGTGAATGAATTTTGGTAAATTCATCCACCAATTCCAACCTGACACCAAGACACTTACCGGGAAACTTGAAAGGATCTTAATAAAATTATATAGATAAATTGCGTCTTTATTATCTAATCGAACATGCCTATATATATATATATATAAGTAGGAAGATGGCGACCGTAGTCGAGGGTGACTTGGAGGCTTCTTTTTCAATAGCTACTACACCAAGGTGTAGGGGAGGGCGCTACTCTTTTCCTTGGATTGTTCCACTTTCCTTTGATCTATACCTTATAATGGTTAATGTCCAGCAACGTGGCATCAAGTACCATTTTTTGAGTCTTTGGTATGATTCCATCTGTGATTGAAACCCAGTCTCCCGAACCATTGCCGAACACTTGTGTGTGTTTGTATATGTTCCGTTATTGTTTTGTTTTTGTTTTTTTCTGCGAAAAGAGGAATAGCAAAAACAAAAATACTCGAGCCGTACAAAAAAAAAAAAAAATATGGGGAGAGTTAAACGATGAAAGTAGCAGGAACCTAATCCTTTTAATGAGGTGAGCAGAAAACAAACAAAGAGAACGTTATACTGGCGAAAGAGGTAAGATATTTTTCATATTGCAACTTTTAATGTCTGAAACCTAGAAACCCCGCTTAGAAAGAAAAGAAAATCAATTTCTGAGAATCCTTATAGTTTTCTTAGCACACACAACATTTTTCCCTCAAAGACTTTTAAAACTATTTTTTCTTTGGAAGGAGGATATGCATCTCCAAGCATTTTATTTCTCTTCTTTTATCGACCCATGAACATATTTTTTGTTTTGTTAAGATGCTGAAATTCTAGGAGTTAATAAACCGGCTCATTGGCTTAGTGGGTAGAGTGTTCACCAATGGTCTGGGAGACCTGGGTTCAATCCCAGGTTGAGTCATACCAAAGACGCAAAAAATGGTACTTGATACCTCCTTGCGTAACACTCAGCAATATAAGGTACGTATAGAGGGTAGAGTAGAGCAATTCACGGAAAGGAGTAGCGCCCTCCCCTACACCTCGGTGTAGTAGCTATTGAAAAGGGAGCCTTCTGGTCACCCTCGACTACGGTCGCCAACTTTACTTTTACCTACTTAATAGAGAGATGTATGTGCTCAGTAACACTAATTCTCGAGAAGACAATATTAATTGTTGGAGTATTGTCTTAAAAGATGAATCATTTCCTTGTTGGTTAGTTCATTTTACGGCATGTCAACTTTTGTTGGGTTATTTGATGCCGAAGTAAGTTTAACAATTACGATCTTCAATTATATACGGTGTAGAGTAGTTGAAGTTGATTACTAAAGTAAAAGTATGATCACCGGATGGAGACACAGAATACTTTGACATTGTAGCAGGAGTACTACGAGGGGACACGCTGGCCTCGTACCTCTTTATCATTTGTCTAGACTACGTACTTAGAACATCGATTGACAAAATCAAAGAGAATGGCTTCGAACTGACGAAGAAAAGAAGCAGAAGATACCCCGCAACAACAATTACCGACGCCGACTACGCCGATGACATAGCGATACTGGCAAATACACCTGACCAAGCCGAAACTCTTCTGCATAGTTTGGAACGAGCAGCAGCAAGCATAGGCCTCTATGTTAATGCACACAAAACGGAATATATGTGCTATAACCAAACGGGGGACATCTCCACTCTAGAAGGAACCCCACTTAAACTAGTAGACAAATTCACGTACCTAGGAAGCAGCGTCGAATCAACCGAAAAGGACATCGAAACGAGGTTAACGAAAGCATGGACAGCGATCAATAGGCTATCGATTATATGGAAATCAGACCTAACCGATAAAATGAAACGCAGTTTCTTCCAGGCAGCGGTCACATCGATACTGCTATATGGATGCACTACATGGACGCTAACAAAACGGCTGGAGAAGAAACTAGATGGCAATTACACAAGAATGCTGCGTGCAATCCTGAACAAGTCCTGGCAGCAACACCCCACAAGACACCAACTGTACGGCCACCTGCCCCCTATCACGAAAACTATTCAAGTTAGACGAACCAGACATGCAGGACACTGCTGGAGAAGCAGAGATGAACTCATAAGAGATGTACTCTTATGGATCCCCACACATGGCCGCGCAAAAGCAGGACGACCAGCTCGAACGTACATTCAGCAGCTATGTGAGGATACAGGATGTTGTCCTGAAGACCTACCTAGGGCGATGAACGATAGGGAGGAGTGGCGAGAGAGGGTCAGGGATATCCGTGCTACCAGCACGATATGATGATGATGATGATTGCTACCGAACAAAGAAGAATTATGTTGGATTAACAACATATTCTTTTGCTTGATAAAATGAATACAAAATGAAATGAGCAACGAAAAATTCATGAAGAAGTGCATGAAAAAAATGTCGATAGTGTATGTACGTGTTAGTAAATTTTGAGAAAAACGCAAGTTTTTGAGAAAGACTTAAATAATTAAGTGTTCCTTATTTGTTAACAGTGTGGAATGAAATATACCTCTGTGTGTACAAGTAAACTTAGGAAATACGATGATGTGTGCTATTCTATGCTGTCGTGTTCAATGCGACGCGAGGTTTGTTGGAGACGAAAATGTCCCTGTCCAGAGGACTAAAATCAGGTCTGTTTCAGGGCATGCTGCAAGTAATAAGAGAATAAGACTTTCTCACATTCTTCTTATATACTGCTTTGACGAAGCTATCAATTGGTCTCTAGCAGAAATTCTTTCGCAGACATCGGTACAAAACTGTATCTTCACAATCATTCTAAACAGTTGAACACTCCATACATAGTTGCAGTTGAACATTTTAAGAGCTAATATATCAATAAAGTTCACATTCATTTTAAACAGGTAAATACTTCGTACGTAGTTACAAAATCATTGTTTTTAAACACTGTGGTGGTATTGAAAAAATGAATTTAAAAATCGAATCACTTTTTAAAAGAAAATAAACAAAAAGATTTTAAAAAAAGATAAATTTACCTTTTCTTATAAGGTCCCTAGACGCCTGGGTTCCTAATTTCCGGTCAAGGGCTTTGCTTTCTCTTTGTTTTGTTTGCTTGTTTACTCTTTCTTTTAACCCAATCTTGATCGAGGAAAGACATTTTTCTCTGCTGCTCCTAGAACCCGGAGATATCAAAGTAGCGCACAAGCACTCGTTGATTCGGCCAGGCGCTTGCACCTAAATTGTCCGAACGTTTCACACAAAGGAACTGAATGGTAAATACCACGAGGACTTTCTTATAAAGATAATAAAATAAAGCCAGAATGTGAAAAGAAACGGCGTGTTCGCTTCTTTATTTTGTTAATTGTTTTCATTTTTACCAACACTCAGAAAAGAGGAGTCACGCGTCGCGTAGTAGCTAACGTGTTGAACTGTGACATCATAGTAAGCGAGTTCGATCTCCAGTTACGCTATTAGGCTCACTAATACCCGTGGGAAAAGTACGGACTTCCTTATCCCTGCCCCCTAGCTATGGGTTAAATAGTACCACTACAGTTCTTCTGAAAGGATAGCTTCGGCATTAAATAACCCACAAAAGTGGATATATCATTAAAAAAGACAAAGAAGAAACCATTACGTTGGACAGCCACATGCAAATATTTCAAAAATCAAAAGATTCGTTAAGTTTTTCCATTCTTTTAAATAGTCTATGTGAATTAGATTTGAACAAAGTTATTAACCAACAGTTTAAAATTGAATTTGGTTGTAAACATTAAAAATTTTGAGTGCGTCTTTATTAGTTGAAAATAAATTTCAATACGACTATCAAACACGAAAAGCTTCGACTACTTCAATATTGCTGTTTTAAGCTTTGGGACAATGTGTCTGTTACGACCCTTGAGTGCGGAACAAAATTAGCATAACAAGTTACTGTAACGAAATATAGCTTTGTTTTATAGCAGTGGAGTCTTCCGGGTAACTGAGAGAAAAGGTTAATGTTGAAATAGATAATAGATTAAAAAAAAAAAAAGCAGGAGGTTGAGTTGAACAATCGCTGTCTTTTTAAGTATTTATATGTTTTTGTTCATAAAAAATAATTTACAAATGTGTTTTCGTTTAAGTATTTTCGTATGGATACTGTATACATTAATAGGATACTATCTATGGGTCAAATAGAACTAAACAGTGTACTTAAGCTAAACTGAATTATTTGAGATGGGACTATT
This sequence comes from Sepioteuthis lessoniana, assembly GCA_963585895.1. Taxonomy (NCBI): domain Eukaryota; kingdom Metazoa; phylum Mollusca; class Cephalopoda; order Myopsida; family Loliginidae; genus Sepioteuthis; species Sepioteuthis lessoniana. The sequence goes on from OY757921.1 coordinate 30,008,704, forward strand.
TTGACATTTAAACTGCATACATATGCTAAAATGAATTGTTTGAAATAAAACTTGTATATATTGCCCAGTCAGCTGGGGCTGCAGAATACACCGACTGCTTCTATCCAGCAGAGTAAGACCCCACCCCAACGAGTGTCCTGAATTTGATACTAAACAATCTGATGGCGACTTTCCAGTAATTCTGGAGTATTGGGGATCTCCTTTATTGTCATCGCTCCCAGTTCCACGCTGGCTTGGAGTGGTTGCACCTGAAAGTTCTGTCTATGGGTCAAATAGAACTAAACAGGGTACTTATGCTAAACTGAATTATTTGAGATGGGACTATTTTGACATTTAAACTGCATACATATGCTAAAATGAATTGTTTGAAATAAAACTTGTATATATTGCCCAGTTGGCTGGGGCTGCAGAATACACTGGCTACTTCTCCGCAGAGGGATAAGATCCCTCACAACGAGTGTTCTGGATATGACACTAAACAATCTGATGGTAAGGTTCCAGTAATGTTGGAGCTTTGGGGTATGTTGAGTACCCCTTCATTGACATTGCTCCCTGGTCAAATAGAACTAAACTGTCTTGCTTGAAATAGAACTGTTTTGACATTTAAACTCTGAACTCATGCTAAACTGAATTGCTTGAAGTGGAACTGTTTTTGTATGAATTGTTTGAAATAGAGTGGTAGTTCCTTGTAGGGTCCTATTTATGGGTCAAATAGAACTAAATTGTGTACTTATGCTAAAATGAATTGTTTGAAATAGAACTGTTTTTGTATGCTCAACAGAATTGTTTGAAATAGAGTGGTAGCACCTGGTGGGGTCCTATTTATGGGTCAAATAGAACTAAACTGTGAACTTATGCAAAACCGAATTGCTTGAAATAGAACTGTTTATGTGTATAAAAATGGATTTGGCATTAAATAACCTACAATGGTTGATGTGCCATAAAAATAAACCAAACCTAAACCAAACTTAAACCAAACCTAAACCAAACTTAAACAAACTCGGAGAGACGAACAAGTTTTATTCACCTTCTTTTAAATTCACAACTCATTTAACCCCACTCCCCACCTTTACGTGATCTTCAAAGATTCTTTGATTTTAAAGAAATTATCAATCAACATTTCAAAGCAACTTTACAGGTAGAAGTAAAGGATTTTCTCTTCTTGTAGCCACTTCAAACCCTGAACATGCAGAAACAGAGCTTCTCTCGTCTGCAAACGAGGTGCTTCTCCACTTATAGCGCCCTAAGCCGATTAATCATTTCTCAAATACGATTCAACAACATTTTTCTTTTCATTCCGGATGTACGCGAAATGACAGCCGTCAAACTGTCGATTGCTTAAGCCTTGATTAGTGATTTACAAAAAACAGCTATTATTTTTCTTGACTGCACAGCCGCTTGTGAAACGCCTGTCCGTTATTGAGTGCAGACATTTCTTATAACATAATGGATAGATTCAGGCAGAGAGCTAGGGTCTCAACTCACTAATCTATGTTACAGGGGACCCCACTCTACTACATTTCATAAAGTATCATACATAAAAAATATATGACATCTTTCCTTTAGGTCGGGGGTTTCGAGGGTAGCATGTATCGGCCCTGAATAAATTGCATATCCAGCATGTTGCTTATTTTAATGATTATTGTTAAAAGTATCTATTACACTATCAATTTTGGCAAGGTTTTTATTTCATCGTCATTTCATTAACTTTTAGTGAAAAGTACTACAGATCTTATGAATTTCTCCAACCGTTAAAGTAATCAATAAATTCAAACTCGTACAAGCACTATCGTTGACTTTGATAACGCCTTATCGGTTTGATTTGGCTAAGTTTATTAGTTCAACATGTAGAGATTACATCCCTTGCCTTCCAAACTTCTAAAACCCGCTAGGAGGTGAGACCAAAGCAGCATATAAAACGGCAGCCCAGTCGGCTGGGGCTGTAGAATACACCGACTGCATCACTGTAGAGAGGTAAGACCTCTTAACAAGTGTTCTGGATAAGACAAATAATCTGATGATGAGGCTTCAAAATTTGACCCATAGATAGGACTCTATCAGATGCTACTACTCCGGGCCAGAATGAACCTGGGAGCGATGGCAGTTAAAGAGTACTCAACATAGCCCAAAGCTCCATCATTACTGGAACCTCATCATCAGATTGTTTAGTGTCATATCTAGGACACTCGTTGGGGTGGCGGGTTCTTACTCCTCTGCAAAGAAGCAGTCGGTGTATTCTACAGCCTCACCCTACAGCCGACTGGACGATGAGCTATGATACTCGAATGAATAAATATGAATTTCGGTAAACAATGATTATTAAAATATTATTTGTATAAAGTTTGAGGCTGCAAAATGTGCAGCCTCAAAATGTGAGTTACGTGATAGTGTAATTCTCAACGACTCATCGAGATTATCACTTTAGCCCCAAAAGGCATCAAATTCATGTAAAACTCAATTCGATCAGTAAAATGTTAGAGCCATTAGTAATAGGGGGATTATTAAAACATGAGTCAGAAATTACGTATTTTTAATTATCTTTCACTTCATAGTAAATTCTATGATATGCCGCAAAACATCTTAAATAAAACTACAAAATCTATCGACTATGACTGAAGACGAATTGGCTTCCCCTTAACCTAGAGGTTAAATTCAATTTAGTTAGTTGGTTTTATAGCATATCAACCTTTGTGCTACCACTCCGGTCAGAGTGAACCCGGGACCGATGCCAATGAAGGGGTACTCCGCATTCCCCAAAGCTCCTGCATCACTGGAACTTCACCATCAAATTGTTTAGTATCATATATCCAGGCCACTCGTTGGGAGGGGGTCTTACCCCTCAGCAGAGGTGCTGTCGGTGTATTCTACAGCCCCAGCCGACTGGGTACCCAATTTAGTAAAGGTTGAGGAAAAAATACATTTATAAAAATAAATTTATAATAATAATTTTTATTCCTATAAATTAAGCAAATTATATTATCACATTTTATTTTTTAAAAAATCAAATTAAAAGAATAATCAAATAAGAAGAATGAGACACTCAAAATTATCTGGGATTTTAAGATACAAACAAATCATGTAATCCTAGCCAAAAGATCAGAAATAGAGTTGATAAAAAAGAAGAAGAAAAGTCTAGTGGGTTTTTGGATGTTCCGATGGAACAGAATGAAAATAAAGGAAAGCGGAAAGATAGATAAATATATAGATAGATAAATAGATAGATAGATATAAATATATAGATATAAATATATATATAGACATAAATATATATATAGATATATATATAAATATATATATAGATATAAATATATATATAGATATAAATATATATATATATATATATAGATAGATAGATAGATAGATAGATAGATAGATAGATAGACACATATAATAGATAGATGAATATATAGATAGATAAATACTTGCTAGAAAACTCAAAAAAACTATGGAACATGAGGGTGTCTGTGATACTTACTACAGTTGTTGCGCTCAGGACAGTCCCAAAAGATGTGGAAAAAAAGATTAGAGAAACTAAAAATCTTATTTGATTATTCTTTTGATTTGATTTTTTTAAAAATTTTGACCGATTTTTATCACCTTATTTTAAAAGCGTAATTAAAGATATGAATAAATTCGTTTTTAACCTTCTTATTGGTTTGTAGCGGAAGGAAATTTTCGTATTTTGGTTTGGCGCGTAATTTAATTCGACGCATAATTTCACCCAATCAGGATGACTTATCCTATTCAGTCCGGATCTCCTTTCCGAGCAGCAGAAATTGGGGAAGCTGCCAAACACACCCTTTTTCGCAGAACGACTTGGTTCTGTACAGACGTCCCATCTGCCTGCTCTCAAATAGCAGCAGCAGCAGCAGCATGGACACATGAGGGAACCTATCTAATTTATGGATCACTTGCGTCTATTTCTCTTAGACCAAGGGATCCCAGTTGAATATGAATTAGATAAATTCAATACGCCACACACAAGAACAACTTTATTTCACCCCCCAAATTGGCTATGTTGATTGCGATGTCTAATTCCGCTCCGGCACCTAGCGACAACTTCATCTCTGGGCAACATTTTTAGGAGACATTCACGCTTCTCCCCCAAACAACCAGAAACACAAACTCACGGTGACTCCAAAGTTTATTTCCTCCAACGGCAAACAAGACTTTCGCTACATACTGCGAATATACCTCCCTCGTAGGTCCAACAACACACGCTGTTTTCCCCACTCTCTCATAACTCTATTTCGTCTCTTTCTATTTCTTGCCTTTCCCACGAGGCTTGCAGCACAAACGCAAACTACATATTCCATGCTATCATTAAAACCTTCATGTAAAAGCTAACGGCATCTTCGTCATCTTCCTTTTATTTCTCACAACTTAGCGAGGAAACAACTCAACGTAAACACACACACGCACGTTACAACCTTTCCTCGCCCAACAATAACAATTTTACTGTCGCTAAAGGTTTAATACTTGGAAAATATCCCAGAAAATATCATTTAAAAATTTATAAATTATAAAATAACACTAAAATTCATTCAAATTTGATTTAATAAATCCTTTTTTTGTTTGTTTGTTTTTCGAATATTGCTTCCGTTCATGAATTTTTTTTAAAACCGATATCAAAATAATTTATCCAAATATTTATCGTTGACTTTTTTTTTTGGCTAAGAAAAAGAATAAAAGGAAACAGAAATGGGAAAAAAACAACTGAATGTATATTTATCCAAATATTTATCGGCAATTTTTTTTTCTGCTTAGAAAAAAATATAGTAAGGAAACAAAAATGGGAAGAAAAACAACTGTTTTAAACTACAAACTGACGAAATCTGACACGAGAAAACCTGAACATGACTAAAAAAGGGAAACTTTAAGAAAGAAACTGAATCTCTTCTAATACCAGCACAAAACAACGCCATAAGGACCAACTATGTTAAAACAAAAATAGATAAAACGCAACAGAATAGCAAATGTATGTTATGTGGTGATAGAGACGAAAAAATTAATCACATAATAAGCGAATGCAGCAAACTAGAGCCAAAAAAGTAGAAGACTAAACACGGCTGGGTAGGGAAGGTGATCCACTGGGAATTGTGCAAAAAATTGAAAAATGACCATAGCACCAAATGATATATGCACAAACCAGAATTCCTCCTGGAAAATGAGACGCACAAAGTTATTTGTGATTTTGAGGTACAAACAGATCACCACATACTGGCCAGAAGACCAGACATAGTGCCATTAAACAAAAACAAAAAATAAAATAAAATAAAATAAAATAAAAAACAAGAAAAAAAAGAACCTCCCGAATTGTGAACTCTGCCGTCTTGGTGGACCGTACTGAGTGAAATTCTGAGAAAACGGAGAGAGAGAGACAAGTACTTAAACCTTGCCAGAGAACTAAGAAAGCTATGGACTAGGAAGATGACAGTGATACCAATTGTAATTAGTGCACTTGGAACGATCCCCAAAGGCTTGGAATGAGGGCTGGAAGAGTTGCGATTAGGAGGACGAGGTGAGACCATCCAAACAATAACATTGTTAAGATTGGTCAGAATACTGAGAAAAGTCCTGGAGATTTAAGGAGTCTTATTATCACTCAGACTCCAGTGAAAGACTATCAGCTAACGCTGGAGTGAAACACTTGCAAAGAGTATAATAATCATCATAATAATAATTAACAGTAGAAAGAAAAATCCTAGCTGAGATGAACACCCAAAGAGGCATCTTACAAGGAGACACACTCTTACCACTTTGCCCAGTTGGCTGGGGCTGTAGAATACACCGACTGCACCTCTGCAGAAGGGTAAGATCCCCACTACCACAATGAGTGTTCTGGATATGATACTAAACAATCTTATGGTGAGGTTCCAGTGATGCTGGATGTTTGGGGAATGCGGAATACCCCTTAATTACCATTGCTCCCAGGTCCACTCTGGCCCAGAGTTGTAGCACCTGATAGGATCCTATCTATGGGTCAAATAGAACTAACTGCATGCTTATGCTAAACTGAATTGTTTGAATTAGACCTCTTTAACTAAACTGAATAGCTTGAAATAGAAATGTTTTTGACAATTAAAATGTGTACTTACATTTAAACTGCGTACTTATGCTAAACTGGATTGTTTGAAATGGAACTGTTTTTTACATTAAAACTGTACGTAGCGTTATAAAATACGTCGCAAAGTCGATACTCTCTCTCTCTCTCTCTCTCTCTCTCTCTCTCTCTTCATTTCAGCCTCGACAACAAGAAGCACACACGAGTGTGTTTGTCTCCCGACAGAGAAGAAAAACTTCTGAGCCAACAAACCTCGTGTCACACCATGCATGGTATAATGATTTGACGTAGGTCTTTACACCACAACTTTCTCTCTAATGTACTCTAAGTATTTCTTTTAATTCCTCTATCCTTTCTATTCAGTTTGCTCTGGAAACTAATCTTTTATTCTTAGTTCATCGTGAATTGTTTCATATTGTTTTGCACGAGTGCCTGAATTATAATCCTCTTTCTTTAAAAATTGCGGCAGTAAATTTTGGTACTCAGATACGACGAAGATCAACCTTTAGATCTTTGATACCAAATCTCACTCGATCCAACCTCACAAAAAAGCAGAACAGCCAGCGGGAGAGTAGCTGTGGTGTAGTGGCTCATGTGCTGGATTATAATATCGTAGTGACGAGTTCGAACTCCAGTTGCGCTATAACGTTCACATTCGGACTAATAGCTATGTGAAAGGTATTGACCCTCTTTTTCCTCCAGCTATTGGTTAAATAGTACCACTACTGTTCTTCTACAAGGATGGCTTAGGCAATGAATAAGCCACAAAGGTTGATATGCCATTAAACAAAGAAACCAAATAAAGATGTCATCAAATCTTTTGACCATCTTTTTAATCATTAAATAATTGAGGGGGTGTCCTCGTGGTGTAATGGTTAAAGCGATGAACTGCGGAATCGTAGTACGCGAGTTCGTACTCCAGTCGCGCTATTACGTTCACTTTCGGGAAAATACCCTTGGGAAAGGTATGAACCCCCTTATCCTCCCAGCTATGGGTTTAATAGTACCATTACTGTTCTTCTAGGAGATTGGCTTTGGCATTAAATAACCTAAAAAAGAGTTAATATGCCATTAAACGAAGAAACCAAACCAAACCATTAAATAATTGAAAAAGTCGTAACCGAAGTCTCCTCGACCACTCAAACCTGACAAAAACATTTTTCCACTTGAAAAAAAAAGAAAAGAAAAAATAAATGAAAAAAATCTCCCTCCCGCGTTTTTGGTCTTTTCGCTGTTCGGAGTGGTAGATTGCAATCTTTTTTTTTTTTTGGTAGGAGGGGGGGGGCGACATTCTAGTTTTGGAGGTCAATTAGCGCCACCTACACAAAATATTTGGCTGGACTTGGGAATTTTCTTATCACATGAATCCGTTGATATGAGATGAGGTTTAAAGAAATCATTCTATCCTGTCAGTAAAAATCACTGTTTTGTTTTGTTTTGTTTTGTTTAAAAAACGAATTCATCTATCTTGCCGGTTCTTTCCAAGAAAACTATATGGTATTGATGACTTGGGAAAATTCGAGGGTTGATTGAGAAATAGGGTTTCCAATCCCATAATCAAGTTTTAGATCAAATAGAATAATAGTTTGGTTTGGCTTCTTTGTTTAATGGCATATCAACCTTCGTGGGTTATTTAATGCCATAACCACTTTTGTAGAACAGTAGTGATACTATTTAACCCATAGCTAGGAGGATAAAGAGTTTCATACTTTTCCCTAGTGTTGTTGTCCGAAAATGAACTTAATCATATGACTAGAGTTCGAACTCGCTTACTACAATCTCGCAGTCTAGTACATTAGCCACTTCGTCACGTGGACTCCCAATAGAATAATGAAATTGCTCTTAAAATAAAACCAATTTTCTGTTATGACGTCAACTATTATTTCTAACAGAAGAAAACTGTATGGTATTAATAATTTGGAAAAATACGTGGGTTGATTGATAAATAAGGTTGCCAATCTTATAAAACAAGTTGATATAATATTGAAACTGGTATCAAAGTAAATCTATTTTTATTTAAAATTACAACTTGCTTTTTTTACATAATCATTTAGCACAGGGATGGGTAAACGTTTTGGCGGGAGGGCCGTAACACTGGGTTATGAATTATCAAAGGGCGGGATCTTTTAAAATCAAAAGAATTTAGTCTCGATTTAAGTGCAAATGTTTTTTTTTAAATTTTTTTAGAGGCTCATGTGGGCCGCATAGAATAATGCAGTGGGCTGCATGTGGCCTACGGGCTGCAGTGTGCCCATCCCCGAGTTAGCATTAGATATTTTCAAAATGTTTTATCCGTTTAGTCGTTACACTCACAAGGGTGCTCTGTCAGCAAAACCAAGAATATGTCAACTGCATCTCTCACAGAAGGGTAAGACCCCACCCACTTAAAGAGTGTTCTGGATATGACATAAAACTATAGAATACTGACAATATTACACGATTTTATGGTTTCAGTTAACTTTTTCCTACTCAAAAATAGCCATTTTTAACGCCCAATTTCATGGTTTCAAGTATTTTTATTTGATACAAATAATTCGCCCACAGTTGTATTGTTTCAAGTATTCATATCTCATATTGATAGGGAATCTCAATATACATGGGACCTATGTGACTGCCTATAACTGTACTTATAATAATGTGTTCTTTTTTGCTTCAGATTTGAAAATAGTATACTTTAACAACAATTAATCCTCGATCACATTGCCTGGGACTTATTTGGATACAAAATCATTTAAAACTGTCTCAAAATAGATTCAACTCATTAATATGATAATGATTTATTCCTGAGACAAGAAAATAAAAAAAGATTGCATGTCCTGGAAGTTGATATAAAAACAATTAAATAAAACTTTGATTTGATGTTTCTAGCTCAAAGGAAACATTTTTTACAGGATGTGTTCCAAATGACCTACATTGCGCTTGTTTCAGTAATAAATCCTAATTATATTAATGGGTTTCATTTATTTTGAGACAACCTGTATAATCATATGGTTTCAAGTAATTATTTCTATTTATTATTTGTAATTTGTTTGCACACTGATGGTTTCAACTAACTAATAATAATCCTTATTAAACGATCATTGCTTCATTTTTAATACAAAAAAATTACAGTAATCTGGGTTCAACTATTCATATCGAATACGATTATTCAAACAGATCTATTTGAACCATTGCATGGGACCATAATAGATACTACCACTCCGAGTCAGAGTGGATCAGGGAGTAATGGTAATGAATGGGGACTCCACACTTCCCAGATCTCCAAAACTGGAGCCTCACTATCAGATGCAAGTAAACCAATTACAATTGGTATTACTTTTGGGAACCGTTCCAAGTGTACTTATAACAATTGTTATCACCGTTACTTTCATGTTCCATAGCTTTTTAGTTCTCTGGTAAGGTGCAATAGTTACTTGAAATCATACTTGAGTGTCATTCCCAGGACATCCCATTGAGGGGTCATCCCTCTACAGGGGGGGCACAGTCAGCGTATTCAAAGCCTCACCGACAAGGCAGAGAGTGTCCTGATATGATGCTAAACTGCATCCAATGGAGAGACGAGTTTTGGATCTCTACTGAGTGTGGGAGGTCAGTCCTTGGTTGCCATCACTCCCATGTCCACTCGGACCGGAGTGGTAGTACCTGTTTGGGTTTCATCTCTGGGTCAAATAGATTTGCTTGAAAATTATTTTCATTAGATCGGGATACTTGAAACCATAAAACTGCATACAAATTACTTGCAATAAGTATACTTGGAGCTATAATTGTTTACAAATTATAATCAGGTGGGTCCCCATAGTTAACATGCTGTATTGAATCAGTGCGACTGGGGTTCGAACTCGCTTACAACAATGTTTCAATACAGCACGTTAACAACGGGGACCCACCTGATTATAATTTGTAAACAATTATAGCTCCAAGTATACTTATTGCAAGTAATTTGTATGCAGTTTTATGGTTTCAAGTATCTAATGAAAATCTATTTGACCCAGAGATGAAACCCAAAAAGGTACTACCATTCAGGTCAGAGTGGACCTGGGAGTGATGGCAACGAGTGTTCCATAGCTTTTTTTTTTTTTTAGCAAAATCCAATGATTACTTGAAACCATTATAATTATACCCAGGACACCAATTTTTTTGGTCGGATGAGTCTTATGCAGTGGATACATTCAGCTTGTTCAAGGCACCACCAAAAGACAGGCATATTTTAGAGAAATAATTCCCGGACAAAGTTGACATGCTGTAAAACTGACCCAAGCAAAACCTTATATAGGAATGTTCTGGTTTATTTCTTATCCAATTGTACACAGCAACTCTATTGTCGGCGTTTAATGGCAAAAGTTGACCTTTGTATGTCACTTACAAATTTTGGTTAAAAAAACAACAAATGCTTGAGGGAGCCAAATCGGTGAAGTGTGCAATAATTTCAGGATTCTCACCGTTTGCTCTGTCAGTTGACGGAGGGTGTCTCACGTGGTGTAATGGTTAGTGAGCTAGACTTGCAGACCATTACCAGTGAGTTGGCGTTTCTCGGGGTGACCCAAGCTGTTGACTATACAGAGAGACAATAAATAAGTCTCCCTTGAAAACTGGGCTGGTCCATTGAACATGTGACAATCCGAGAATCCATCTTGGTTTCTTTCATTTCTATTCTTTGTACTATAAAAAACGTACTTTTTGGCTCTGTTTTTTTTTAACTGTATAGACATGCCTCCTGCCTGGCCATTATACTGTAAAGCCAACATGACTTTACCGTAAAATTTTTCTGTCGTCTATCACAAGATTTCTTTTCCGTTTTTGTACCCCTTTCATATACTGCTGGTCTCGAATATTAAAAAGAAGTACACGTTGTGAAATGGATAAAGTACTGCGGGCTCAAAGTGAGTAAGGGTTATTACATGCACTTTCGATCATGGATTATAACGTATCGCTGCTATTTTTCTACAAGGATGGCGTTGGCATAAAATAACCCTCAAATGTTGATATGCCATTAAACAAAGAAACAAAAAAAGAATAATGTGTGTATATCTTATCTGTCGTGATACTGTTGGACATTGTCTTGACCTCTTTGACTGAACCTGGTAGGTTAGGGATGTAGAATACACAGACTGCACCTCTGCAGAGGGGTAATACTCCCGACCAATGAGTGTCCTGATATGACATTAAACAATCTGATGGCGAGGCTCTAGTAATACTGGAGCTTTGAAGAATGCGGAGTACTCCTTCATGGCCATCACTCCCATGCCCACTCTGGCTCGGAGTGGTAGCACCTGAAAGGGTCCTATCCATATTTACCAACCCCTCCGCTCAGGCAGGATATGACACAAGGTCAATTTTTAAGCGGAGTTTAACAGGTTTCAATTCAGAGTTTTCCTTCTCCTAGACTAGTTACCTCACCAAGGCTGAAGAACCAAGTCTGTCCTACTATTTACTCATAGCTGGAGGGAGAATAATTGGATTCATACCTTTCCCAAGGGTATTAGTGCTATGTGAAATGCAATCAGCCTCGTCCAAAATTTGAACTCGTATCGCCGTGTCCATTTCCTACGACGATAATCATTACGCCACGGGCACCTCCATAGAGGGTCTTATCAATGGGTCAAATATTTGACATTTAAACTGAGTGCAAACAAATGACTTATGCAAAATTGAACTGTTTGATCATTTAACCATTTAATCATTTAAATGACTCATGTTTAATTGTATTGTTAGTGATACATAGCAATACTTGGAACCATTTAACTTTGTTGATCTTAGCTAAATTGAATTGTTTGAAATAAAACAGTTTGATCATTGAAGTGTGTGTAAAAAAATGACCGATGTTAGTGATACATAGCAATACATGAAACTATTTAACTTTGTTGACTTATGTTTACAAATCATATAAATCAAATGTATATGAAAAAACCTGATTTGACATTAAATAACCTATAAGGGTTGATATGCCATAAAACCCAACCAACCAACCAAACCAAACCTGTTTGACATGTTGATGCAGCGGCGAAAGTCGAATCATGGTTGAACGAAATAACAGGAAACATACCTGGTACCTAAAGTAAACTGGACGCAAGTGTTCTCGGCGGAAGTGCTACGTAAGTTGCATGGGTTGCACGCTAGGAAGAAACGTATCCACGTGCATTGTGTACGCGGCAGGTTGGTGAAGGTGTGACCACGAAAATTTGCGAGGGCATCCGTGATGTTATATAACCAGGAATAGTTCGACCCGACAACAGAAGAAAGAAAAAAGGGGTTCACCGAAGATTCGTAGCACGGCCCTGGTGTGTGCCGCTCAGCCGTCTTTGACTCTTCTTTACTAACAATCCATACATTTTGGATAATAGAATAAAAAAAGAAACAGATCATATTTTTATACATCAGTGTTATTGTTTTTCTCGGCTATATAACAATACATTTGTGTATTCTCGTTAATATATTATGTATGTATTAATTTTTATCTATGTCTTGTCTTTCCTTCCATTTATTCAGTATTAGTATATCATAGATTCATTGGCGGCAACACCCCACAAGGCACCGACTATACAGCCACCTGCCTCCCATCACGAAAACTATCCAAGTTAGACGAACCAGACATGCAGGTCACTGCTGGAGAAGCAGGGAAGAGCTCATCAGTGATGTACTCCTATGGACCCCCAAATATAGCCGGGCAAAAGCAGGACGACCAGCTCGAACATACATCCACCAGCTATGTGAGGATACGGAATGTGGCCCTGAAGACGTGCCGGAGGCGATGAACGATAGGGAGAAGTGGCAAGAGAGGGTCAGGGATATCCGTGCCTGTGGCACGACATGATGATGATGATGATATCATCGATAAGCTAATGCTAATACTGGACCTTGGCGAATGAGGACTCGACAAGATATCCTCTCGAATACCAATTCACCCAAATAACTGCAATGTGGCTTTACGTTTTTTTTTAGGTGGTAGCGAGTACAAATCGAGTAAGAATTATTTTCTTTGCAAGAATTAGGACACAAAAATCAATTCATTTGACGTTGGGGGCATGAAAAAGCTATTTTCAGCAAGAGATAGCCACCCCCACCACGAAACTTGCTTGCCGACGGGTCCGATTACTCATCATATTGATGAGTGTGTGTGTGTGTGTGTGTGTGTGTGGAGGTAAATCAATGAGTCTACTGCCTAACACTGTTATTAACTGAATTTTGAACTGAAAGTTTCATTATATAATGTTCGATTTATGTAAGCAAGTAAAGTTGTCTCCCTTAGTCGCGGGCGACCAGAAGCCTCCCTTTTCAATAGTTTCTACACTGAGATGTAGGGAAGGGCACTACACCTTTTCCTGGATTGCTCCACTTTACCCTTGATACGTACCTTATATTGCTGAGTGTTAAGCAAGAGGGTATCAAGTACCATTTTTAAAGTCTTTGGTATGACATGACCTGGAATTGAACCCAGGTCTCCCGGACTATTGGCGAACATTCTACAACACTAGGCTAATGAGCCGGTATAAAAATGGTTAAAGTGTTCTAACAAGAAAAAAGAGATTATGTCAAAAAGTATTTACGTAAAACAGGCTTTTTTATACTTCATTCACTCCATAAAAACCATAATGTTGAATATTACAGACATTTTTTTCTTAGTTTGGCGAGATGCCATGATAAGAGGGGTTGATTTTTAAAAATGTTTTCGGTTTCAAGATTAAGTTTTTATTGCAAAATATAGAAAAGTTATAAATGGATTATTGAATCACATAACACCCACCCCAACAAATACCTCTCAACAACGAAATTTATTTAACAAGCTAAGGTCCTGATCTCTTCGGTCAGTGCGGGAATTTTCGACAATAATAATTCAATCTTAACGTCATTCATTAAAATCTGTTACCATGGATAAGAATTCAAATTTTTAGGCATTTTAATTCTATTTTTATTTTTTTCATTATTTTTCTTTGTTTTTTTTTTTTTTTTAAATCAATATTTGTATCAAATCTTTAATTTTTTTCTGAAGGCATCTCATAATCTATTATAAATTGAAATATTTTAGAATTCAGAATTTTAATAACTGAAAATTGTTTGAAAATGTTTTTCGTGGTTATATACGTCGTTAACGAAACCGAAAAAATCAGGATCTTTTTGGTCAGAATCAGATTGTTCTTTCATTTAACTGACCCATATCTTTTGAACTAGTCGTTTGTGATCAACACATCACTAGTAGCTATCACACCCAGTTCTATATGTCCCAGTCGGCTAGGGTTGCAGAATACACCGACTGCTTCTCTGCAGAGGGGTAAGACTCCCCCAACGAGTGTCTAGGATATGGCACTAAACAATTTGATGATGGGACTACAGTAATTCTAGAGCTTTAGGGAATGCCGAATACCCTGTCATCGACACCGCTCCTTGGCCCACTCAGGCATGTGTAATTACGCTAAACTGAATTATTTGAAATTAATTGTCTTTACATTTAATTATGTGTAAACAAAAATCTGTGTACTTAGGCTAGACTGAATTGTTTGAAATAGAACTGTTTTGACATTTAACTGTGAATAAGTAAAAACTATACTTATACAAAATTGAATTGTTTGAAACTTTTATCAAAATGATATAATTCGGCGTTAAATGATCCGAAAAGGTTTGATATCCTGTAAAACCAAATACCAAACCAACCACCCAGTTCTATGCTTTTATTCACCCAAACAAAATTTTATTCAACCCAAGGGCCTATATGGACCACTTTGAGTAGATCATGGGGTACATGGAAAGTTTATTTGTGGTTGATGGTATATTGTTGATTTGTAGGGAGATTCTGAGGTTTGTAAACTGACTCCTTTTCTTCTTCTTACCCCATTCACTCGTTATCTTCTTTCTGTCTGTCAAAGCTGTTGAAGGAATTAAGGACGGAAAGAAAAAGACAAGAATACCTTTAGACTCAAATTTTATTTTGGGGTTTACGACTATTCTGTGGTGTGGAATGTTTTCCTCGACCATTAGAAATACTCAGCTCCCCCAGTCAAAGCGTTTGAAGTATATTATAGAATCATCTTAGGCAATTACAGGTTTGATGATTTGTCATGTGTTCAGTGGGTATGTTTAGCAGACGCTGCCACTAGTAGGAGAGAGATACATCGCACAATTAAGTTTGGGAGCCAGCTGGCACGTGCCTCCCGACTAGTAGCTGAGAGAAAAAGGTCCTTTCGGTCGTTGCGTCTCAAGATAACTAAGGGAGGGTTTCTCCTTGGCGTGTAGAAGGCCCTCTTTTTAGATATGCGTCGATTTCGCTTCCTACCAGAGGCCTCCAGGGAAACTATTACTTTTTGTATTTATTTATTTCATATTTTTAATTCATTTTCTTTTTTTTTTAATTTTCTTTTTAATCCCCGCAAGCTCTCGAGAGAAATAAAATAAAAAAACTTTTTTAGACAATGGAATTATTGATATATGTATTCAACCGACCTCTCTGTCATGGGTAGGATGCAAAATCATTTTTAAACAGAGCGCAACTAGTTTAAATTCAGTTTTCCTTCTCCAAGCTTGGTTGTCGTACCAATGCCAAAGAGCCAATAGAATCCAGAGGTAAAGAGAGAAGAGATGAATTCACATCTTTCCCAAGAGTAATAGCACGAAAGTGAAACGCAAATAGTTTCGTCCAGGGTTTGAACTTGGGTCGCTGTGTCCATTTCCTAAGATGATAACCGTTACACCACGCATTTATTGATGTAGCTTGTGGTAATATCGAATCGACTGACCAATGGTATCAACGACTTGAAGGTTTATCTTCATATGTTGGATAGTGACTTGAAAACCCATTTTGACACGCCGTGTAAGTTGTGTGGGTGGCATAGCAGGAAATAAACCTGTTTCAAAAAGTAAACAGGACGCAGGTCCTTAATCAGCAGAAGTCCCGTTTAAGTTGCGTGGGTAGCATGCTAGAAAGAGGTGTTCCCACGTGCAACGCGTAGGTGGCAGACTGAAGGTGTGACCATGAAAATTTGCGTGAACATCCGGAATATCATATAACCACAGAGATTTCGACCCGAGAAGGAGAAGACTGGCAAGACAGCTATTAGACGTTACGTTGCTCTGTGCTCTGAGCTCTGGCCTTGCACTAGTACTCGAAAATATTTAAAATGAGTTTAGGAAATATCTAGAATGATACCGTAGTGATTACATCCCTTGCCATCCAAATAGTACTTCTAATAGGCATTAGGTGGCGTGACCAAAGTAACATACAAAATGGCCGTCTTTCTCAAGTCCTGCCTCGACAATTAGAAGCATAATCAAGGGTGTGCGTTTTCTGACAGAAGAGGGCTCTCACCCCAACAATTCTCTTGTCGTATGATAAGACTTTTCTTTATAATGTACACTCTTAGTGTTTCATGTCATTTCTGTATTCGTTCTATTAACTTTGCTTAAGCAATGAATATGACGTTGTGTAACACATTGACCCCCGATTGAGCCGTCAATCAAGAGATGCACCTGTGTAAAGAACAGGTGCATCCGGTCGAGGATGTCGGAATATCACCTTGACCTGTGGACGTGGTTGAATTCGGTGCAGATGCGTACGCCCACAGAAAGCAGGTGGATGTCAAACAATTATATAACCAGGTGCCACAGACGACTTGAGTTGGTCAGTTCGAGGCAGTGAGTTCCAGTCGCAGTTGGAGATAGGATGCCTGCGGAGTGAGAACCAGCTTAAGACAGAGGGCTTGGGCCCTCAGTGACCCCCGGTTGAGCAGCCCAGCCAGAATGCGAAAGAAGTGCTGCTATGGTCAGAGGAACTTGGGGTCAATATGTAGCAGTCTGTCCCCGTCTCCAACTCACCGCTCACACATAACCAACATCAACCCTTTCGCAACCCTATCGCAGCCCTTTCGAGAATAAAGTGTGAGAGGTATATTTTTATAAAGAAGTGTGTTCGTTCGTTCATTGAAGTCGTCATTATGCTTCTGTTTACATATTTGCATGTATATGAGTTTACAACAGTTGTTAATTCTAACCATGTTACATCAAACCATGAGACATATCTTCTGCTACAAGTGTCCAAGTTGTTTTACTTATCATATTTACCAACCCCTCCGCTCGAACAAGATATGACACAAGGTCAATTTTTTAAGCGGAGTTAAAAGGGTTGGATTCAGAGTTTTCCATCTCCTAAACTAGTTACCTCACCAAGGCAGAAGAACCTAGTCTGCCTTACTATTTACCCATAGCTGGAGGGAGAATAATTGGATTCATACCTTTCCCAAGGGTATTAGTGCTATGTGAAACGCAATCAGTCTCGTCCAGGATTTGAACTCGTGTCGCCGTGTCCATTTCCTACGACGATAAGCATTATTATAACGAGTTAATTGTGACGGTGAGTTCTGGTTCTTAGATCCGACAAACATACGAAGATAAACCTTCCAGTTCTTAATCCCAATACCCATTGTTGCCCGGTCGGCTGGGGCTGTAAATTACGCAGAACTGCATCTCTACAAAGAAGTAAGACCTCCCCAACGAGTGTCCTATTTATGACACTACATCAACTGATGCTGAGGCTTTAAACCTGGATCTTTGTGGCGTATCCCTTTATTGATATGACTCCGACCTCTGCTTAGACCCGGTTTGATAGTACCCGTTAGAGTCCTATCTATCTGGAGGTGCCCGTGGTGTAATGGTTATCATCGTAGGAAATGGAAACGACGACACGAGTTCATATCCTGGACGAGGCTGATTGCATTTCACATAGCACTAATACCCTTGGGAAAGGTATGAATCCAATTATTCTCCCTCCAGCTATGGGTAAATAGTAAGGTAGACTAGGTTCTTCAGCCTTGGTGAGGTAACTAGTCTAGGAGAAGGAAAACTCTGAATTCAAACCTGTTAAACTCCGCTTAAAAATTGACCTTGTGTCATATCCAGCCCAAGCGGAGGGGTTGGTAAATATGGTTAGAATTCTATCTATGGATCTGATAGAACTTGTTTCCTGGGTATGGCATTAAACTGTTACTGATGGTTAGGTTTCAGTTCTGGAGCTTTGGAGAATGTAGAGTAAATCTTAATTGCCATTACTCCCAGTCCAACTCTGACCCTGAGTGGCAGTAACTGTTTGACTTCCATGTATGCATCAAATAGAACTGTTTAACCATTTAACAGTGTGCAAGCAAATGACTGATGTTAAATTGAATTGTTAGAGTTATATAACAATACTTGAAACCATTTAACTGCATGCAAACAAATGATTAAGACTAAATAGAATTATTCCTATTAGATAGCAATACTTGAAATCGTTTGACAGTATACAAACAAATAAGCACTGGCCTTTTTTTTAAATGAAGTTACTCGTTTACAAATCATATTTAATATCTATAAAAAGAATTTGGCATTAAATAACTTATAAGAGTTTATATGCCATAAAACCAAACCAACCAATCATCTAAAACCCATTTGATTCAATTTCCACAATATGATGTCAGCCATTAAATAAACTTAAAAATATTCAGAAATTCTCGAAAGGCATGAACTCTCAGTAGATTAGAAAAACGAATATACTTTTGATACACTCTAAGATTCGAATTTTTAATTCCACTGAAACTAAATTCAACAAGACCACAAAACGTGGCAGATATTAAAGTAAGAAAAATTTTTTTTTATTCCTCCGCAAATAGTAACTCCAAAAGAATATTTTAATGATTTTAATCTTAGCTTGGATATATGAGGGTGGGGGACTGGATACAATACCTGCTGAAAACGACTTTTTTTATCAGTGGGATCCAAGTGCTGCAACACCGATGGATCACAAAGGGGAACTATGTTGAAAAATAAACCTTATTTAGTCACATTCCATGATGGAATTTTGGTCAGTGTATGAACTTTTTAGCCAACCCTCATATGTGTGTGTGCGCATGCGTGTTTTAATTTGATCTCTGACCAATATCTTATCATCAAAAGAGACAAAAGAAAGAATAACAATATTAGATTATCCAGTTATAAGAAAGAAATAATTACCTGTCGCTATTATAAAATATGACTATATCAATAAAAAAAAAGGGGTTTTATTTGTTTTAAATGAGTATTTTCCTTTGGCAGTGTATTGGGGAGTAGGAAATGAAGAAAGAAAGGGAACACGATATTGTTTATAACAGTTTATAGTATCAAAGTGCGAATTTAGATTGATTGATTGATTGATTTAAACGGCATGTCAATCCGTCCAGGGTTATTTTATACCTAGAGGTTAGGGAATCGTGTACACTGTACATTTATATTTACGGTTTTTGTATAGTTGTTCCTTAAGAGTTCTTTTCTTTTGCATACAGTTATATGATATCGAGTATTCCTATTTAATACAAATAATTTGCACACAATTGCATGGTTTCGAGTATTCCTATCTCATAATAATCATTTTTAGTATATCTATTTGACTGTGGGGGGGAGTATGTAATTTGGTTATTTCAGTAGATTACTCTCTAAATTATTCCCACCACAAATACAACACAAAACTTTACAATCGCGTGAAAGAAATGGAATAGAACACAACGAACATTAAACAATAAACAATTTAATATGCATATAACACAATATGAAAACAAACATAATACATGATGTGTAAATGGCCTTTTGGAAAATAAAGTTTGGCAAGAAGAAAATAAATTTGTTTAAAGATGTGTGTATGTTCATGTTAACGGAGTCCGTAAATAAGTCGTTCTTACTTACATTAAGTTCATAGCGGGTTTTATGATTGTGGCGACAGCGTGTTGCGTTGATGAAAGAGGTTTGTCGGGCTTTTCTTTTGAATGTGATTCTCGGCCATCTGAAGAGAGGTCATGAACTTTAGTTGAGGAAGGAAAGGATTTTGTCGGATATAGTATCGGCTACTGCTTTACTGGCTTACTGGCTTGTCTTTGTCTGTGTCTTCGGGTAAGTTTTGTGTGTATGGTGTGTTATTTATATCCTACAGGTGGATCAAAGAATCGCCCTAAAATTTTGGCGCGTAGACATCAGATTTGTATTTTACTATTTTATTTTCGAGCCTAAATATTTTCTGTTAGTTCACTTCCGATCCTATTTTTCTAGAATGTTCTATTCTATGTTTTTAACTGATTGGTTGAAAAATATAAAAATGTAATTTAAATGCTAATACGGTTTTGATTCTAAATTTCTAGAATGTTCTTAAGTATGTTTTTATTGCTTATCTTAAGACTAGAAAAAATGTGTATCCCATATGACCCAGAGATGAAAACCTAATAAGTAATACCCTTCTGAGTCATAGTAGACCCGGGAGTGATGGCAATAAAGGTGTACTCCATACCCTATCGTATCTCCAGAACTAGTCTTAACATCTGATGTAGTCGTTTCAATATCAGGACACTCTTTTTTTCCGGGAAGAAGGAGATCTTGCACAATCTGCATGTGATATAATCAGCATAGTCTGAACCCCGACAAAGCAGTCGATTTACGAGTGTTGCATAAGAACGTAACTTCCAGCCCTCTCACTAACGAGGGTACCTGTGAGCCCTGGGTAGCGACCTTTAATGCTTCAGGACGAGATCCTAGTGATTGAGCAGTGCTTGACTTGGTAACCTAAGTGGTTAAGTGACATGTAACATTCCAGCTTGGCCCTTACTGAGCTAGATAGGAGGTCGGAGAACCTGATTCAATCAGTCGATGGGTCATGACTTATATGATTGTCCCGACCGCATTCTTGAAATTGCTCTGGAGGCAAACAAATACGCTAACCTATTTTATCTTAAAGGTGTTAAAAAGCAGTGGCTGAGGATCAGTTACGCTGAGATACCAATACTTGAAATTATTTAACTGTGTGAAAACAAACGATTAATATTAAATAGAATTATTTGTGTTAGAAAGCAATACTTGAAACCATTTAACTGTGTGCAAACCATAAATAGTAATACTTGAAAGCATTTATTTCCTGGGCGTTAACCTAAATCTGATGATGAAGCTCTAGTCTTGAAGATAGAGAAATGTGAAGTAATCCTTCCTTACCATTACTCTGAGGTCCACTCTGACCCGGAGTGGTAGGTTAAAATCAATGGATTATATAGAATTGTTCAATCTTTTACTAGGGATAATTATAAGTTATTGGAAACCATACAGCTCTGAGCAAGTATTAGATAGGAATACTTGATCAATAGAATTATTTAAATATTAAAACTTGAAATTATTTAACTGTGTGCAAACAAATCAGCTTGTAACTCATTTAAAAATAAAATTATCCACAAAAAATTCACTTACAAATTATATATATATATTTGGTTTGGTTTTATGGCATATCAACCTTTGTAGGTTATTTAATGCCAAATCCTCTTTAAACATATATATTAAACATATGATTTGTAAACAAATTTTATAGATAAGAATTTTGAAAAAGATTGAGTTTTCTTTTCTTTTTTTTTGCTCACAAAAGGTTTTAAGCATTCAATCTAACATGAATAATTCTATTTACTATTAATCATTAGTTTGCCCACATTTAAATGGATACACATATATGATTTGTAAGTGAATAGTTTCTAGGTAATTTCATTTTTAAATCAAAACTAATTTGTTTGCATACTATTATTGCTATTGTTTCTTCACAAATAGATGGTTTCAATTATTGCTATCTAACACTAATAATTCTATTCAATAATATTCATTTGTTTGCACACAGTGAAGTGGTTATAAGTATTGCTCTTCAACACTAATATTTTATTCAGCATTACTCATTTGTTTGCACACAGTTAGATGGTACAAGTATTGCTATATACGTATAACTAACAATTCAATTAAATATCAATCATTTGTTTGCTCTCAGTTAAATGATCTAACAGTTCTATTTCTAACAATTCAATTTTGCATAAGTCATTTGTTGGCATTCATTTTAAATGTCAAACAGTTCTATATGATCCATTGATAGGACCCTACCAGGTGTTACTACTCCGGGTCAGAGTAAACTTTGGTACGATAGCAATGAAGGGGTACTTTACATTCCCCAAAGTTCCAAGACTGTGGCCTCACCATCAGATGATTTAAAGTCATATCTAGGATACTCATTGAAGGAGTATTACCCCTCTGCAGAGATGCAGTCGGTCTATTCTACTGCTCCAACCAACTGAACTATAGGATTCGGCATTAAATAATCATTAAGGGTACATATGCCATTAAACCAAATAACCTAATCTAACAGAGCGTAAGTTCTTATGTCATCATTTTCGTAATTTTTTTTTATAGCTTGCAAATTTGAGTAAGCGTCTATTTTCACATGTTTACTGCTCCGATGAAATAGCTTAGAAAGACGTGTTGTAAAGTTGATTCGGTAGACTGAATAAAATGCATATTCATTCATATAACTATTTGAACCTTGTGCTATAGTTATTAAAAAGGTAAAAACCGCAAGCAAATTCTTTAGCACGATAGAACGTTAGTTGTAAGCAATTCCATTTTTTCTCTCTTGGGAGTTTTTATGCCAACTTTAAATAATTTCCTTTAGACCGAATTGCGAAAGAGGAAATTGTTCGCACGTGAATTCGAATATACGGTTGACGTCTTGGTCTGGGTGAGAAACTGTCTTGATTACCTCTGCAGACGTAAGGAGGGAAAAAGCAAGATGGGGCTTAGGAGATTTTGATGCTTCCTTGTTTGTAAAGACAGGTACAAGCGAATGTATTGTTAGTAGTTACGATGGCAATTTAAAAAACTTCATTTCTCTTTTTTTGAGAGAAAAAAAAAGTAAGTTAATTTGTAAATTTAAAAATTTCGATGATTGGGGTGTAGGATATAATAAATGATTATCTCCCATAGATGATTTACATGTCCAGTAGGGGCCTCGTAGGGTATCGCATGGCAGTCACATATACTCATTCTCGACCTCTTTTTGCCTCTGGTAGCATATGTCAATCTCGAAAGATATAGTAGCGTTTTATATGGTGAAGATGAGTTTTATTAAGGTCGTTGTATGGATTAATTCAACAATCCGATTCTTAAATGATGTTCTTCTCAGCAGCTATTGTGCTAGAGAATTGAAAAACTCGGAGAAAATGAAAGTGACGGTGATATTACTTAAAACGGTCCCCAATGACTTGAAATTGGAGATTGGAGGAAGCAGCACAGTTAAAATCAGCTAAAACACTGAGAAAAGACTCGATATGACTTGCTGTCATCCAGACTTCAGCGGTAAAAACACCAGTTAAAACAGGTGAGAAAAACTTGCATGGTGTGATAGAATAACCGCGATTTAAAATTTTATTACTGATAATCAATTGTTAAAGAGCAATGGCATATTATTTAAGATGAAGCCAGAATAAAAGGTGGAAGATCATATTGCGCCAGGTATATGAAATCCTTTTTTTTTTTTTTTTTTTTTAATTCGGCTCGAACTCGACTCCGACCCTTGGAAGCGGTTGATAATATGTGACTCAAACTCAACCACGAACTTCGTGTTGAATGAGATACTAAAACAAATTGACCCAATTTAAGGGACCTTCTCACCCACGCTGCACCTACTGCTTCGTCTAAAGTGGTAAGAGCTAGGTTTATTGCTCGATGTCAGAGGTGCTCCAAAAAGAGAAATGTCGACGGAGCTATTTTGCAACGCCTTTGGTTGTGCATTCATATGCGTGAGAGATTCTTGCTTGAAATTTGACCTTGGGTCACATCCAACCCAAGACACAGGTGTATATAAACGTCGTGTTGTTGTAGAAATAATATTTATAATAACGAGACGATTCCTGAATTGGTTATAAGAATGGTCCATGATGATATTGGTGCATCTTTTGTGGAGTTAAGGATGTGTTGCGTTGCGTGTGTGTGTTTCACGTGTCGGTAAAATGAAAATAATTAATACAGTTTCTTTTCATGTACCGATTTTATTTTATACTCTTAAGAAGAAAGTATTTATCGTTTATACCGTTCAGTTCCTTTGTGTGAAGTGTTAAGGTAATTTATACATAAGTGCCTAGCCAATTTAACGAGTCTCTGAATCGAGGTAGGTGTGTTACTTCGATATCTCCGGGTTCTAGGAACTGCTGAGAAAAGTATTCTCCTTCGAGCGAGGTCGGCAGTCAAAAGAAAGCGTAAAAAAAGAAAATAAAAAGAAAATAAAACATGGTCTTTGACCGGAAATTTAGATCACAGGTGACTTAAATTCTTTACATGGCTGTAAAAGTGTAAATTCATTGTTTTTATTTTTATCATTTAAGATAAATTATATTTTTTTCAAATACTATTTTCTTATTCAATCATGCCTCGACAAGCGCTATCCCCACAAAATTACCACGCCCTGCAAGCGAGGCTTAAGCTTCAGCAGAGGAGTAAATACACCTCCACTCCATCAAAAAAAGTTGTGTCCTGGGTATGACATTAAACTACACCTAAATATGAGATTCCAGATCTAGAGAGTTTGCGTTACTCACTGGTCCACTCTGACCCTGGGTGGTAGTCTCATCTATGGGTCAAATATGTTTAAAACTTATTTGTATTCGGTAAGACAGTATGCAAAAAAACAAAAAAAAAACAAAAAAAAAAAACAGAACAAAACAAAAACAAAACAAAACAAAAAAACTCCTAAGAAAATTCATTTCAAACAAAAGTATGACTGACCACGTGGGGCAAATGACCAGCAAGTTTTTAGAGTGGATAAGGGAGAAGTGGGCCTTGACACTAAGACACTTCGTCGACCTCCAAAACTTTAGTGCGCCCTCGGTTGCTGGCCTGTGAAGCAGTAAAAAGAGCCAGCAAAAAGGTATTTGTCACTCGCACCTTTAACCGTTAAAAAGTAACTAAATTGGTCAGGAGATATCCGAGAAATTCAACTAAAAGTCTTCGAAACAGAAAATTAATTTGAATTCAACTGAACATCAAAACTCAAGAATTCGATTAAAAGTCAACTTAACAGAAAACTCAACGAAAATTAAACGAAAGCTAAAAAATCAACCAAAAATTCAACGAAACCACGAAGACTACTAAAATTCAAAGAACTTTGTTTACCGAATACTCTCTCTTGGATAAATTCCTGCAAATTACTACAAATTTGTAAAACTTTATCCATCCAATCTTTTCTTTTCTGTGATTTCACTTATATAAAATTAATTTTCTAAAACTTGCCTGTATTTCTTTTTGAATCAGTATCCGAACTAGAAAACTGCTGAACATTCTGTTAGAAATTACCTACTAAAGCCCCCACCCTGAAAATATTTTCCCAATATATTGAAAATTTGGTAGTTTAGCCATATATTGCGGAATTTTTATTGTTGTTTTTCTTTAAACAATTACACACGTAAATATTAACGTACAATGTACACGATTCCCTAACCTCTAGACATAAAATAATCCTAGATAGGTTGACATGTCGTTAAAATCAATCATTCAATCGACAAAATTATTATTCACGTACATTTGCAAATTAATGCTGTTGCAATTGTTTTCTTTTCCATATCAGAGCATTTTAAGCGTTTTTCTCCCTCACTACGATGTGTCATATTTTATGCTGGCTTACTGTTATATAAACACAATGAGAATCTTAATAATCTGGCTTCCAAAGGCCCACCTGGTGTTCGTGCTGGGTGGGTGATTTAAAGTTAATCTTGTGGTCTCTTGGAGCCTTCCTCCCCAAGCAGCCCAGCCCCTTTGCCTAAAATAGGCAGGTTTTGAGTTGATGACTCGGCGCCTGAAGCGTCCTCGAAGTGGGACCTAGTGTTTTTTGTAAATGGTCATGCATGAGTCTCAATTCGTGCGTGTGCCCTCACACACACACACACACACACACACATACTATAAAATGACTTCGTCAATAGTGACTTGGTGGGAAGTCGGAAAAAATTTCCATAAATGAAGAAAAATATTTTTTTAAATAATTTACTGAATTATTATTAGCCTCGATTAATAAAATGAGGATTAATCTAAGTGTAGTTACTGTTTTAATAGTGGTGATGATAATACAACTTTTATAATAGAAGCACCGCTGCATGTCTACTGCAAATCAGCTGCACTTCCACTGCGCTTTTTGCTCATTCAGGCTGTACAACCACTGCTGCACTACATTACCGCTCATATTCAACCGAAACTCCCTTGTATTCCTCGGGCAGGTGGATTTCTTGCCTCACCCTCCCTCCCATATTTTTGTGGGTCATAGACGTTCGGTTAGTTGACTCCGCCAAGCAGTCAAACCCTTGTCTGTCTGTCTGTCAGTCACCTTCATTTTGTGTCCCTCTCTCTTTCTCTTTTTTTCTGATAAAGTGATTTTATTCATTCACTTTCTTTTCTTTCTCTCCGCGGGCGCCGTGCAGTTAGCATCAACATCTTTTTTATCTTTCTCTGCACACTTTTTTTTAAAAGCACGAAGAAGAAAGTGGATATACATTTAATTTCTTAGTTATTTTCTTGTAATTCCTGGATTCATACCCACCTACGCAATATTTCCTACGTGATTTTTTTTTACAACCATCATTTACTACATAAAAGTATTTTAAGTCAAGCAACGATATTAAATTCCTTTCTTCTTTTCTTCCTTCGTGTTTTGTGCTTTTCATAAAAAAAAAAAACAAAAGAAAAAAAAAAAGAAGTTTCTGCATTTTTTGTCGTCAGTGCCCGATACAACATCTTTTCCACTTTTTGTGTAAAAAAAAAGCAATTTTGTTTTACCGACGTCTCTTAGAAAGTTCACCGAAAAAAAATTTAAATCATGGACGTAAAAAAAGGGGTAAGTACAATTGGATATTGATATTTATGATACAAAAAGAGAAAGTATATATATATATATATATATATATATATATATATATATATATATATATATATATGTCCGTCTACCTTTCTAATTTTCCATCTTTTTCTATTCTCCCAACTCTTTTTTTCTTTTACTTTTTTTTTCCTCTGACATTATTGTTTCTGTCAATGATGGATCTCTCAATGTACTTTTAGTTTTAATTTTATTTATTCTATGTTGCTTATCTGTCAAAATATGAGACGGTTCGATTCTTTTGAAATTCATTGTAAAATTTCGAATACATTATTATTATTATTATTGTTATTCACATAATCAAATTATTACACTGTAAGAAAGAAAAACAAAAACATTACAAACAAAAAAAAAAAGGACAAAATGCATTCTTTTCAAAAAAAAAAAAATTAAATGCCAATTTTTTTTCTACAGAGAAAAATATAGATCACATTTATATTTATCTAGAGTTTTATTTCCTGTCAAATTAGTTTTAAAAAATGTTTGCTGTTCATATGATACAGTAGAAATTTGTGAATAAACCTTGTTTTTCATTTAATCATTTACTTTGTTTTGGCACAAGGTCAGAATTTAGGTGCACTCGGTGATAATCGAAGTCACGAGTAAAATAGTTTGCTAGGTTGACCAGCTTTTTGTTGTTTTATGCAGCCGGTAAAACGTATCCTGTCAGGGCAACTATTTAGAATACTTAAGTTTAAAATTAAAAACTTTAAACTGATAACCAACAACATAAATAACAATTTATTTTTTATTTTGTTGCTGTTTACTTTGCTGTATTTAGGGACAGACAATACCAATGATTAATTAAGATAATATTAGTCTCCTTGGTTTAAATCTTATTATTATCCACGCACCTACGTTAGAGAATAAGAAATATAATTCTTTATGTTTAAAAGCGACTAACTGTGTTTATATATTTATTTGATGGCTTCTTCTTTTAGTAAAATATCGTATTTTAATTTTAATCAAAAGTTACTTTTTAGGGGAAGATTCATTTAGGGCATTTGTCTTGTCCAAATGACATTTGAGCAAGCAAAAATAAATAAATAAACATTACTGATGATATCCATCCTGTGCTATGTATTTTAATTATTTCAGAGTTTCCAAAGATGCCGCTCGTTTTTATTTCAAGAGAGCGCAATTATACATGTAAGAAAATCAAACTTAAGGAATATAAATTGTCAAATTGTTAAAAATGTATTCAAACTGAGATCTCTTAAAGTGATGCCAATAATAAAAGAATGATGGACAAAAACCATTAAATGGCAGTAGTGAAAAGATTCTTAAAATGTGATGTAAGTAAAATAATGGTTTGAAGTTATTTCTAAGCGCTTGAAAATGCATAAAAACAGGTTTTATTTGCCGTATAAAAAGATGTGTGCCAACTTTATTTTATTTTATTTTTCATTCTTTATGACTTTTGATTTTTTTAAATTTTGGAAATAAATTTTTTTAAGTCACCGGATTAATTTTCCGAAATAAGAAATAAGAAATCCGTCGTAAAAATTATACAACTTGATTGTTTTAATTATTAGTTTCAATTTTGAAGTATCTATTTTTACTTTATTGCGAATGATATGTTTTCTCTGAAGACACCAAAACTTTTGATAACAAGAATTTTTCATTTTCGAGTTTTTAGAAAAATGTACTTTAATTTTTCTTTTAAAAATAAAAAAATCTTAGAATATAGAAAATCAATTTTGTAACATTCTAATCATATCTTGGCTTTACTTTTTAAAAATTGATAAATAAATTTGATAAGCCCACAAAAAAAAAAGATGTGCTTTCAGTCCTCAGTCATAATTTTAATAAGTAAGGAAAACGAACCAGAAGAATCGTTGCTCCTTTCTTAAAAATCGCCGATGGTGTGTGTAGTGATTATGGTAACCTTTAATTGAATTTAAAATGACAATTGCTTAGAGTAGTAAATTAGCAAGTAGAAAATAATCAAGATTTTTAAACAATATAATTTATTATCTACATAAAAATTAGTAATCGAATAAAAAGGAAAAATCGAAGATCTTTCTCAGTGTATCAAGAATTTGAGCAATACTTTTCTCTCTCTCTCTCTCTCTCTCTCTGTCTTTCTCTCAGTCATATACGTATTTTAATTTTTGTTTATCTTTAACAAAAAATTCACTGTTTCATCATAGAAAGAAGCAAACATTAAACTACGATGTTTAAGAAAAATTAGGACATTTATATTTACGCAAAATCTCATGTAGGCTGTTGTGTATGTGTGTGTATGGCGATGTGATATGACTGACTATATGGCCACCCCCACCAAAAAAAAAAGCATGGGAATAAATCTGCTATTTTTAATTATTATATTAACGATGAAAAAAACAAAAATGTGTGTGTTTTTTTTTATTATATAAAAATGAATTAATCTCTCTCTCTCTCTCTCTCTCTCTCTATCTATCTATCTATCTATCTATCTATCTATCTAAAAAATCTTTATTACGATTCTTCTCTGTTTTTCGTTACGTCTATCTCATTTTCTAGTCTCCGACTCTACATAAGTTGCTCTTCTTGTGTGTTTGTCTGTCTGTTCTTTTATTCCACGTTTCCTGTCTGTCCGTGTGTCTTGAAACATTCCAATTGAAGACGGTGAACGTTACGGAAGAAGAGAGGAAAAAGAAATAACTGTCTTTACTCTAAACCTGAAAGACACCGCATGCCGGTTGGTTTGAAATAAATAAATAAATAAATAGGACATGAGCAAATAATTCGCCGGGAATCATTTACTGACTCCTAAGCTAGCTTAGTTTGGTTCAAGATCAGAAATATGAGAGCGTTAAGTGGAAATCGGACTCATCAGCAGTAGTCTACTCGCTTAATACACCATTACAATATTCAAGGCGCCTATACATACATATAGTTAAGTTTAGTTTAGTCTAGCGCAAGGCCACACACCAGTGAAGCACTTAGTATGGATCAAACTCACTTGATCTATACACCGAGCTTGCAACTGTAAATACACACACACACACACATAAGAACTTCTTGTGCATAAAACGGGCTTTTCCCTTTAAAGAAATGACCTTAATAAGTAATTTACTAAGCTTTTTTGCTTAGAAGTGGCACAAGGCGGTAAGAATGGGGCACCTATTGAAACTCGAACTCATTTGTGCAGGTTTGCCAGTCTAGCTTGCTAACCATTACACCACTTGAGGCGTCCAAAAATGACATTAATTAAACGAGTCGCTAAATTTACGACAAAAAACACAACTGATTTTTTTTTTTTTTTTTTTTTTTTTACAATGAATTATCACTGGTACCACACAATGACACACGTGAAGAGTACTGCAAAAGTCTCAGAGCCACAACTTTCTTTTATCTTTATTTATAACAATAATAAAGTTATATACATAAAAAGAATTCCTTCAGGATTTCTTCAGGTTTGGGAAGAATTTAAAGGTACTTAAGAAATATTTTGTACAACAGATTTTACCTTGTGCAAGGGCATTGATGTAAAAAAAAAAAAATCTAGTTTTTAACTCAGATAAAGATTTTAGAGCTTTTATGAAGAAAAAAAAAACAAACAAAAAACATGACTTGTACTAGTTTAATATTGCCATCCCAAAGAAAAATGTACTATCCAATAAACTAGCATCATCATCATCATGTCGTGCCGCCAGTACGGATATCCCTGACCCTCTTTCGCCATTTCTCCCTATCATTCATCGCCACTGGCAGGTCTTCAGGGTTACATCCTGTGTCCTCACATAGCTGCTGTATGTAAGTTCGAGCTGGTCGTTCTGCTTTTGCTTGGCCATATGTGGGGGTCCATAGGAGTATATCACTTATGAGCTCGTCCTTGCTTCTCCAGCAGTGTCCTGCGTGTCTGGTTTCTCTATTTTGTATAGTTTTCGTGATGGGAGGCAAGTGGCCGTATAGTTGGTGCCTTGTGGGGTGCTGTCGCCAGGATTTGTTTAATATTGCTCTCAACATTCTTGTGTAGTTGCCGTCTAGTAGTTTTATCTTATTTTGCATTTTTTACTCAGTTGCCTGTGCTAATGGTTTACCTAACCCAAACCCCAATCTCGACCGCAACCTAAAGAAAAAAAAAAATAGAAAAAATATCAATAATGATTTTATTGTAACACTGCACCCACAGTCATTGGAGTATGAGATGTTAATAGAGGTTGGTTTCTGTCTTTCTTTCTTTGTTTTTAATGGCATATCAACCTTTGTGGGTTATTTAATGCCAAAGTCATCCTTATAGAAGAACAACAGTGGTGCTATTTGACCCATAGCAAGGGGGGGATAAAGGAGTTCATGCCTTTCCCAAGGGTCCGAAAGTGAATGCAATACTGCGACTAGAGTTCAAACTCACTTACTATGATTCCACAGTCCAGTGCTTTAATCATTGCACTACAAGGGCACCCCCTAATAGAGGAAGGAGTACTGAAAAGTTCTCGATTCAACCAAGAAAGCAAAGAACCTAATTTCAACAACTCTTGGTCTATCATTTTAGAATATCCCTACAACAATCAATTCAATTTTTAAAATACTATTCTTTATTTGTTGAACCAAAAAATTTTATATCACTTCTTCCCAAATCAAAATACAAGCAGAGAGAGCCCACCGTGTCATAGTAGCAACATGCTGGACTCAGACGACATAGTAACTATGTTCACTTTCAGACTAATACCCCTGGGAAAGGTATGAACCCCTTTATCCTCCCAGCTACCAGTTAAATAGTAACTCTACCATTCTTCTACCAGGAAGGCTTTGGCATTAATATTCTGATCTAAAAAAAATGTACTATCCACTAGGCTAGATGTTTTGTTTTATTTTGCATTTCATACTCAGCTGCCTGTGTTACCGGTTTAATTAAACCAAACCCCAATGAAGGCTGATATGCTATTATACAAAGAAACTAAACCAAACCCCAATGAAGGCTGATATGTCATTATACAAAGAAACTAAACCAAATTGAACTACAAGAAATAACAAACTGCATATCCTGTTTATGGTTAGTCAGGCAAACTGGGTTCTTTAGCCTTTGTATAGCAACCAGTCTAGGAGAAGGAAAACTGAATTCAAACCATCTGTACTCTGCTTAAAAAACTGATCTATGATGGAGTTGTTGTGTAAATACACATCATGTTCAGCAACCCCATCCCTAATCTAGTACCAAAAACCTAAATTTATTTATTGCATATCTGAATGTTTTTTTCTTTTTTATTCATCTTTTTAGAATATCCCTTCATCTTTTCTCCAAGCTGTTTCTGATATTCATGTAATAAATAGTGTTGTACTTTTTTTTTATCAAAAACTTAAAAACTATTGCAATATCATTCAGTATCAGTTTCTTTTATTGATTTATTATTATTTATTATTGATTATTATAAATATATATATATATATATATATATATAATATATATATATATATATATATATATATATATATATATAAATATATATATATATATATATATTATTATTATTATTATTATTATTATTATTATTGATTTATTATTGATTTATTAATCTAAAATAGTTCCTTGTTATTTACTCAGCTTTGCTTAGCCTGGCACAAAGGTCTCAGGTTACTTACAGTACCTGCTGTTTATAAGTACTGACCCGGAACATTGCTGCTTAACTTTGGGGACCATAAGACTAAGCCATTTCTTAATCTTAGCACAAAACTAAAAATATGAGACACCCAATGAGAATGTAACTCACTAACAATGACCTGCAAGCCTCGCTTACTAACCATTTCACTATCCAAGTTGCCCATCTTTTTCAATTTCTTTTTATCTATTTTAGTTTAGATTTCAATATCCGATTTTTATCATCCATGTCTCTTTTTTTATTTTCTCTAAATTTATCTCTCCATCAGACACATATCTGACTATTATTATGTATGTAAACAGCTGCATTTCGTGTTATCTATATGTTTTTGTTTTTTTTTCTAGCTGACTGTAAATTGCTTTGCTGCTTCTTATCATGCTCATTACAAGTAAATTATTACTTATTAAAAAAAAATATGTCAGAAATAGAGATTATTCATTTAGTAACAACCTCTAATAAAATTTGTATTAGTTAATTGACTGATTGATAGCATTTTTTAAAAAGGGTAAGTGTTTAAAAGGAGTAAATGAAGCCAAGTGTTTAAAAGGGTTAATTGAAACCAAGTGTTTAAAAAATAAAAATAAAAGCTCAACTATATAAATTTATTTTTCACTGAGATAGTTATTCCTTCTTTCAAAAAGTGTTTGGAATTTACTAAGCTTTTCTTAGTCTGCTACACAAGCCTCAAATTTCTTTCTTTCAAAAAGTGTTTGGAATTTACAAGGCTTTCCTAGTCTGGTACACAAACCTCAAATTTCTTTCTTTCAAAAAGTGTTTGGAATTTACAAGGCTTTCCTAGTCTGGTACACAAACATCAAATTTAAATCCTGTAGTTCTTAAGTGGTCACCAATGAAAATACTGAGCAGAGTGCTTGAAGGAGAGGTTTTTTTCTTTCTCCAAGATGAGTCTGTTGAAAGGAATGTTATTCCTCTAATGCATAAAATGCCCTGTCGCAGGGCTTAGAATATGCTATCCATATCCTCTGCAGACAGGTAAGACCCCTAACCTCCTAAAAAGAAAGGTGCTTTCTAAATATGAAACTAAACTACTTCTGGTGGTGAGGCTCCTGTTATGAAGTTTTAGAGTCCGTGGAGTGCTCCTTTATTGCTATTAATTCCAGGTCCACTCTGACCCATAATGGTAGTATTTGTTTGGGTCTCATCTATGGGTCAAAAAGAAAAGGAGGGATTGGGTTTTTTTAATCCTTTGTTAGGCAACCAATCTAGGAGAATGAAAGCTCTAAATTAAATGAACCTTGTGCCATATTCTGCCTATGGTGGTGGGGATGGATAAATTCATTCTTGTTTTGAAAAGAAATAGATGAGAAAAAGGTTTATTCAGGATCTAGCAGAATAAACATAAATAAATAAAAAAATCTAGAAAAAGGCAATATAGATTCTATTCAAAATTCAATTTTTAAAGAACATTTTTCCATTTTGTTTTGTTATTTTCATCACTTTGTTTTGTTCAAATGCTTGTCCTCGTGAAGCATTTGGAGGCATTATAGTTGCTATCAAGGGAAATGAACACAGTGACCTGAGTTCAAATCCTGGATGAAGCTATTTAAATTTCACATAATGCTAATTCTCTTGGGAAAAGTAAGAGCCTAACTATTCTTCCCCCAGCTATAGGTAATTAGTAGGGCAGACTAGGAACTTTAACTTTGAAATGGCAACCAGTCTATGAAAAGGAAAAGTTTTAATTCAAACCTATTAAACTCCACTTAAAAAATTGCCCTGGTGTTGCATCCTACTTGTGTAGAGGTGTGGGTAAATATATATATATATATATACATATATACTCTTGAAGCCTCATCTTGAAGTTTTGCAGTTCTTACCTCTAATCTTGCTGTGATTTCATAATGAATAAAATATTTCAGTTTGTCAGTTGTCTTCAGCCTATGTTTAAAAAACTTGAGCTTTCTGGTATTTCTGGGGAAAATAATTACAAGGGGAATGATATGGTAAACAAGCCGTTCATGGAATGTTAACAGACAATGTAATAAGGTAGAAAAAGTTCCAATCACAAACACGTGATGTTCATCATTCTATACCATTACAGAAACTGAAATGGTATGGCTCCAGTTGCTGTTGCTGCTACTGGCTCACTGCTACTAGTGCCTGAACAGGGGAAATCTTAAGTCCAGGAAATCATTGTCAGACAATGTTTAAATTCTGATTGATTTATCTGAAAGAAAAATTCCATCAGCCAATAAAGAAAAAAATGAAAAACAAATCTGATCAGTTGATTGATTAGTTGATTGATCAGTCTGTTGAAATAGCCTCAGAATTTGAGGATCAGTCAGAACATTTACAGAATTTTCTGTTTTTTAAATGTTTTAATATTTTTTTTTAAAGCTTATATTATTCACTATGTTTGCTGGCCAAGTTGGCTGGAGTGGTAAAATACACCAACTGCATCTCTGCAGAGGGGTAAGACCTCCACTCCAACATGTATTAAGGATATGATACTAAACAATCTGATGGTGAGGCTCCAGTAGTGCTGGAGCTTTAGGGAATGCAGAGTACCCCTTCACTGCCATCACTCCCAGGTTCACTCTGTGTCAATTCCTGCCTGTTGGGATGCAAGACAAATACCCCTCCCAGGTCTATGCTGGCCAGGAGTGGTAGTATCAAAGAGTCCTATCTATGGGTCAAATAAAACTGTTTGATATTTAAACTGAAAACAGAGATATGACTTATGCTAAATTGAAGTGTCTGAAATAGAACTGTTTGATTATTTAACTGCATGTAAACAAATGACTGATGTTAAAATTGAATTGTTAGTGATACATAGTAATACTTGGAACTATTCAACTTTGTTGACTTATGTTTAATTAGCCTAATGAGTAGAGTGTTCTCCAATGGTCCGGGAGGCCGGGGTTCAGTCCCATGTAGTGTTATATCAAAGACTCAAAAAATGGTACTTGATGCCACCTTGCTTTACACTCAGTATTATAAGGTAAGGATCAAGGGTAAAGTGGAGCAATCCAGAGAATGGAGTAACTCCCTCCCCTACACCTTAGTATTGTAGCTATTGAAAA
Source organism: Sepioteuthis lessoniana (assembly GCA_963585895.1). NCBI lineage: Eukaryota > Metazoa > Mollusca > Cephalopoda > Myopsida > Loliginidae > Sepioteuthis > Sepioteuthis lessoniana. The sequence goes on from OY757921.1 coordinate 30,044,086, forward strand.
GGGAGCCTTTGGGTCACCCTTGACTAAACCAATCTACATTTGCTATCTTTCAATGATCCTAGTTCTTCTGAAAGTTTTCAACTGCTATTGGTTTAGTTATGCTCTATCTTTAAAACTGATGGTCATCCACTTTTGGGCTCTATTTCAAGGATCAAGTCACCATCCTTAAAATACTTGAACTAGTTTTGAAGAGTACTGTCAAATATTTCCTTTCATTCCAAATTATTCAAAAGCTTCTCTCGTTTTGACACATATTTTGAAATAATGCCTTAGTATAGCCCAATTCATTATACATGTATCTACTATCATAACTGTACCAAATATATAGGCAAATAGTATATATATATATATATATATATATATATATATATATATATATATATATATATATATATATATATACTAATCATGATAAAATGTAAATAAGAAAAGGGTATTGAAAGTGCTCTATACGAATTGTAGTGCAGGTTTGAACTTAAAATTGTTTCTCTATTTAAGCTTTACCTGACATTGGCATGATGGTTGGAGTGTTTGCCAATGGCCTGGGAGATCAAATTATACCAAAGTCTCAAAAAATGATACTTGATGCCTCCTTGCTTAACGCTCAGCATTATAAGATGTGGCTCAAAGGTAAAGTGGAGCAATCCAGGAAAAGGTGTTGTACCCTCCCCTACACTTTGGTGTAGTAGCTATTGAAAAGAGAGCTTTTGGGTCACCCTCGACTAAGGTTGCCAACTTTACTCTTACTTACTGAAAGTAGGCTTTAAAATATACCAGATGTTTTAATAAATTATATATAATATACCATATATATATATGGAGTATACTTTTGATATATATAACATGAATGCTAACCAAATGCATATGGTCCAGTCAACTATATGAAATACATTTTGCTCTTCACTCAGAAATTTCTAATCGTCCCCTCTCAAAAAAAGTATTAAAGGTAAGCACTCCACATTAGAGTTTTGCGGGTTAAGATAAGTAAACAGTTTGTAAAAAATGTGATGTTATGAATTAAGTGAACCATATCTTAATACTTCAGAAGATCTTTAAAATTAATCAGTTAAGCCTTAACTAAACTCAGTTCTAAGTAAATGAAATACTTTCTGCTCTTCTCTCAGAAATTTTGAATCACCCCTCCCCTTGAACAAGAGTTTTGCAGGAGGCTTTTTCTTTATGTCTGATCTGTGTTATCTATTATTAACTGTAAAATAATCATCTGAGATTTGCAATAATATCCTCTGATTTAGTTGGCTGGGGAAGCAGAAAACACCGACTGCATCTCTACAGAGGGGTAAAATGAGTGTCCTGCATCTCTACAGAGGGGTAAAATGAGTGTCCTGGATATAACACTAAACAATCTGATGATGAGGCTCCACTAATGCTGGAGCTTTGGGGAATGTGGAGTACTCATAATTGCCATCACTCCCTGCTCCACTCTGGCTCAGAGTAATAGCACCTGATAGGGTCCTATCTATGGGTCAAATAGAACTAAACTGTGTACTTATGCTGAGCTGAATTGTTTGAAATAGAATGGTTTTGACATTTAACTGTGTTTAAATAAAAACTATACTTATACCAATATGAATTGTTTGAAATAGAACTGTTTATATGTATAGAAATAGATTTGGCTTTAAATAACCTACAATGGTTGATATACCATAAAACCAAACCAAACCAAACCAAAATACATAGAGAAAAAGCTAGATGGGAACGACTAAAGAATACTACGAGCTATCTTGAACAAATCCTGGAAGCAGTACCCCTATGAAACAACAGCTGTACAGTCACTTACCTCCGATCTAAAAACCATCCAAGTAAGACAAGCAAAACATGCAGAACACTGCTAGAGAAGCAAGGATGAACTCATAGGTGATGTTCTTCTATGGACCTGAACACATGGTCATGTGAGTGTTGGGTGACCAACAAGGACTTATCTACATCAACTATGTGCGGACACAGGATGTAGTTTGGAAGACCTGCTGGGAATGATGGATGATAGGGGTGGATGGAGAGAGAAAGTGAAGGAAATCAGTGCTGTCAGCATGACTTGATGATGATGATAATGATATTAAAATATGTAGTCTATTTTAAAGCTAAAACACCATTAATCAGTAAGAAATAAAATATTTTCAAAAAAAGGGGAGAGCAAATATAACTAGAATAAAACTTTGAAACATTATTACTATCCCACAACTCAGACTATATATGTATATATATATATATATGTGTGTATGTGTGTGTGTGTGTGTGTATGTAATATATATATGTATATATATATGTGTGCATATATAAGTTAGTGGCATCATATATATATATATATATAAGATAGTGGCATCATAGTAGTCTTTGTATATATAAAGTAAGTATAGTTGATGACTGTTGTCGAGGGAGACCCTAAGGCTCTCTTTTCAATAGTTACTACACCGAGGTGTAGGAGTGGTGCTATTACTTTCCCTGGATTGCTCCACTTTACCTTTGATCCTTACCTTATAGTGCTGAGTGTTAAGCAAAGAGGTATCAAGTACCATTTTTGAGTCTTTTGTATGACTCAACCTGGGATTGAACCCTGGTCTCGCAGGTCATTGATGAACACTCTACCCTCTAGACAATGGGCTGGTATTGGTTATATATATATATGTATATATATATATATATATACATGAAATAAGCTTTGGAGTAAAACACTTTTGATTCACCTTAGTATGTATATATATATATATATACATGTGTATACTCCTATCTATGTAGAGTGCATCAAATGGTATAGTGGTTCAACAAAAACTAGCAGGTCATTATGAGTGAGTTTTGTTTCTCAGTGATTGACCCATACAACTGACTTTTCCCCAAAACTAAGCTCAATGAATAACTATTCATGTCTATACATTGTCACACACCTGTTTTTTTGGTTCTTTAACTGTGGTTAGGCAACCAGTCAAAGAGAAGGAAAACTCTGAATTCAAACCAGCATTATCCCTCTTGAAAATTGACTTTATGTCACATCCTGATCATACTGGAGGGGTTGGGTAATTATGTACACTTGTTTTGTGTTTAAGCAGTTGATTGTTAACTCAGACCAAGTTTTATACTAGGTTTCTTCTGAGCAGTTCAGAATAAATGTCTTTATCATTTACCTCATGACTGCAAAAGTTAGACATTTTTCACAAGTACCGGACGTTGGAGTTCCAATCCAGGTAAAAGCCACCATTTCAAATTCTAACTTTCCAGGTTGGTAAGCTTTTGTACACACACATTCCCACTTGGAGGATTGGCACAATACAATCTTCCTACCTTTTATTTCCTATATTCACTGGCAGCTCATGATTTTAATTTGTGTAGCCAGCAGATTACAGAAGAAACAGAAAAGAAGTGATACTTTCCAGACTTTGTATTGGCCTCACCCACATCACCAACTCACACCTCCTTAAAAGGGAAGACACCCAGGTATGCTCAATGTGCAAAGTACTCCTCACAGTTAAACACACTGTGATAGTTTCAGACAAAGTCACTCAAAATACTTCCTGACAAACAACGTAAAGGACTTTTTCAAAAACACCTAACCAAAAGACATCTTGAGTTCTCTTTAAAAAAAAAACCTTTTCATTAAAACCCTGACCAAATATAATCAAATACTATCATAAAAACCCATACCCTAAACCCTAAAACCCACATAGAAGACAAAACCAATGTCACCTTTTTTGGCATTAAATGACCCTCAAAGTTTTATATGCTATTGAACAAAAATCAAAGATTAATTTGTAGTGGTGTTGCTTCAGAAAATATGTAAAAATTTTATTGATATTGTAAAACACACACTGAGAAATACACACAACTATAAAAATTTAAGTTTTAATGTACCATATCCAGATATCAGGATATGCGTGAAATGTACATGGGATGTTCGTAACATATATACATAGAACGTAACATAGGAATCTCGAAACACGAAAAACACTTACGACTTCTTAGTTCAGGTATGAAACTTTTTATTACCTTTGAGTTTAAAGGTTCTTTGACATAAGGAGAGAGATACACATTCTTTATATTCTGTTTTTTCCATCTGCCTCCCCATCTCGTGCGACACCTGCCCAAAGCCTCCATGAACAAGCGAAAGTCAACCGTCTTCTTCCGAGGCAGGACTCAACTCAACTAACTGACTTTTTCAAAATCCCCAAAATCCTCCGCGCGCTTCTGGTGCGTGACATCACCCGCACTCTGTAGCTCCGTTTCCCATCTGGGCTATTGTGACATCTCTGAGTGACATGTCCATTCCACCCGCACGCGTGAACACCTGCGTTTATGTTGCACCTAAGTAACCCATGCAATGAGCCGAAAAGTTCTCGGCCTAACTAAACCCAAAGGCATAAAACAAAATCCCTCAGCCATTATATTACATTAAAAGTTTACTCACTGTCATTGCCTTTGTTTTGAGGAGAAGTACAGAAACCATGATTAATTCATTGAAATTTTGTATTTTTTCTAAAAAAATAAAAAAAATGAACTCTATCATATTATCTACAATTATCACATTCAGTGATTCAAGTACTCTTGAATTAATATAGCAAACAACATGTAACCATCACACACAAAATGACATACACTCCTACACTGATAAGTAAATCGAAACTGCATGAGCTACAGTCCTCTGCTCTCTTTGGGTCACTTGCTTTTTGGACATGTGCACAACAAAGCAAACGTCCTCTCCCTGGGGTAGACAGTTTCACATACAACATTTTTTTGGTTTTCAAGCAATGGGAAATTTAAGGATTATTGATGATAGTATTAGATACTATTTAAAAATATAAATGAATTTTTTTTTAGTATATATCAGGAGAAAATAGGGGATGTTGTTAATAGACAAGCAGCCACTACCCATATTGGTTTTGTGTTATATGTACTAAGCTAAGGTTAATAATTATCAAAATAGTACTTTTTACAACTTCTGAACTTACAATGAAATTACTTGAAGATTTAGGGTATAAAATTAACATTTCTGTCTTTATCCAATTTTTTAATTAATTAATTAATTGTCTTTTTGCTGTCACTTTTCTGAAAGCTGTTAATGCTGGATGTTTCAAAACCAGAATTTAATATGAAATTCCACTAGTTTTACATTGCATAATATACTATCAAAACCACTTTTGGGAATTCTCCAAGGGAGGTGGAAATATGGGCCTACGCATGGCACAGTTTTTGGAACTTGATTATCGTTTTATGCCACAGTAAAAGAGTTAATGATGTAGGATTATGCTCATGATGGTAACAGAGGAACCTTAAAACTAATGCCACTTGTTTGCTTTTTTAACTGAGTCAGAGTATACATCTTTACCCAATACCATAGTATAATCAGGTGGCATTTAAAAAAAAAAAAACTTAATTATTTGCATTTGTTCTATAATTATTTCCATTTGTCCAAGTGAAAATGAATAAATATCTTCAGAGTTATATATATACTAAGTTGAGGTACCTAGTTGGCTAATATTTACCCAAATGCTGTAGGCTAGCAACACTTTTACTTAAAATAACTCTATTAAACTGTCATATTAAATGTAAATAGAGGAAGTGCTTGAATGCTTTCAAATAAGATAGATAAATCATACTGGTGTTAAGTTGACTTTATCTAATTCGAAAGTATGAAATATTACAAGTCAGTCAATAATCCAAATAGAAAAAGGATTCTTATATGCCCTCCATTATAAGATAAGATTTACTAAGCTTTGCTTAGTTTGGCACAAGGCCAGGATTTGTGTCATTCAGTAAGAATCAGTCACAAGTGAAATGGTCTGCTAGGCTCACTAATTAAGAGTGTTCGTCAATGGTCCGGGAGACTGGGGTTCAATCCCAGGTTGGGTCATACTAAAGACTCAAAAAATGGTACTTGATACCGTCTTGCCTAACACTCAGCATTATAAGGTAAGGATCAAGGATAAAGTGGAGCAATCCAGAAATGTAGTAACACCCTCCCTTATACCTCGGTGTAGTGGCTATTGAAAAGGTAGCCTTCGGGTAACCCTCAACTAAGGTCGCCAACTTTACTATGCCTTAATTAACACTCAGCATTATAAAGCAAAAATCAAGGATAGTGGAGCAATCCAGGAGATGTGGTAGTGCCCTCCCCTACATCTCAGTGTTGTAGCTATTGAAAAGGGAGCCTTCCGATAACCCTTGACTAAGGTTGCCAACTTTACTATGCCTTGGTTAACAGCATTATAAGGTAAGGATCTAGAGTAAAGTGGAGCAATCCAGGGGATGGAGTAGCATCCTCCCCTACAACTCGGTGTAGTAGCTATTGAAAAGGGAGCCTTCGGGTCACCCTTGACTAAGTTTATAAGTCAGCATTATAAGGTAAGGATCTAGAGTAAAGTGGAGCAATCCAGGGAATGGACTAAGGTTGCCAACTTTACTTTTTTAATGTATTTTTTTAAACTGATAACTAAAAACATAAATAACATTTTTAATATTTCTATCATTCTTAAACAATTTATTTTCTGAGCCCACTCAGCTGGGACTCTAGAATACACTGACTGCATTTTTGCAGTGGGCTAAGACCCCCTCTCACACAAGCATCCTGGATATGGCATTAAACAATCTAATAGTGAGGCTCCAGTAATGCTGAAGCTTTGTGGAATATGGAATACCCCTTCATTGCCATTGTTCCTAGATCCACTCCGACCCGGAGAGGTTGCACTTGATAGGGTCCTATCTATGGGTTAAATAGAACTGTTTGACATTTAAGCTGATTGCAAACAAATGACTTATGCTAAATTGAATTGCTTGAAATAGAACTGTTCTGTCATTTAACTGTGTGTAAACAAATGATTGATATTTGATTGAATTGTTAGTGATACATAGCAATACTTGCAACCATTTAACTTTGTTAACTTATGTTTAAAATCATATATATCTAATATATATGTATAAACTGGATTTGGCATTGAATAACCTACAATGGTTGATATGCCATAAAAACAAACCGAACCAAAGCAAACCAATTTATTTTCACTGTTTTTTTATTTCTTATTTTCAATGTTTTTTTTATTTCTTATTTTTTTTTAACATTAAAAAGGGAAGGTAACCTCTAAGTTTAATTAATATTTCATCACTTGCTCAAAAACTGCATTTGACAGACTCCACTCAATATCATCATATCATTTATAGAATTAATATCAAAATTATTTGCAAATACTAATTAAAACTAAGCTTTATCATCATTATCATTATTAACTAAACCAAGGGTTTATCAATACATTGATCAAGATCAACTGGTAGATTGCTAAGGTAGTGCAGGTAGTTAAAAAAAATTTGGCATGTCAGGCTGACATTCAACTTATGTCCAGGGGTCATGAACAGTTTTGGGACTTACTGAGTTAAAGTATCCAAACATGAGGAAATATGCTACCTTCTTAACTGAATTATTTGATCCTTCTTTCCTCATCAGTCTTTCCTCTTGTGCAGATTATTAAGTCCAAATATTGTTCCACCATGACTGATGATCATTTGGAAGCCTGTTTGAAGCTGGTTACCAGCAGTTACTATCTGGACTATACAACCTTGGCTGACTCCATTCAGTGTGAGTCATCAAAGTAAGGGAAAGTAAGTAAATGTAAAGTTGGCGGCCATAGTTGAGAGTGACCCCAAAGGCTTCCTTTTCAATAGCTACTACACTGAGGTATGGGGGAAGGCGCTATTCCGTCCTCTGGATTATTCCACTTTATCCTTGATCCTTACCTTATAATGCTGAGGAGGTTTCAAGTACCATTTTTTGAGTCTTTGGTATGATCCGACCTGCAATTGAACCCTGATCTTCTGGACCATTGGCGAACACTCTACCCACTAGACTAATGAGCCAGTACATAAATATATTTATTTGTGCTGTGATGCACGGTAGTAAAGTAAGTAAAGTTGGCATCCGTTGTCGAGGGCGACCAGAAGGCTCTCTTTTCAATAGCTACTGCACCGAGGTGTAGGGGAGGGTGCTTCTCCTTTCCCTGGATTGCCCCACTTTATCCTTAATACGTACCTTATATTGCTGATTGTAAAGCAAGGAGGTATCAAGTACCATTTTTAAAGTCTTTAGTATGATTTGACCTGGGATTGAACCCAAGTCTCCAGGACCATTGGCAAACACTCTACCTACTTGGCCAATGCCATCCATTCTCATCAGCCATTGCTCTTTGTTGGTCATCTAGATAGTATCCAGTGTCTGCACTGAGCTGATGAATGTAATTTTTTGCTGGTCAACCAACACTGGTGTGTCCATGTTTGGTAATCCATCGGAAAACACCCTGAGTTCATTCCTGCTTCTCTAGCTGTGTCCTGCTCATCTTACTTGGATGGTTTGTGAGATGGAAGGCAAGTGGCTATACAACTGCTGTTTTGTGGAGCACTTCTTCCAGGATTTTTCAAAACACCATCCAGCATCCATGTATCCATGTGTAATGTCTATCCAGCTTTTTCTCCAAGCATTATGTTAAAGTTGAAGTGGTGCAGCCACACAATAACACTGACATGGCTACAGTTTGGAAAAATTCCTGTATCATTTTATCAGAAGGAACAGAAAACTATGAACTTACAACTACCCAAATTACTCAAAAGCAAAGATAGATTATGTATTTATAAACATACATATATCGTGGATAAACATATATATATATATATATATAGTAAATAAACATATATATATGGTGGATAAACGTATATATATATATATAGTTGATAAACATATATATATATATATATGTATATAGTGGATAAACGTATATATATATATATATATATATATAGTTGATAAACATATATATATATATATATATATATATAGAGGATAAACATATATATATATATATATATATATAGTGGATAAACATATATATATATATATATATATATATATATAGTGGATAAACATATATATATATAATGGATAAAATATATATATATATATATATATATATAGTGGATAAAATATATATATATTATATATATATATAGTGGATAAAATATATATATATATATATATATATATATATATATATATATATAGTGGATAAAATATATATATATATATATATATATATATATATATAGTGGATAAACATATATATATATATATATATATAGTGAATAAACATATATATATATATATATATAGTGAATAAACATATATATATATATATATATATATATATATAGTGGATAAACATATATATATATTGTGGATAGACATATATATATATAGTGAATAAACATATATATATATATTGTGGATAAACAGTGCTATGAACTGTGAGGCATACTCCTCTTTTAAAGGAGTATTTTCCAATTGCAGAATCATTTCAATAAAAATCCTGGTCCAGTCAGCTGAGGTTGTGAATGCAGAGGGGTAAGACTCCCCCAATGAGTGTCCTGTTATGACACTAAACAATCTGATAGTGAGGCCCCAGTAATGCTGAAGCTTTGGGGAATGCAGAGTACCCCTTTATTGCAATTGCTCCCAGATCTGCTCTGGCCTGGAGTGATAGCACCTGATTGGGTCCTATCTATGGGTTAAATAGAACTAAACAGTGTACTTATGCTAAACTGAATTGTTTGAAATAGAACTGTTTTTGGCCTAGTATTTGCCCATGGCCCGGGAGACCAGGTTCAATCCCAGGTCGAGTCATAGCAAAGACTCACAAAATGGTACTTGATCCATCCTTGCTTAACACTCAGCATTATAAGGTACAGATCAAGGGTAAAGTGGAGTAATCCAGGGAAAGGAGTAGTGTCCTTCTCTACACCTTGATGTAGTAGCTATTGAAAAAGAAGCCTTTAGGTCACCTTCGACTATAGTCGCCAACTTTACTTATATGTATAAAAATGGATTTGGCATTAAATAACCTACTATGGTTGATATGTCATTAAACCAAACCAAACTAATAAAAATCCACTTGAGTTTACATAGAAATAAGAAGCAAACCAATACAACAGGTCCTCACTATGCAACTATTGTAACTGTAAGAAACAAGTTTGATACTCTTTAGGAGACTTCCAAATGTCATACTCCAAATGACAAATATGAAAACTTTCTTACCACCCACTTAGAAGCAGCAGCTAAGTGCATACCAACCAAACGCTAGAGCCAAATTTAAAGTTCTTTGAAAGTCAAAATAACAATTAGAATACATCCAGGGCCAAATCAATAAAATCAGAAAAGACGTAGATAAGCAATCCCAATTAACATGGCAAACACTAAATGAAGTTAGTGGAAGAAAAAGCACCTTAAGATCAGAAGTAAAACCTGCCAGTCAAGAAGAAATACTTCAAAAGTAGAAAGAACATTTCTAGAATCTACTCAGAAACCCTCCTGAAATCACACAAAAAACTTACTGAAGAAACCATTGATAGCCAACTAGATATCAAACTTGGACACTTTAAAGAGAATGAACTTGATGAAGTTCTGAAAAGAATTAAAAGCAGAAAAACTGCTGGCCTCAATGAAAAAAAAATTCCTGATGTATGGAAGACAATAAAATTTGACAACATACTTCTTTGATTATGCAACACTGTATATAAACAAAGCAATAGAAAAATGGTTGAAAGTCTTCATCCATCCTTTCTCCAAGAAAGGCAATTTTGGAATCACTTAGAACTACAGAGGCATAACTCATACCGCCATAGTTGCATAGGTTTACGATAGCCTGCTTCTCAATCATATCTGACCTGAAGTAAATATATAAATGAATATATTTTGCATTTTTTAATACGGTTAGATCATTTTGAGTTGGTCATTTTGAAAGTAGCTTGCAAGTTGAAAAATTGACTACATTCCAGAATTAAAGTATTGTCACTGGTATGCCACATTGGCTGATGGAGAAGGGTGTCGCTGAAAGTAAGTAAGTCTGTAGTTAATAGTTAATAGACCTGGAGTTATCTCCTGTGGACAGAGATCTTTTTTTTATTTCATAGAAAGTTGAGCTTTAGCTATTTAATGTTTTTTTTCTACACAAATAATATAGAAGACCTCTCTGAAAATGTCAACACGGATGATATTCTGTCTTTCTTGAGAGAAATAAACCTATACTAAAAATTATAAATTTAAATTTGATCAATACTGTTAAAGATTGAAACTGGTTTAAAGTTATTCTCCCTTCTCAACTTAATGGACTGTTCCCAGCAGCAGCAGCAGCAGCAAGAATATAGACTTGAATAGACACTATTTAAACGGTTATTATTTGTTCCTGAGTACTCTCCTGTGATATGGTAATGGTTAGCAAGCTCGACTAGCAAACCTACACGGGTGAGTTCGAGTCTCATTGGGTGCCCCATTCACATGGCCCTGTGCCACATCTAAGCAAAAAGCTTAGTAAATTACTACTCTCCTGTGATATGGCCTTGTGCCACATCTAAGCAAAAAAGCTTAGTAAATTACTACTTTCCTGCGACTTGCCTGGAGCCACTGTACCAGACTTTTACAACTATCAATTAATTTTGGTAGGGAGAATAACTTTATGCCAGTTTCAGTAGTTAACAATCTAATTCCTTTCAATTTTTTTGTTATCTCTCCATTATTTAAACAGTCTGTCATGTAGTAAGGTGAGGCACCTCTTTCAGTTAGTCAGAAATTTGATCATTAGACTTCAGCCATGTTATTGAACAAATAACATACAAAGTAATTATAAAAAAAACTACTGCAGAGGATTCTGACAAATCATTAAGATGAAATAAAAACTCATACAAAACAACTGTCTAGAAAAATGTAGAATACACCAACTGCACTTCGGCAGAGGGGTAAGACCTCTTCTAACAAGGCTACCTGTTAGCTGTAGATAGCAACCCGTAATGCTTCAGGATAGGATCTTGGTGTCTGAGCAGTCCATGACCCTGCAGCTGAAGTGGTCATGTGACTTGTAACACTCCATTTTGACTATTACTAGGCTAGATGGATGTCAGAAAGGCCCAATCTGATCAAGTGGCTGATCATGTC
>OY757921.1:30061053-30068837 GCA_963585895.1 Sepioteuthis lessoniana
AAGTTTCAGAATAATTGGCATTCTTAATTATATTTGCCATCACAACCTTATAGACAATTTTAGTGTTCCTGGGTATTTCCTTAGATTAAAATTCTTGCAAATCTGCATCTGATTCAGCCCATAGAAAATGAAGCATTCTATTTATAAATACTCTGCATTTCCCAAAGCTCCAGCATTACTGAAGCCTCATCAGATTATTTAGTGTCATATCAGGAATCTCATTGGAGGATTCTTACCCGTCTGCATAGATGCAAGTCAGTGTATTCTGCAGCCCCAGTTGACTGGGCCAGTACTTGTTAGGGTCCCATCTATAGGCCAAATAGAACTGTTTAATTATTTAACATGCTTGAAGCCATTTAACTGTGGCAAACAAATGATTGATATTATTTGTTTAAATTTCTGAGATGATGCTTGATGATTTTTATCATTTAGTGTATTCAGACTATTGTCTTCATCTTTATTGTTATATTCACAACATTTCAGCCAATATGTTCTTCAGCCTTCTTCAGGTGTTTCATGCCAAACTTGGTTGCCTTCATGGAACTTTGAACTGAGCCCTTTATTTAATCCACGGGGGTAGATTGTACTAATTCCGTTAACCATAACCTGACACAAGTGTTGAGCTATAGTAAGTATTCCTTGTAATTTGCCAGTAGCTGGGATTGAACCAAATTATTATGGTGATGGTTAATGGAATTAGAACAATCTAACCCCATGGATTAAATAAAGGGCTTGGTTTGAAGTTCCATGTTGGTTACTGAGTTATACATTAAACAGCTGAAGAAAGCCATAGAACACATCAGCCAAAACCTTCTTAATATAACAATAAAGATGAAGACACTAATACCAATTCATTAAATGATAAAAAAAATGATTAATATTAAATAGAATTATTATTATTAGTTAGCAATACTTGAAACCATTTAATTGTGCAAACAAATGAACTCTGGCTGGTTTAAAAGTTCTTACCTACAAACTATTCATTTACAAATCACATATATTTAATATATATGGATAAAGAGGATTTGGTATTAAATAATCTACTAGAGTTGATATGCCATAAAACCCAACACAACCAAATATATATTTAATATATATGTATAAAGAGGATTTGGCATTAAATTACCTACAGTGGTTGATATGCTATAAAACACAAACAACAAATCATATATATCTAATATATATGTATAAAGAGGATTTGGCATTAAATAACCTACAAGGGTTGATATGCCATAAAACACAACCCCCCCCAACCAACCATATACTGAAATACTTCTAAACTTTTTACTTGCCCAACTAGATTTATACTCTATCAAATTTTGGTTTCCAATCATATTTTTTCTAACTGTTCATTATCATTGCCATTACTCTCAGATCCACTCTGACCTAGAGATGTAGTACCTGTTAGGATGGTAAACAGGTGGAGACTTTAAAATTATAACATAAAAGAAGTCCTGTAGAAATGTTAACATTTTTTTTAAACATCCTGTTTTGTAATCTCACCAAAAGTTACTGAATGAAAAATAACCAAACGGAGGTTGGAAATGAAATAGAAATCTTTTTAACATTAACAAAATACAATACTTGTCTGAGGTATGAAGAAGGTAAATCACTGTTCGTAGTGTACAACATAATTTGCATATTAACCCCCCCACTCACAATAGTGTCCACTGAATTTATGAGGAATGGGACATACCCATTAATGCTCATTGGTATGGTATATAACACCCTGTTTATAGGCGCACAGGGTAATGGATATTGTTATTGGAAATGAACTCAACAAGCCAAGTTCAAATCTTGGGTGAGGCTTTTTTCTTTCATTTCATGCTAATATGATGGTATTATGGTATTATGGATATTGTCATTAGAAATGAACTCAACAAGCCAAGTTCAAATCCTGGGTGAGGCTTTTTTCTTTCATTTCATGCTAATACCATTGGGAAAGGCATGAATCCATGTCTTACCTAGCTATGGGTAAGCAGTAGGTCAGACTGTGCACTTGAGCCTTAAAAAGGCAACCAGTTCCAGAAAAGGAAAACTTCAAATTAAAAACCCAAAGAGTGCTGTTCAAAGAATCTGTATCACATTGTTGCACTATTCTTCTGCTATCTGCTCATCTGAAAAGTGTGGCTTGTTCCACCCAAACCATCACTACTAAAAAACAAATTATCTGTGTAGTTCATTTACTAAGCTTTGGCTTAGTCAGTGGTGATCCTTGAATACAATGGATGGATTGGCCTAGTGGGATGAGTTTGCCAATGGCACGGGAGATCGGGGTTCAATCCCAGGTCAAGTCATACCAAAGACTCAAAAAATGGTACTTGATACCACCTTGCTTAACACTCAGCATTATAAGGTACATATCAAGGGTAAAGTGGAGTAATCCAGGGAAAGGAGTTGTGTCCTCCCCTACACCTCAGTCTTGTAGCTAATGAAAAGGGAGCCTTTGTGTTGCCCTTGACTACAGTCGCCAACTTTACTTTTACTTTTTATATTATATAATGTGTGTGGGGGATATAGGGTGTCTCCATGTACATAGGACCCATGTAACTGCTAATAACTATACTAATAATAATATTGTGTTCCTTTTTGTTTCAGATTTGAAAATAGTTTACTATAACAACTATTGATCCTCGATCACAAGTTTATAGGAATACTTGAAACTTATACAACTGTGTCCAAATTGTTTGTATTATATAACTTTGTGCAAAGGAACAACTACACAAAAATGTAAAAATAAATGTACAATGAATACAATTACCTAATCTCTAGGCATAAAATAACCCAAGACAGGCTGACATGCTGTTAAAATCAATCAATCCTCAATACCACTCCTACAAAAAAATTTTTTGAATTTAAAAATAAATATATATCAAGACAAAACTATTTGTCAAGGTTAAAGATAATTTCTGTTTGTGTAGATCACTTTTTATTTTGATTTTTGCATGTCGTTTTTACCATATCTTCCTGCCAAGATTCTTCTAATTCGGTTAGTCCTGTTGGCTGGTGCTGGAGAATATGCCAACTGCAGAGGAGTAAGTGCCCCCTCCCAACATACACACACACACAACAATTAGTGTCCTGGACACTAAACAATCAGATAGTTGGGCTTCAATCCTGGAGTTTTGGGAAATGTGGAGTACCCCTTCATTACCATTACTCCCAGGTCAACTTTGACCAAGAGTGGTAATGCCTGATAGGGTCTCATCTCTTGGTCAAATAGAACTGTTTGATCATTTAACTGTATGCAAAGAAATGACTGTTAAATTGAATTATTAGTGTTAGGAATACTTGAAACATTTAACTGTGTACAAAAATCAAATTATTGGTATTACATAGCATCACTTGAACCATTTAAGTGTGAGCAAATGAATGAATAGTGTTGAATATTATTATTTGTGTTAGATAGTAATATTTGAAACCATTTAACTGTGTGCAAACAAATTAGGTCTAACACATTTAAAAATAGAATTACCTACAAACTATTCACTTACAAATCACACACACACACACACACACACACACACACACACACACACACACACACACACACACACACACACACACAACACATATATATATATACATATTTTTAATCCTTTCGAATTGCCATATTGATCTTAAGATATTCGGCGGGAATTGGTTGATAAACCTTCCATAATTAGTTATTTCCCCAAGTATTTTCTGCCCAACTTTGGGCCATCATCAGAGTAGGATGTATTACAAAATTGATATAACTTTTATATGTACATTGCTACTTTGTAAGTATCTGCATTTGTACTTTGTATTGTGTAGCAAGATTTAGTCTTTTGATGTTATTCTTACAGAGTGTAATTTGTCTATTCACGAGATCACGTCTGTATTCCAAATATAAATATATATAGTCATTTACTGTGTTAGATAGGAATACTTGTAACTATTTTCCTCTGAGCAAACAAATGAGCTTTGGCTTCTTTAAAAATCTTACATGCAAATCATATATATATTCAACATATATGTATAAACAGAATTTGGCATTACCTGAAACTATAATTGTTTCCAAATGATCATTATCATCAGTTACTTGATACCATATAAATGCTTCTAAAGAAAACAACTGACTTTGGCTTGAAATAACCCAACAAGGGTTGACATTCCATAAAACTAACCATTGTTAAAAGTAAACCATTTGAAAGTGCATGCATTTAAAATTTAACTTAAGTAAATTAAAACTATAAGTATTCATCAAGCAAGTAAATTACATATTTATAAATATTTACTAAGCTTAATTTAATACAAGGCCAGAAGAATAGGACACCTAGTGAGAATCAGCCCCACTAGTAATGTTCTATTGACTTAGCTCTTAAACCATTACACTGCATGAGTGCATGGAATAGGACACCTAGTGAGAATCAGCCTCACTAGTAATGTTCTATTGACTTAGCTCTTAAACCATTACACTGCATGAGTGCATGGAATAGGACACCTAGTGAGAATCAGCCTCACTAGTAATGTTCTATTGACTTAGCTCTTAAACCATTACACTGCATGAGTGCATGGAATAGGACACCTAGTGAGAATCAGCCTCATTAGTAATGTTCTATTGACTTAGCTCTTAAACCATTACACTGCATGAGTGCATGGAATAGGACACCTAGTGAGAATCAGCCTCACTAGTAATGTTCTATTGACTTAGCTCTTAAACCATTACACTGCATGAGTGCATGGAATAGGACACCTACTGAGAATCAGCCTCACTAGTAATGTTCTATTGACTTAGCTCTTAAACTGCATGTGTGCATGTAGTGCTCAATCATATTATTACTTTATTCATTTACACATGTACGTACTTGTGGTAACACATGTTACTCTTACAAAATAATAAATTTGTACCAGTTTTTGTAGATGATTGGCGCTTACAGCAAGCATCCCCTATTCATTCCACCAATGTTGTCTAAGGGAAAGACAAGGCAGAAATACCTTGTTACCAGTGTTAAAGAGCCCAATCTACCCTTCTATTTTTCTTATAGCTGAGAGGAGAAGAAAGGGATTCATATTTTTCTGAAGGGCATGAGTATAAAGTGAGTGCAAACAGACTTGACTGGAATTTGTACTCTGTTTACTGATTACATTTTCTGTGCTGATAAAGATTACATCATCTTCACCTCGTAGATAAATGAGGGAATCTCCATGACGTAGTGGCTAACTTATTGGATTACAATATCATAGTGAGGGAGTTTGAACTGCAGTCACACTTATTACATTCACTTTCAAACTAATACCCTTGCAAAACATGTGACTCACCTTATCCCCACCACCAGCTATGGGTTAAATAGTATCACTACAGTTCTTCTGCATGGATGGCTTTGGCATTAGATAATCCAAAAAGCTTGAGATGCCATTAAGTGAAGAAAATGAAATAAATGAAACACACGTACACATAGTGTACCATCTACATGTAACACACACACACACACACACACACACACACACACACACACACACACATATATACATATATATATATATATATAAACATAATACCACACATATATATATAAACAAAATACCATTTGCACCTCATACAAACACACACATACACACACACTTATATTTTACTACAATTTTTACTTTATATATGTATATAAATATATATAATGGCTGCTACCTATATATATATATATATATATATACACACATTTATTTGTATATGAGTGTGTATGTGTGTGTATATATATATATATATATATATGCACATACATACACACACACAAATGTGAATTTTAATCTACTAGATATTAAAATCAAATAATTATGTAGAAGTACCCTATAATTATCCCCAGTTAAATCACCGGAGAAATTATAATGATCTAAGATATTATTAAGTTGCAAATTGGACATAAAATGGCTTTATTCTCTAGAATAAAGAGTTTTTTAGAATTTTAATTCTATTGTGCCAACAAGAACTTCTATGGTTATTTTGACCACTGGCTGATCTTATGTAAATGGTTATTAATGTGACTGATATGCTAATAAAGAAAAAGTGGATTATGATATAGATTTGGAATTGTGTGCGTATACAGTTAAATTTTTTTTTGTGCAGTGTTGATAGAATACATATGCACATATGCACAGCCTCGTGGGGTGACTGTTTTCCAGGTTGTAACAATAAATCGTTAGCTAACCAACTTTATTTTCATGTTGCATATACTCTCTTTTTTCTTTCTTTCTTTCTTTTTGTCTGTCATGGCTTAAAGTCAAATTAATGGGAAGACTGCTCTAGATTTTCTTGCCAACAAGCTATAAAGTCACTTCTGAAAGCAAGCTGCTTGGCATTGTGGGAGTAATTTACTGCTAGTTTTAGTTAATGTGCCGTAAGTGGCCCAAGTGAGTTTATCTATGAAGTTCAATGCCATAGAGATCATCCGCTTTCTAGGATTGATTGTTCTCCTGGGACTTTGAAAAGGGAATTGGTAAGTGTTGAATAGAACAACAAGCATGAAAATATTATTCCAGCACCAATGTTCTTGGTAAAAGTTGCTCAATAATTCTTGAAACCAATAAAGTAAAAAGCAGATCTTAAATTAATTCTTCAATATTGTTAAATCTTCACTCACTTAAAAGTTTCCTTTTCTAGTCATTAAGTTTGATATTGAGTCATATCCTATCTATAAATGGACCAATCAGCTGGGGCTATAGTATACACCAACTGCTTCTCTGCAGAAGGGTAAGACTCCCCCAACGAGTATCCTGGATACGACAATAAACAATCTAATGGTGAATCTCCAGTAATGCTGGAGCTTTAGAGAATGCACCGTAACACTTTATTGCCATTACTCCCAGGTCTACTCAGGCCTGGAGTGGTAACACCTGATAGGGCCCTATCTATGGGTCTGATAATTCTAAACTGTGTGCTTATGCTAAACTGATTTGCTTGAAATAGAGCTGTTTTTGACATTTAAACTATGTACTAATGCTAAACTGAATTGTTTGAAATAGAACTGTTTTGACATTTAAACTGTGTACTTATGGTAAACTGATTTGTTTGAAATAGAATTGTTTATATGTATAAAAACACATTTGGCATTAAATAACCTACAATGATTGATATGCCAAACCAAACCAAACCAAACCAAACCAAACCTATCTATAAAATTCATATATGGGGGAGTCCCTAAGGCATAGGGACTAACATGCTAGACTGCAGCATTGTAGTAAGCAAGTTCAAACTCCAGTAGGGCTATTATGTTCACTTTCAGACTAATATGCTTTGGATAGGTATGGACTCCCTTATCCCCCCAGCTATGGTTTGAATAATACCACTATTGTTCTTCTACAAGGATGGCTTTGACATTAAATAACCCACAAAGGTTGATATGTCATTAAAATAAAACCAAGAAAGAAAGAAATTGATATTACAATTAATAACAAATAAATAAGAATAAGGAGAAGTACTGTCTAATTAGCATTCAAGTTATCTGCCTTTTTTACTTTGAAGGAAAATTTACTCATGTATTTTATTTTATTTTTTGGAAAATGTCATGAAATATTTTCCAGATAAACAAGAATTGAAAGAAAAAAATCATGTACAATTTTTTTTTGTGATATGAGCTAAGGTAAAAAAATCTTATATGTTGATGGAGACATTAGGTTTATAAATTCCAAAAATTCACTTTGAATTGTCCACCAGGACTCATTGTGCTTGGTTGAATAGTACTTCCCAGTGAAATCATCTGGAGGTTGCTGGTTCAATCCCAACTACAGGTAAGAATAACAAGGAATACTTATTGTAGCTTTACACTTGT
>OY757921.1:30069037-30089037 GCA_963585895.1 Sepioteuthis lessoniana
CCCTAATAGAGGAAGGAGTACTGAAAAGTTCTCGATTCAACCAAGAAAGCAAAGAACCTAATTTCAACAACTCTTGGTCTATCATTTTAGAATATCCCTACAACAATCAATTCAATTTTTAAAATACTATTCTTTATTTGTTGAACCAAAAAATTTTATATCACTTCTTCCCAAATCAAAATACAAGCAGAGAGAGCCCACCGTGTCATAGTAGCAACATGCTGGACTCAGACGACATAGTAACTATGTTCACTTTCAGACTAATACCCCTGGGAAAGGTATGAACCCCTTTATCCTCCCAGCTACCAGTTAAATAGTAACTCTACCATTCTTCTACCAGGAAGGCTTTGGCATTAATATTCTGATCTAAAAAAAATGTACTATCCACTAGGCTAGATGTTTTGTTTTATTTTGCATTTCATACTCAGCTGCCTGTGTTACCGGTTTAATTAAACCAAACCCCAATGAAGGCTGATATGCTATTATACAAAGAAACTAAACCAAACCCCAATGAAGGCTGATATGTCATTATACAAAGAAACTAAACCAAATTGAACTACAAGAAATAACAAACTGCATATCCTGTTTATGGTTAGTCAGGCAAACTGGGTTCTTTAAGCCTTTGTATAGCAACCAGTCTAGGAGAAGGAAAACTGAATTCAAACCATCTGTACTCTGCTTAAAAAACTGATCTATGATGGAGTTGTTGTGTAAATACACATCATGTTTAGCAACCCCATCCCTAATCTAGTACCAAAAACCTAAATTTATTTATTGCATATCTGAATGTTTTTTTCTTTTTTATTCATCTTTTTAGAATATCCCTTCATCTTTTCTCCAAGCTGTTTCTGATATTCATGTAATAAATAGTGTTGTACTTTTTTTTTATTAAAAATTTAAAAACTATTGCAATATCATTCAGTATCAGTTTCTTTTATTGATTTATTATTTATTATTGATTATTATAAATATATATATATATATATATATATATATATATATATATATATATATATATATATATATATATATTATTATTATTATTATTATTATTGATTTATTAATCTAAATTAGTTCCTTGTTATTTACTCAGCTTTGCTTAGCCTGGCACAAAGGTCTCAGGTTACTTACAGTACCTGCTGTTTATAAGTACTGACCCAGAACATTGCTGCTTAACTTTGGGGACCATAAGACTAAGCCATTTCTTAACCTTAGCACAAAACTAAAAATATGAGACACCCAATGAGAATGTAACTCACTAACAATGACCTGCAAGCCTCGCTTACTAACCATTTCACTATCCAATTTGCCCATCTTTTTCAATTTCTTTTTATCTATTTTAGTTTAGATTTCAATATCCGATTTTTATCATCCATGTCTCTTTTTTTATTTTCTCTAAATTTATCTCTCCATCAGACACATATCTGACTATTATTATGTATGTAAACAGCTGCATTTCGTGTTATCTATATGTTTTTGTTTTTTTTCTAGCTGACTGTAAATTGCTTTGCTGCTTCTTATCATGCTCATTACAAGTAAATTATTACTTATTAAAAAAAAAATATGTCAGAAATAGAGATTATTCATTTAGTAACAACCTCTAATAAAATTTGTATTAGTTAATTGACTGATTGATAGCATTTTTTAAAAAGGGTAAGTGTTTAAAAGGAGTAAATGAAGCCAAGTGTTTAAAAGGGGTAAATGAAACCAAGTGTTTAAAAAATAAAAATAAAAGCTCAACTATATAAATTTATTTTTCACTGAGATAGTTATTCCTTCTTTCAAAAAGTGTTTGGAATTTACTAAGCTTTTCTTAGTCTGGTACACAAGCCTCAAATTTCTTTCTTTCAAAAAGTGTTTGGAATTTACAAGGCTTTCCTAGTCTGGTACACAAACCTCAAATTTCTTTCTTTCAAAAAGTGTTTGGAATTTACAAGGCTTTCCTAGTCTGGTACACAAACCTCAAATTTAAATCCTGTAGTTCTTAAGTGGTCACCAATGAAAATACTGAGCAGAGTGCTTGAAGGAGAGGTTTTTTCTTTCTCCAAGATGAGTCTGTTGAAAGGAATGTTATTCCTCTAATGCATAAAATGCCCTGTCGCAGGGCTTAGAATATACTATCCATATCCTCTGCAGACAGGTAAGACCCCTAACCTCCTAAAAAGAAAGGTGCTTTCTTAATATGAAACTAAACTACTTCTGGTGGTGAGGCTCCTGTTATGAAGTTTTAGAGTCCGTGGAGTGCTCCTTTATTGCTATTAATTCCAGGTCCACTCTGACCCATAATGGTAGTATTTGTTTGGGTCTCATCTATGGGTCAAAAAGAAAAGGAGGGATTGGGTTTTTTTAATCCTTTGATAGGCAACCAATCTAGGAGAATGAAAGCTCTAAATTGAATGAACCTTGTGCCATATTCTGCCTATGGTGGTGGGGATGAATAAATTCATTCTTGTTTTGAAAAGAAATAGATGAGAAAAAGGTTTATTCAGGATCTAGCAGAATAAACATAAATAAAAAAAAAATCTAGAAAAAGGCAATATAGATTCTATTCAAAATTCAATTTTTAAAGAACATTTTTCCATTTTGTTTTGTTATTTTCATCACTTTGTTTTGTTCAAATGCTTGTCCTCATGAAGCATTTGGAGGCATTATAGTTGCTATCAAGGGAAATGAACACAGTGACCTGAGTTCAAATCCTGGATGAAGCTATTTAAATTTCACATAATGCTAATTCTCTTGGGAAAAGTAAGAGCCTAACTATTCTTCCCCCAGCTATAGGTAATTAGTAGGGCAGACTAGGAACTTTAACTTTGAAATGGCAACCAGTCTATGAAAAGGAAAAGTTTTAATTCAAACCTATTAAACTCCACTTAAAAAATTGCCCTGGTGTTGCATCCTACTTGTGTAGAGGTGTGGGTAAATATATATATATATATATATATATATATATATATATATATATATATATATATATATATACTCTTGAAGCCTCATCTTGAAGTTTTGCAGTTCTTACCTCTAATCTTGCTGTGATTTCATAATGAATAAAATATTTCAGTTTGTCAGTTGTCTTCAGCGTATGTTTAAAAACTTGAGCTTTCTGGTATTTCTGGGGAAAATAATTACAAGGGGAATGATATGGTAAACAAGCCGTTCATGGAATGTTAACAGACAATGTAATAAGGTAGAAAAAGTTCCAATCACAAACACGTGATGTTCATCATTCTATACCATTACAGAAACTGAAATGGTATGGCTACAGTTGCTGTTGCTGCTACTGGCTCACTGCTACTAGTGCCTGAACAGGGGAAATCTTAAGTCCAGGACATCATTGTCAGACAATGTTTAAATTCTGATTGATTTATCTGAAAGAAAAATTCCATCAGCCAATAAAGAAAAAAATGAAAAACAAATCTGATCAGTTGATTGATTAGTTGATTGATCAGTCTGTTGAAATAGCCTCAGAATTTGAGGATCCGTCAGAACATTTACAGAATTTTCTGTTTTTTAAATGTTTTAATATTTTTTTTTAAAGCTTATATTATTCACTATGTTTGCTGGCCAAGTTGGCTGGAGTGGTAAAATACACCAACTGCATCTCTGCAGAGGGGTAAGACCTCCACTCCAACATGTATTAAGGATATGATACTAAACAATCTGATGGTGAGGCTCCAGTAGTGCTGGAGCTTTAGGGAATGCAGAGTACCCCTTCACTGCCATCACTCCCAGGTTCACTCTGTGTCAATTCCTGTCTGTTGGGATGCAAGACAAATGCCCCTCCCAGGTCTATGCTGGCCAGGAATGGTAGTATCAAAGAGTCCTATCTATGGGTCAAATAAAATTGTTTGATATTTAAACTGAAAACAGAGAAATGACTTATGCTAAATTGAAGTGTCTGAAATAGAACTGTTTGATTATTTAACTGCAAGTAAACAAATGACTGATGTTAAAATTGAATTGTTAGTGATACATAGTAATACTTGGAACTATTCAACTTTGTTGACTTATGTTTAATTAGCCTGATGAGTAGAATGTTCTCCAATGGTCCGGGAGACCGGGGTTCAATCTCATGTAGTGTTATATCAAAGACTCAAAAAATGGTACTTGATGCCACCTTGCTTTACAATCAGTATTATAAGGTAAGGATCAAGGGTAAAGTGGAGCAATCCAGAGAATGGAGTTGCTCCCTCCCCTACACCTTAGTATTGTAGCTATTGAAAAGGGAGCCTTTGGGTCACCCTTGACTAAACCAATCTACATTTGCTATCTTTCAATGATCCTAGTTCTTCTGAAAGTTTTCAACTGCTATTGGTTTAGTTATGCTCTATCTTTAAAACTGATGGTCATCCACTTTTGGGCTCTATTTCAAGGATCAAGTCACCATCCTTAAAATACTTGAACTAGTTTTGAAGAGTACTGTCAAATATTTCCTTTCATTCCAAATTATTCAAAAAGCTTCTCTCGTTTTGACACATATTTTAAAATAATGCCTTAGTATAGCCCAATTCATTATACATGTATCTACTATCATAACTGTACCAAATATATAGGCAAATAGTATATATATATATATATATATATCATCATCATCATGTCGCGCCGCCTGCGCGGATATCCCTGACCGTCTCTCGCCATTTCTCCCTATCACTCATCGCCTCCGGCAGGTCTTCAGGATTACAACCCGTGTCCTCACATAGCTGCTGTATGTAAGTTCGTGCTGGTCGTCCCACACTTGCACATCCATGAGTGGGGGTCCACAGGAGTACATCGCTTATGAGCTCGTCCTTGCTTCTCCAGCAATGTCCCGCGTGTCTGGTTCGTCGAACTTGTATAGTTTTTGTGATGGGGGGGCAAGTGTCCGTATAGTTGGAGTCTCGTGGGGTGTTGTCGCCAGGACTTGTTTAATACTGCTCTCAACATTCTTGTGTAATTTCCGTCCAGCCTCCTATATATATATATATACTAATCATGATGAAATGTAAATAAGAAAAGGGTATTGAAAGTGCTCTATACGAATTGTAGTGCAGGTTTGAACTTAAAATTGTTTCTCTATTTAAGCTTTACCTGACATTGGCATGATGGTTGGAGTGTTTGCCAATGGCCTGGGAGATCTGGGTTCAATCCCAGTTCATATCATACCAAAGTCTCAAAAAATGATACTTGATGCCTCCTTGCTTAACGCTCAGCATTATAAGATGTGGCTCAAAGGTAAAGTGGAGCAATCCAGGAAAAGGTGTTGTACCCTCCCCTACACTTTGGTGTAGTAGCTATTGAAAAGAGAGCTTTTGGGTCACCCTCGACTAAGGTTGCCAACTTTACTCTTACTTACTGAAAGTAGGCTTTAAAATATACCAGATGTTTTTATAAATTATATATAATATACCATATATATATATGGAGTATACTTTTGATATATATAACATGAATGCTAACCAAATGCATATGGTCCAGTCAACTATATGAAATACATTTTGCTCTTCACTCAGAAATTTCTAATCGTCCCCTCTCAAAAAAAGTATTAAAGGTAAGCACTCCACATTAGAGTTTTGCGGGTTAAGATAAGTAAACAGTTTGTAAAAAATGTGATGTTATGAATTAAGTGAACCATATCTTAATACTTCAGAAGATCTTTAAAATTAATCAGTTAAGCCTTAACTAAACTCAGTTCTAAGTAAATGAAATACTTTCTGCTCTTCTCTCAGAAATTTTGAATCACCCCTCCCCTTGAACAAGAGTTTTGCAGGAGGCTTTTTCTTTATGTCTGATCTGTGTTATCTATTATTAACTGTAAAATAATCATCTGAGATTTGCAATAATATCCTCTGATTTAGTTGGCTGGGGAAGCAGAAAACACCGACTGCATCTCTACAGAGGGGTAAAACTCCCCCAATGAGTGTCCTGGATATAACACTAAACAATCTGATGATGAGGCTCCACTAATGCTGGAGCTTTGGGGAATGTGGAGTACTCATAATTGCCATCACTCCCTGCTCCACTCTGGCTCAGAGTAATAGCACCTGATAGGGTCCTATCTATGGGTCAAATAGAACTAAACTGTGTACTTATGCTGAGCTGAATTGTTTGAAATAGAATGGTTTTGACATTTAACTGTGTTTAAATAAAAACTATACTTATACCAATATGAATTGTTTGAAATAGAACTGTTTATATGTATAGAAATAGATTTGGCTTTAAATAACCTACAATGGTTGATATACCATAAAACCAAACCAAACCAAACCAAAATACATAGAGAAAAAGCTAGATGGGAACGACTAAAGAATACTACGAGCTATCTTGAACAAATCCTGGAAGCAGTACCCCTATGAAACAACAGCTGTACAGTCACTTACCTCCGATCTAAAAACCATCCAAGTAAGACAAGCAAAACATGCAGAACACTGCTAGAGAAGCAAGGATGAACTCATAGGTGATGTTCTTCTATGGACCTGAACACATGGTCATGTGAGTGTTGGGTGACCAACAAGGACTTATCTACATCAACTATGTGCGGACACAGGATGTAGTTTGGAAGACCTGCTGGGAATGATGGATGATAGGGGTGGATGGAGAGAGAAAGTGAAGGAAATCAGTGCTGTCAGCATGACTTGATGATGATGATAATGATATTAAAATATGTAGTCTATTTTAAAGCTAAAACACCATTAATCAGTAAGAAATAAAATATTTTCAAAAAAAGGGGAGAGCAAATATAACTAGAATAAAACTTTAAACATTATTACTATCCCACAACTCAGACTATATATGTATATATATATATATATATATGTGTGTATGTGTGTGTGTGTGTGTGTGTATGTAATATATATATGTATATATATATGTGTGCATATATATATATATATATATATATATATATATATATATATATATATATATAAGTTAGTGGCATCATATATATATATATAAGATAGTGGCATCATAGTAGTCTTTGTATATATAAAGTAAGTATAGTTGATGACTGTTGTCGAGGGAGACCCTAAGGCTCTCTTTTCAATAGTTACTACACCGAGGTGTAGGAGTGGGTGCTATTACTTTCCCTGGATTGCTCCACTTTACCTTTGATCCTTACCTTATAGTGCTGAGTGTTAAGCAAAGAGGTATCAAGTACCATTTTTGAGTCTTTTGTATGACTCAACCTGGGATTGAACCCTGGTCTCGCAGGTCATTGATGAACACTCTACCCTCTAGACAATGGGCTGGTATTGGTTATATATATATATGTATATATATATATATATATATATACATGAAATAAGCTTTGGAGTAAAACACTTTTGACTCACCTTAGTATGTATATATATATATATATATACATGTGTATACTCCTATCTATGTAGAGTGCATCAAATGGTATAGTGGTTCAACAAAAACTAGCAGGTCATTATGAGTGAGTTTTGTTTCTCAGTGATTGACCCATACAACTGACTTTTCCCCAAAACTAAGCTCAATGAATAACTATTCATGTCTATACATTGTCATACGCCTGTTTTTTTGGTTCTTTAACTGTGGTTAGGCAACCAGTCAAAGAGAAGGAAAACTCTGAATTCAAACCAGCATTATCCCTCTTGAAAATTGACTTTATGTCACATCCTGATCATACTGGAGGGGTTGGGTAATTATGTACACTTGTTTTGTGTTTAAGCAGTTGATTGTTAACTCAGACCAAGTTTTATACTAGGTTTCTTCTGAGCAGTTCAGAATAAATGTCTTTATCATTTACCTCATGACTGCAAAAGTTAGACATTTTTCACAAGTACCGGAAGTTGGAGTTCCAATCCAGGTAAAAGCCACCATTTCAAATTCTAACTTTCCAGGTTGGTAAGCTTTTGTACACACACATTCCCACTTGGAGGATTGGCACAATACAATATTCCTACCTTTTATTTCCTATATTCACTGGCAGCTCATGATTTTAATTTGTGTAGCCAGCAGATTACAGAAGAAACAGAAAAGAAGTGATACTTTCCAGACTTTGTATTGGCCTCACCCACATCACCAACTCACACCTCCTTAAAAGGGAAGACACCCAGGTATGCTCAATGTGCAAAGTACTCCTCACAGTTAAACACACTGTGATAGTTTCAGACAAAGTCACTCAAAATACTTCCTGACAAACAACGTAAAGGACTTTTTCAAAAACACCTAACCAAAAGACATCTTGAGTTCTCTTTAAAAAAAAAACCTTTTCATTAAAACCCTGACCAAATATAATCAAATACTATCATAAAAACCCATACCCTAAACCCTAAAACCCACATAGAAGACAAAACCAATGTCACCTTTTTTGGCATTAAATGACCCTCAAAGTTTTATATGCTATTGAACAAAAATCAAAGATTAATTTGTAGTGGTGTTGCTTCAGAAAATATGTAAGAATTTTATTGATATTGTAAAACACACACTGAGAAATACACACAACTATAAAAATTTAAGTTTTAATGTACCATATCCAGATATCAGGATATGCGTGAAATGTACATGGGATGTTCGTAACATATATACATAGAACGTAACATAGGAATCTCGAAACACAAAAAACACTTACGACTTCTTAGTTCAGGTATGAAACTTTTTATTACCTTTGAGTTTAAAGGTTCTTTGACATAAGGAGAGAGATACACATTCTTTATATTCTGTTTTTTCCATCTGCCTCCCCATCTCGTGCGACACCTGCCCAAAGCCTCCATGAACAAGCGAAAGTCAACCGTCTTCTTCCGAGGCAGGACTCAACTCAACTAACTGACTTTTTCAAAATCCCCAAAATCCTCCGCGCGCTTCTGGTGCGTGACATCACCTGCACTCTGTAGCTCCGTTTCCCATCTGGGCTATTGTGACATCTCTGAGTGACATGTCCATTCCACCCGCGCGTGAACACCTACGTTTATGTTGCACCTAAGTAACCCATGCAATGAGCCGAAAGGTTCTCGGCCTAACTAAACCCAAAGGCATAAAACGAAATCCCTCGGCCATTATATTACATTAAAAGTTTACTCACTGTCATTGCCTTTGTTTTGAGGAGAAGTACAGAAACCATGATTAATTCATTGAAATTTTGTATTTTTTCTGAAAAAATAAAAAAAATGAACTCTATCATATTATCTACAATTATCACATTCAGTGATTCAAGTACTCTTGAATTAATATAGCAAACAACATGTAACCATCACACACAAAATGACATACACTCCTACACTGATAAGTAAATCGAAACTGCATGAGCTACATTCCTCTGCTCTCTTTGGGTCACTTGCTTTTTGGGCATGTGCACAACAAAGCAAACATCCTCTCCCTGGGGTAGACAGTTTCACATACAACATTTTTTTGGTTTTCAAGCAATGGGAAATTTAAGGATTATTGATGATAGTATTAGATACCATTTAAAAATATAAATGATTTTTTTTTTAGTATATATCAGGAGAAAATAGGGGATGTTGTTAATAGACAAGCAGCCACTACCCATATTGGTTTTGTGTTATATGTACTAAGCTAAGGTTAATAATTATCAAAATAGTACTTTTTACATCTTCTGAACTTACAATGAAATTACTTGAAGATTTAGGGTATAAAATTAACATTTCTGTCTTTATCCAATTTTTTAATTAATTAATTAATTGTCTTTTTGCTGTCACTTTTCTGAAAGCTGTTAATGCTGGATGTTTCAAAACCAGAATTTAATATGAAATTCCACTAGTTTTACATTGCATAATATACTATCAAAACCACTTTTGGGAATTCTCCAAGGGAGGTGGAAATATGGGCCTACTCATGGCACAGTTTTTGGAACTTGATTATCGTTTTATGCCACAGTAAAAGAGTTAATGATGTAGGATTATGCTCATGATGGTAACAGAGGAACCTTAAAACTAATGCCACTTGTTTGCTTTTTTAACTGAGTCAGAGTATACATCTTTACCCAATACCATAGTATAATCAGGTGGCATTTAAAAAAAAAAAAACTTAATTATTTGCATTTGTTCTATAATTATTTCCATTTGTCCAAGTGAAAATGAATAAATATCTTCAGAGTTATATATATACTAAGTTGAGGTACCTAGTTGGCTAATATTTACCCAAATGCTGTAGGCTAGCAACACTTTTACTTAAAATAACTCTATTAAACTGTCATATTAAATGTAAATAGAGGAAGTGCTTGAATGCTTTCAAATAAGATAGATAAATCATACTGGTGTTAAGTTGACTTTATCTAATTCGAAAGTATGAAATATTACAAGTCAGTCAATAATCCAAATAGAAAAAGGATTCTTATATGCCCTCCATTATAAGATAAGATTTACTAAGCTTTGCTTAGTTTGGCACAAGGCCAGGATTTGTGTCATTCAGTAAGAATCAGTCACAAGTGAAATGGTCTGCTAGGCTCACTAATTAAGAGTGTTCGTCAATGGTCCGGGAGACTGGGGTTCAATCCCAGGTTGGGTCATACTAAAGACTCAAAAAATGGTACTTGATACCGTCTTGCCTAACACTCAGCATTATAAGGTAAGGATCAAGGATAAAGTGGAGCAATCCAGAAATGTAGTAACACCCTCCCTTACACCTCGGTGTAGTGGCTATTGAAAAGGTAGCCTTCGGGTAACCCTCAACTAAGGTCGCCAACTTTACTATGCCTTAATTAACACTCAGCATTATAAAGCAAAAATCAAGGATAGTGGAGCAATCCAGGAGATGTGGTAGTGCCCTCTCCTACATCTCAGTGTTGTAGCTATTGAAAAGGGAGCCTTCCGATAACCCTTGACTAAGGTTGCCAACTTTACTATGCCTTGGTTAACAGCATTATAAGGTAAGGATCTAGAGTAAAGTGGAGCAATCCAGGGGATGGAGTAGCATCCTCCCCTACAACTCGGTGTAGTAGCTATTGAAAAGGGAGCCTTCAGGTCACCCTTGACTAAGTTTATAAGTCAGCATTATAAGGTAAGGATCTAGAGTAAAGTGGAGCAATCCAGGGAATGGACTAAGGTTGCCAACTTTACTTTTTTAATGTATTTTTTTAAACTGATAACTAAAAACATAAATAACATTTTTAATATTTCTATCATTCTTAAACAATTTATTTTCTGAGCCCACTCAGCTGGGACTCTAGAATACACTGACTGCATTTTTGCAGTGGGCTAAGACCCCCTCTCACACAAGCATCCTGGATATGGCATTAAACAATCTAATAGTGAGGCTCCAGTAATGCTGAAGCTTTGTGGAATATGGAATACCCCTTCATTGCCATTGTTCCTAGATCCACTCCGACCCGGAGAGGTTGCACTTGATAGGGTCCTATCTATGGGTTAAATAGAACTGTTTGACATTTAAGCTGATTGCAAACAAATGACTTATGCTAAATTGAATTGCTTGAAATAGAACTGTTCTGTCATTTAACTGTGTGTAAACAAATGATTGATATTTGATTGAATTGTTAGTGATACATAGCAATACTTGCAACCATTTAACTTTGTTAACTTATGTTTAAAATCATATATATCTAATATATATGTATAAACTGGATTTGGCATTGAATAACCTACAATGGTTGATATGCCATAAAAACAAACCGAACCAAAGCAAACCAATTTATTTTCACTGTTTTTTTATTTCTTATTTTCACTGTTTTTTTTTATTTCTTATTTTTTTTTAACATTAAAAAGGGAAGGTAACCTCTAAGTTTAATTAATATTTCATCACTTGCTCAAAAACTGCATTTGACAGACTCCACTCAATATCATCATATCATTTATAGAATTAATATCAAAATTATTTGCAAATACTAATTAAAACTAAGCTTTATCATCATTATCATTATTAACTAAACCAAGGGTTTATCAATACATTGATCAAGATCAACTGGTAGATTGCTAAGGTAGTGCAGGTAGTTAAAAAAAATTTGGCATGTCAGGCTGACATTCAACTTATGTCCAGGGGTCATGAACAGTTTTGGGACTTACTGAGTTAAAGTATCCAAACATGAGGAAATATGCTACCTTCTTAACTGAATTATTTGATCCTTCTTTCCTCATCAGTCTTTCCTCTTGTGCAGATTATTAAGTCCAAATATTGTTCCACCATGACTGATGATCATTTGGAAGCCTGTTTGAAGCTGGTTACCAGCAGTTACTATCTGGACTATACAACCTTGGCTGACTCCATTCAGTGTGAGTCATCAGAGTAAGGGAAAGTAAGTAAATGTAAAGTTGGCGGCCATAGTTGAGAGTGACCCCAAAGGCTTCCTTTTCAATAGCTACTACACTGAGGTATGGGGGAAGGCGCTATTCCTTCCTCTGGATTATTCCACTTTATCCTTGATCCTTACCTTATAATGCTGAGGAGGTTTCAAGTACCATTTTTTGAGTCTTTGGTATGATCCGACCTGCAATTGAACCCTGATCTTCTGGACCATTGGCGAACACTCTACCCACTAGACTAATGAGCCAGTACATAAATATATTTATTTGTGCTGTGATGCACGGTAGTAAAGTAAGTAAAGTTGGCATCCGTTGTCGAGGGCGACCAGAAGGCTCTCTTTTCAATAGCTACTGCACCGAGGTGTAGGGGAGGGTGCTTCTCCTTTCCCTGGATTGCCCCACTTTATCCTTAATACGTACCTTATATTGCTGATTGTTAAGCAAGGAGGTATCAAGTACCATTTTTAAAGTCTTTAGTATGATTTGACCTGGGATTGAACCCAAGTCTCCAGGACCATTGGCAAACACTCTACCTACTTGGCCAATGCCATCCATTCTCATCAGCCATTGCTCTTTGTTGGTCATCTAGATAGTATCCAGTGTCTGCACTGAGCTGATGAATGTAATTTTTTGCTGGTCAACCAACACTGGTGTGTCCATGTTTGGTAATCCATCGGAAAACACCCTGAGTTCATTCCTGCTTCTCTAGCTGTGTCCTGCTCATCTTACTTGGATGGTTTGTGAGATGGAAGGCAAGTGGCTATACAACTGCTGTTTTGTGGAGCACTTCTTCCAGGATTTTTCAAAACACCATCCAGCATCCATGTATCCATGTGTAATGTCTATCCAGCTTTTTCTCCAAGCATTATGTTAAAGTTGAAGTGGTGCAGCCACACAATAACACTGACATGGCTACAGTTTGGAAAAATTCCTGTATCATTTTATCAGAAGGAACAGAAAACTATGAACTTACAACTACCCAAATTACTCAAAAGCAAAGATAGATTATGTATTTATCATCATCATCATCATATCGTGCTGGCAGCACGGATATCCCTGACCCTCTCTCGCCACTCCTCCCTATCGTTCATCGCCCTAGGTAGGTCTTCAGGACAACAACCTGTATCCTCACATAGCTGCTGAATGTACGTTCGTGCTGGTCGTCCTGCTTTTGCGCGGCCGTGTGTGGGGATCCATAAGAGTACATCTCTTATGAGTTCATCTCTGCTTCTCCAGCAATGTCCTGCATGTCTGGTTCGCCTAACTTGAATAGATTTCGTGATAGGGGGCAGGTGGCCGTACAGTTGGTGTCTTGTGGGGTGTTGCTGCCAGGACTTGTTGAGGATTGCACGCAGCATTCTTGTGTAATTGCCATCTAGTTTCTTCTCCAGCCGTTTTGTTAGCGTCCATGTAGTGCATCCATATAGCAGTATCGATGTGACCGCTGCCTGGAAGAAACTGCGTTTCATTTTATCGGTTAGGTCTGATTTCCATATAGTCGATAGCCTATTGATAGCTGTCCATGCTTTCGTTAACCTCGTTTCGATGTCCTTTTCGGTTGATTCGACGCTGCTTCCTAGGTACGTGATACATATATCATGGATAAACATATATATATATATATATATATATATATATATAGTAAATAAACATATATATATGGTGGATAAACGTATATATATATATATATAGTTGATAAACATATATATATATATATATATGTATATAGTGGATAAACGTATATATATATATATATATATATAGTTGATAAACATATATATATATATATATATATATATATATATAGTTGATAAACATATATATATATATATATATATATATATATATAGAGGATAAACATATATATATATATATATAGTGGATAAACATATATATATATATATATATATAGTGGATAAACATATATATATATATAATGGATAAAATATATATATATATATATATATATATATATATAGTGGATAAAATATATATATATATATATATATAGTGGATAAAATATATATATATATATATATATATATATATATATATAGTGGATAAACATATATATATATATATATAGTGAATAAATATATATATATATATATATATAGTGAATAAACATATATATATATATATATATAGTGGATAAACATATATATATATATATATATTGTGGATAGACATATATATATATAGTGAATAAACATATATATATATATTGTGGATAAACAGTGCTATGAACTGTGAGGCATACTCCTCTTTTAAAGGAGTATTTTCCAATTGCAGAATCATTTCAATAAAAATCCTGGTCCAGTCAGCTGAGGTTGTGAATGCAGAGGGGTAAGACTCCCCCAATGAGTGTCCTGTTATGACACTAAACAATCTGATAGTGAGGCCCCAGTAATGCTGAAGCTTTGGGGAATGCAGAGTACCCCTTTATTGCAATTGCTCCCAGATCTGCTCTGGCCTGGAGTGATAGCACCTGATTGGGTCCTATCTATGGGTTAAATAGAACTAAACAGTGTACTTATGCTAAACTGAATTGTTTGAAATAGAACTGTTTTTGGCCTAGTATTCGCCCATGGCCCGGGAGACCAGGTTCAATCCCAGGTCGAGTCATAGCAAAGACTCACAAAATGGTACTTGATCCATCCTTGCTTAACACTCAGCATTATAAGGTACAGATCAAGGGTAAAGTGGAGCAATCCAGGAGTAGTGTCCTTCCCTACACCTTGATGTAGTAGCTATTGAAAAAGAAGCCTTTAGGTCACCTTCGACTATAGTCGCCAACTTTACTTATATGTATAAAAATGGATTTGGCATTAAATAACCTACTATGGTTGATATGTCATTAAACCAAACCAAACTAATAAAAATCCACTTGAGTTTACATAGAAATAAGAAGCAAACCAATACAACAGGTCCTCACTATGCAACTATTGTAACTGTAAGAAACAAGTTTGATACTCTTTAGGAGACTTCCAAATGTCATACTCCAAATGACAAATATGAAAACTTTCTTACCACCCACTTAGAAGCAGCAGCTAAGTGCATACCAACCAAACGCTAGAGCCAAATTTAAAGTTCTTTGAAAGTCAAAAGAACAATTAGAATACATCCAGGGCCAAATCAATAAAATCAGAAAAGACGTAGATAAGCAATCCCAATTAACATGGCAAACACTAAATGAAGTTAGTGGAAGAAAAAGCACCTTAAGATCAGAAGTAAAACCTGCCAGTCAAGAAGAAATACTTCAAAAGTAGAAAGAACATTTCTAGAATCTACTCAGAAACCCTCCTGAAATCACACAAAAAACTTACTGAAGAAACCATTGATAGCCAACTAGATATCAAACTTGGACACTTTAAAGAGAATGAACTTGATGAAGTTCTGAAAAGAATTAAAAGCAGAAAAACTGCTGGCCTCAATGAAAAAAAAATTCCTGATGTATGGAAGACAATAAAATTTGACAACATACTTCTTTGATTATGCAACACTGTATATAAACAAAGCAATAGAAAAATGGTTGAAAGTCTTCATCCATCCTTTCTCCAAGAAAGGCAATTTTGGAATCACTTAGAACTACAGAGGCATAACTCATACCGCCATAGTTGCATAGGTTTACGATAGCCTGCTTCTCAATCATATCTGACCTGAAGTAAATATATAAATGAATATATTTTGCATTTTTTAATACGGTTAGATCATTTTGAGTTGGTCATTTTGAAAGTAGCTTGCAAGTTGAAAAATTGACTACATTCCAGAATTAAAGTATTGTCACTGGTATGCCACATTGGCTGATGGAGAAGGGTGTCGCTGAAAGGAAGTAAGTCTGTAGTTAATAGTTAATAGACCTGGAGTTATCTCCTGTGGACAGAGATCTTTTTTTTATTTCATAGAAAGTTGAGCTTTAGCTATTTAATGTTTTTTTTCTACACAAATAATATAGAAGACCTCTCTGAAAATGTCAACACGGATGATATTCTGTCTTTCTTGAGAGAAATAAACCTATACTAAAAATTATAAATTTAAATTTGATCAATACTGTTAAAGATTGAAACTGGTTTAAAGTTATTCTCCCTTCTCAACTTAATGGACTGTTCCCAGCAGTAGCAGCAGCAGCAAGAATATAGACTTGAATAGACACTATTTAAACGGTTATTATTTGTTCCTGAGTACTCTCCTGTGATATGGTAATGGTTAGCAAGCTCGACTAGCAAACCTACACGGGTGAGTTCGAGTCTCATTGGGTGCCCCATTCACATGGCCCTGTGCCACATCTAAGCAAAAAGCTTAGTAAATTACTACTCTCCTGTGATATGGCCTTGTGCCACATCTAAGCAAAAAAGCTTAGTAAATTACTACTTTCCTGCGACTTGCCTGGAGCCACTGTACCAGACTTTTACAACTATCAATTAATTTTGGTAGGGAGAATAACTTTATGCCAGTTTCAGTAGTTAACAATCTAATTCCTTTCAATTTTTTTGTTATCTCTCCATTATTTAAACAGTCTGTCATGTAGTAAGGTGAGGCACCTCTTTCAGTTAGTCAGAAATTTGATCATTAGACTTCAGCCATGTTATTGAACAAATAACATACAAAG
This sequence comes from Sepioteuthis lessoniana, assembly GCA_963585895.1. Classification (NCBI taxonomy): domain Eukaryota; kingdom Metazoa; phylum Mollusca; class Cephalopoda; order Myopsida; family Loliginidae; genus Sepioteuthis; species Sepioteuthis lessoniana. The sequence goes on from OY757921.1 coordinate 30,085,856, forward strand.
TAATTATAAAAAAAACTACTGCAGAGGATTCTGACAAATCATTAAGATGAAATAAAAACTCATACAAAACAACTGTCTAGAAAAATGTAGAATACACCAACTGCACTTCGGCAGAGGGGTAAGACCTCTTCTAACAAGGCTACCTGTTAGCTGTAGATAGCAACCCGTAATGCTTCAGGATAGGATCTTGGTGTCTGAGCAGTCCATGACCCTGCAGCTGAAGTGGTCATGTGACTTGTAACACTCCATTTTGACTATTACTAGGCTAGATGGATGTCAGAAAGGCCCAATCTGATCAAGTGGCTGATCATGTCACACCCTAGTACCTGTATGATCATTTCAATCATATTCTTCTAACTGCTCTGGTGGAAAACACCCAACCCTTTTTATCTTGGAGGTGACTGAAAGTCAGTTGCATTGAGAAAAAGAAAACTTTGAGAGCCCTGAATATGACATTAAAATGCATCTGATGGTGAGGCTCCAGTCTTGGTGTTAGGGGAATGTGGAGTACCCCTTGATTACCACTTACTCTCATGTTCACTCTGATTGGCAATACCTGTTAGGGTCCTATCAATGGGTCAAATAGAACTTTTCAAACATTTACTAAGGATTATTATTATTGGTTACTTGAAACCATACAGCTGTTTACAAGTTGTTCATATCAGATGGGAATACATGATAAATAGAATTACTAATGCTCAATAGTAATATTTGAAACCATTTAACTGTGTGCTGACAAATGACCTGATCTGTTTAAAAATGAAGTTAACTGCAAACTATTCAGTTATAAATCACACACACACACACACACGCACACGCACACACACACACACACACACACACACACACACACACACACACACACACACATATATAAACAGGATTTGGTATTGAATAACCTAAAGAGGTTGATATGCCATTAAACACCATTAAACCAAACCAAACTACTCCAAAAAATGTAAATATGAACATGATAAATACGATTCCCTAATCTCTAGACCTAAAATAACCCCAAATAGGTTGACATACTGTTGAAAGGAATCAATGGATCATTTTTTCTTTTGTTTCTCAATTTAGAATTTATCTAAAACATAGATGGAATTATTAGACTGTAAATTGCATTATTCTCAAATTTAGATCATTTCAAAAGTATTCTGTTAGCAAAAATAACACTGTGATATGCTTGTTTATCTGTGTTAAAGTAACAAACAGACCCATAGAAGCAAAGGGGTAAGACCCCTCAATGAGTGTCCTGGATATGACACTAAACACTCCCCTAATCTCCAAAACTCGATCCTCACCAGATTCAGTTTATTGTCATACCTAGCACATGCTTTTTTATTTTTTGTATTTTTATTTTATGTTTGGTGTGGTTATTACCCCTCTGCAGAGGATACAGTCAGTGTAGTCTAAGCCCAGCTGTCAGAGAGAATATGATCCCTTACAACAATAGAAATGTGACTACAACAACAACAACAACAAAAAAAAAAGACTCAAATATTTCCAGACTAAAACCAGCCCTCAACTAGCCTTGCATCTCTTGCCAACTTTCCACTTAACACTTGGACTGTGGTGCCTGGCTTAACACAGTGCCCTTTTTGATGCTGGTGATGCAATACATCTTGCTGGCCATTGTTTGTGGTTCAATCAGGACAAACAGTGACTGAAATATTATCTTGAATTTTTCATAAAACTCTTAAAATTATACATTTGAAGCTTGGATAGTGCTGTTACATATGCAAGAAAAAATGTGTAAGACTGTGGGTATCATTGTCTGCAATCTCAAATTTTCTTAGGATTAAAATTTCAAACCATATTTAGAAGTGGAGATTTGATCAGAAAAGCATTTTTTGTTCCTGATAACATTGAATAAACTTGCCAGTCATTAATAAAGGAAATATCAAGACAGAAAAATAATATTCAGAAGGAAAAGTTCTTTGTAATAAGAACTGCTTTTGTTGGGAAACTTGTAATGTGAGAAAAATTCTTATAAAACAAATATTTAGATTACAACAAGGCAAATGGACACACACACACACACACACACACACACACACACACACATATATATATATATAAAACCACATAAACATACATGTATAAACACATGTACAAACAGTATATCTTTATATGTATATATATATATATATATATATATTGAGAGAGAGAGAGAAAGAGATGAAATATACATAAATGCGTGTTTATATATATATATATATATATATATATATATATATATATATATATATTTTTTTATTTTTTTTCAGTTCGAAGCCATTCTCTTTGATTTTGTCAATCGATGTTTTAAGTACGTAGTCTAGACAAATGATAAAGAGGTACGGAGCCAGCGTATCCCCTTGTAGTACTCCTGCTACAATGTCGAAGTATTCTGTGTCTCCATCTGGTGATCGTACTTTTACTTTAGTGTTTCTATAGAGAATCGTTATTGCCGCTACGGTTTCTTTAGGTATGCCGTACGCTAGTAGGATTTGTTCCATCTTTCCTCTGTGAATGGAGTCGAAAGCCTTGGTAAAGTCGACAAATATTAATGTCGCTTGTAGGTTCTTTGCCCGTACACCTTCAAGGATTCTGCGGATGGTTAATATTTGTGAGGTCGTGGATCTATTTCTTCGGAAGCCATTTTGGTTTTTTCTAAGTATGTTGTCGATTTTGGGTTCTATTCGGTTTCGTGGTAGGGCATTGTAGATTTTGGCAGCTATGGATGTAAGTGTTATGCCTCGGTAGTTTTTGGCTAATCCGAGGTCCCCCTTTTTAGGGAAGGGGAGTATGCATCCCTTCATCCATCTATCTATCGGATTTTGATTGTATACTGCGTTGCAGTGTCGGAGCAGTATGTCGTCGAATTGTCTGGTCTTCCATACTTCCGGGGGAATTTCGTCCAGCCCTGCAGCTTTCCTATTTTTAATTTTTCTGAGAACCGAGTCGAGTTCTTCTTGTGTGAACGGTCCAAGTTTAATGTCTAATTGTTTGCTAATTATTCTGGTGATTGGTTCATGCGTTATTTTTGGTGGGTTTCCAAGTAAGTTTTTGAAGTGCTGTTTCCACAGTTTTATTCTTTCTTGTTGGTTTGCTGCTTTAAGTTTTGCTTTGGCTGTGTTCTTTCTTCTGCTCACTTCGTTTATTGTTTGCCAGGCAATTCTAGATTGTCTATCTTCCACCGA
>OY757921.1:30094037-30166537 GCA_963585895.1 Sepioteuthis lessoniana
ATATTTAATATATATGGATAAAGAGGATTTGGTATTAAATAATCTACTAGAGTTGATATGCCATAAAACCCAACACAACCAAATATATATTTAATATATATGTATAAAGAGGATTTGGCATTAAATTACCTACAGTGGTTGATATGCTATAAAACACAAACAACAAATCATATATATCTAATATATATGTATAAAGAGGATTTGGCATTAAATAACCTACAAGGGTTGATATGCCATAAAACACAACCCCCCCAACCAACCATATACTGAAATACTTCTAAACTTTTTACTTGCCCAACTAGATTTATACTCTATCAAATTTTGGTTTCCAATCATATTTTTTCTAACTGTTCATTATCATTGCCATTACTCTCAGATCCACTCTGACCTAGAGATGTAGTACCTGTTAGGATGGTAAACAGGTGGAGACTTTAAAATTATAACATAAAAGAAGTCCTGTAGAAATGTTAACATTTTTTTTAAACATCCTGTTTTGTAATCTCACCAAAAGTTACTGAATGAAAAATAACCAAACGGAGGTTGGAAATGAAATGGAAATCTTTTTAACATTAACAAAATACAATACTTGTCTGAGGTATGAAGAAGGTAAATCACTGTTCGTAGTGTACAACATAATTTGCATATTAACCCCCCCACTCACAATAGTGTCCACTGAATTTATGAGGAATGGGACATACCCATTAATGCTCATTGGTATGGTATATAACACCCTGTTTATAGGCGCACAGGGTAATGGATATTGTTATTGGAAATGAACTCAACAAGCCAAGTTCAAATCTTGGGTGAGGTTTTTTCTTTCATTTCATGCTAATATGATGGTATTATGGTATTATGGATATTGTCATTAGAAATGAACTCAACAAGCCAAGTTCAAATCCTGGGTGAGGCTTTTTTCTTTCATTTCATGCTAATACCATTGGGAAAGGCATGAATCCATGTCTTACCTAGCTATGGGTAAGTAGTAGGTCAGACTGTGCACTTGAGCCTTAAAAAGGCAACCAGTTCCAGAAAAGGAAAACTTCAAATTAAAAACCCAAAGAGTGCTGTTCAAAGAATCTGTATCACATTGTTGCACTATTCTTCTGCTATCTGCTCATCTGAAAAGTGTGGCTTGTTCCACCCAAACCATCACTACTAAAAAACAAATTATCTGTGTAGTTCATTTACTAAGCTTTGGCTTAGTCAGTGATGATCCTTGAATACAATGGATGGATTGGCCTAGTGGGATGAGTTTGCCAATGGCACGGGAGATCGGGGTTCAATCCCAGGTCAAGTCATACCAAAGACTCAAAAAATGGTACTTGATACCACCTTGCTTAACACTCAGCATTATAAGGTACATATCAAGGGTAAAGTGGAGTAATCCAGGGAAAGGAGTTGTGTCCTCCCCTACACCTCAGTCTTGTAGCTAATGAAAAGGGAGCCTTTGTGTTGCCCTTGACTACAGTCGCCAACTTTACTTTTACTTTTTATATTATATAATGTGTGTGGGGGATATAGGGTGTCTCCATGTACATAGGACCCATGTAACTGCTAATAACTATACTAATAATAATATTGTGTTCCTTTTTGTTTCAGATTTGAAAATAGTTTACTATAACAACTATTGATCCTCGATCACAAGTTTATAGGAATACTTGAAACTTATACAACTGTGTCCAAATTGTTTGTATTATATAACTTTGTGCAAAGGAACAACTACACAAAAATGTAAAAATAAATGTACAATGAATACAATTACCTAATCTCTAGGCATAAAATAACCCAAGACAGGCTGACATGCTGTTAAAATCAATCAATCCTCAATACCACTCCTACAAAAAAATTTTTTTAATTTAAAAATAAATATATATCAAGACAAAACTATTTGTCAAGGTTAAAGATAATTTCTGTTTGTGTAGATCACTTTTTATTTTGATTTTTGCATGTCGTTTTTACCATATCTTCCTGCCAAGATTCTTCTAATTCGGTTAGTCCTGTTGGCTGGTGCTGGAGAATATGCCAACTGCAGAGGAGTAAGTGCCCCCTCCCAACATACACACACACACAACAATTAGTGTCCTGGACACTAAACAATCAGATAGTTGGGCTTCAATCCTGGAGTTTTGGGAAATGTGGAGTACCCCTTCATTACCATTACTCCCAGGTCAACTTTGACCAAGAGTGGTAATGCCTGATAGGGTCTCATCTCTTGGTCAAATAGAACTGTTTGATCATTTAACTGTATGCAAAGAAATGACTGTTAAATTGAATTATTAGTGTTAGGAATACTTGAAACATTTAACTGTGTATAAAAATCAAATTATTGGTATTACATAGCATCACTTGAACCATTTAAGTGTGAGCAAATGAATGAATAGTGTTGAATATTATTATTTGTGTTAGATAGTAATATTTGAAACCATTTAACTGTGTGCAAACAAATTAGGTCTAACACATTTAAAAATAGAATTACCTACAAACTATTCACTTACAAATCACACACACACACACACACACACACACACACACACACACACACACATATATATATATATATACATATTTTTAATCCTTTCGAATTGCCATATTGATCTTAAGATATTTGGCGGGAATTGGTTGATAAACCTTCCATAATTAGTTATTTCCCCAAGTATTTTCTGCCCAACTTTGGGCCATCATCAGAGTAGGATGTATTACAAAATTGATATAACTTTTATATGTACATTGCTACTTTGTAAGTATCAGCATTTGTACTGTTGTATTGTGTAGCAAGATTTAGTCTTTTGATGTTATTCTTACAGAGTGTAATTTGTCTATTCACGAGATCACGTCTGTATTCCAAATATAAATATATATAGTCATTTACTGTGTTAGATAGGAATACTTGTAACTATTTTCCTCTGAGCAAACAAATGAGCTTTGGCTTCTTTAAAAGTCTTACATGCAAATCATATATATATTCAACATATATGTATAAACAGAATTTGGCATTAAATAACCTACAAGGGTTCATATGCCATAAAACTCAACCAACCAACCAACCAACCTGCAGACTGTAATGAACTTTTCCTGTTGCTATTAATACCGGGTGAATATTCATCTTGGTGTGAAGTTCGCCCTAGCCTAACACTTTGGCCGTCAGACTGATGTTCAACACCTTTTTACCTATGTTGTATTATACTTTCGTTAATATACTTTGTTCCATGTAAACACGAGTTCGTGTCTTTCTTCCGGACCCTTTACTGGTCCACAATACATTCTTATTCAGTTTTCCAATTCAATGTCTTCGTCTGCGGTCTTTGTCCTTGAGCTTAAAATCTCTTTTTTAAACTTCGCAAACCATTCTCAACATATGCAAACACTTAACAAATCATTACCGTAAACTTCAGTAATCCAACTGCTAGCTTTCTGCTGCTCTTTATCTCAGATTAAACACAAATATAGACACACACACATGGTATAAGGGTTATTGGCTTTGGGAATGAAATTGGTGAGCCAAGTTCAAATCCTGGACAATGTAGTGTATCCTTCACTTCATATTTAGGAAAGGTATCAATCTATTTCTTCTGTCCGTAGCTATGGGTTAATCATAGAGCATACTGGGATCTTTAAATTTGGTATGTTAATCAATCATGGAGAAGGAAAATTATGAATTCATTGCCATTATCTCAAGATTACTAAGACCCAACAAAACAACCTATTTAGAAACAATTATATGCATGTGAATATGAACATACAATGAATATGATTCCCTAACTTCAAGACATAAAATAACCCTAGACAAGTTGATATACCATGAAAATAAATCTATAACTCTGACCTAGAGGGATAGGACCTGTTAGGGTCACATCTGTAGATCAAATAGATCTGTTTGAAAATTATCAGAATTCAATAGGAATACATGAAACCATGTGACTGTGCAAACAAATTACTATTATTTAATAGGAATAGTTGAAAACATATATTTGTGTGCAAATTGATTGTATTTAATAGGAATGTTTGAAACCATATAAAAGGAATACAAACAAATGATTATTATTAAATATGAATAGGTACTTGAAACCATATAATTGTGTATGAATTATTTAGATTATGAATAGTTACCTAAAACTATAATTGTTTATCATTATCATTAGTTAATTGAAACCATATAATTGTGTATGAATTATTCAGATTATGAATAGTTACCTGAAACTATAATTGTTTCCAAATGATCATTATCATCAGTTACTTGATACCATATAAATGCTTCTAAAGAAAACAACTGACTTTGGCTTGAAATAACCCAACAAGGGTTGACATTCCATAAAACTAACCATTGTTAAAAGTAAACCATTTGAAAGTGCATGCATTTAAAATTTAACTTAAGTAAATTAAAACTATAAGTATTCATCAAGCAAGTAAATTACATATTTATAAATATTTACTAAGCTTAATTTAATACAAGGCCAGAAGAATAGGACACCTAGTGAGAATCAGCCCCACTAGTAATGTTCTATTGACTTAGCTCTTAAACCATTACACTGCATGAGTGCATGGAATAGGACACCTAGTGAGAATCAGCCTCACTAGTAATGTTCTATTGACTTAGCTCTTAAACCATTACACTGCATGAGTGCATGGAATAGGACACCTAGTGAGAATCAGCCTCACTAGTAATGTTCTATTGACTTAGCTCTTAAACCATTACACTGCATGAGTGCATGGAATAGGACACCTAGTGAGAATCAGCCTCACTAGTAATGTTCTATTGACTTAGCTCTTAAACCATTACACTGCATGAGTGCATGGAATAGGACACCTAGTGAGAATCAGCCTCACTAGTAATGTTCTATTGACTTAGCTCTTAAACCATTACACTGCATGAGTGCATGGAATAGGACACCTACTGAGAATCAGCCTCACTAGTAATGTTCTATTGACTTAGCTCTTAAACTATTACACTGCATGTGTGCATGTAGTGCTCAATCATATTATTACTTTATTCATTTACACATGTACGTACTTGTGGTAACACATGTTACTCTTACAAAACAATAAATTTGTACCAGTTTTTGTAGATGATTGGCGCTTACAGCAAGCATCCCCTATTCATTCCACCAATGTTGTCTAAGGGAAAGACAAGGCAGAAATACCTTGTTACCAGTGTTAAAGAGCCCAATCTACCCTTCTATTTTTCTTATAGCTGAGAGGAGAAGAAAGGGATTCATATTTTTCTGAAGGGCATGAGTATAAAGTGAGTGCAAACAGACTTGACTGGAATTTGTACTCTGTTTACTGATTACATTTTCTGTGCTTATAAAGATTACATCATCTTCACCTTGTAGATAAATGAGGGAATCTCCATGATGTAGTGGCTAACTTATTGGATTACAATATCATAGTGAGGGAGTTTGAACTGCAGTCACACTTATTACATTCACTTTCAAACTAATACCCTTGCAAAACATGTGACTCACCTTATCCCCACCACCAGCTATGGGTTAAATAGTATCACTACAGTTCTTCTGCATGGATGGCTTTGGCATTAGATAATCCAAAAAGCTTGAGATGCCATTAAGTGAAGAAAATGAAATAAATGAAACACACGTACACATAGTGTACCATCTACATGTAACACACACACACACACACATATATACATATATATATATATAAACATAATACCACACATATATATATAAACAAAATACCATTTGCACTTCATACAAACACACACATACACACACACTTATATTTTACTACAATTTTTACTTTATATATGTATATAAATATATATAATGGCTGCTACCTATATATATATATATATATATATATATATATATATATATATATATATATATATATATATACACACATTTATTTGTATGTGAGTGTGTATGTGTGTGTATATATATATATATATATATATGCACATACATACACACACACAAATGTGAATTTTAATCTACTAGATATTAAAATCAAATAATTATGTAGAAGTACCCTATAATTATCCCCAGTTAAATCACCGGAGAAATTATAATGATCTAAGATATTATTAAGTTGCAAATTGGACATGAAATGGCTTTATTCTCTAGAATAAAGAGTTTTTTAGAATTTTAATTCTATTGTGCCAACAAGAACTTCTATGGTTATTTTGACCACTGGATGATCTTATGTAAATGGTTATTAATGTGACTGATATGCTAATAAAGAAAAAGTGGATTATGATATAGATTTGGAATTGTGTGCGTATACAGTTAAATTTTTTTTTGTGCAGTGTTGATAGAATACATATGCACATATGCACAGCCTCGTGGGGTGACTGTTTTCCAGGTTGTAACAATAAATCGTTAGCTAACCAACTTTATTTTCATGTTGCATATACTCTCTTTTTTCTTTCTTTCTTTCTTTTTGTCTGTCATGGCTTAAAGTCAAATTAATGGGAAGACTGCTCTAGATTTTCTTGCCAACAAGCTATAAAGTCACTTCTGAAAGCAAGCTGCTTGGCATTGTGGGAGTAATTTACTGCTAGTTTTAGTTAATGTGCCGTAAGTGGCCCAAGTGAGTTTATCTATGAAGTTCAATGCCATAGAGATCATCCGCTTTCTAGGATTGATTGTTCTCCTGGGACTTTGAAAAGGGAATTGGTAAGTGTTGAATAGAACAACAAGCATGAAAATATTATTCCAGCACCAATGTTCTTGGTAAAAGTTGCTCAATAATTCTTGAAACCAATAAAGTAAAAAGCAGATCTTAAATTAATTCTTCAATATTGTTAAATCTTCACTCACTTAAAAGTTTCCTTTTCTAGTCATTAAGTTTGATATTGAGTCATATCCTATCTATAAATGGACCAATCAGCTGGGGCTATAGTATACACCAACTGCTTCTCTGCAGAAGGGTAAGACTCCCCCAACGAGTATCCTGGATACGACAATAAACAATCTAATGGTGAATCTCCAGTAATGCTGGAGCTTTAGAGAATGCACCGTAACACTTTATTGCCATTACTCCCAGGTCTACTCAGGCCTGGAGTGGTAACACCTGATAGGGCCCTATCTATGGGTCTGATAATTCTAAACTGTGTGCTTATGCTAAACTGATTTGCTTGAAATAGAGCTGTTTTTGACATTTAAACTATGTACTAATGCTAAACTGAATTGTTTGAAATAGAACTGTTTTGACATTTAAACTGTGTACTTATGGTAAACTGATTTGTTTGAAATAGAATTGTTTATATGTATAAAAACACATTTGGCATTAAATAACCTACAATGATTGATATGCCAAACCAAACCAAACCAAACCAAACCAAACCTATCTATAAAATTCATATATGGGGGAGTCCCTAAGGCATAGGGACTAACATGCTAGACTGCAGCATTGTAGTAAGCAAGTTCAAACTCCAGTAGGGCTATTATGTTCACTTTCAGACTAATATGCTTTGGATAGGTATGGACTCCCTTATCCCCCCAGCTATGGTTTGAATAATACCACTATTGTTCTTCTACAAGGATGGCTTTGACATTAAATAACCCACAAAGGTTGATATGTCATTAAAATAAAACCAAGAAAGAAAGAAATTGATATTACAATTAATAACAAATAAATAAGAATAAGGAGAAGTACTGTCTAATTAGCATTCAAGTTATCTGCCTTTTTTACTTTGAAGGAAAATTTACTCATGTATTTTATTTTTTTTTTGGAAAATGTCATGAAATATTTTCCAGATAAACAAGAATTGAAAGAAAAAAATCATGTACAATTTTTTTTGTGATATGAGCTAAGGTAAAAAAATCTTATATGTTGATGGAGACATTAGGTTTATAAATTCCAAAAATTCACTTTGAATTGTCCACCAGGACTCATTGTGCTTGGTTGAATAGTACTTCCCAGTGAAATCATCTGGAGGTTGCTGGTTCAATCCCAACTACAGGTAAGAATAACAAGGAATACTTATTGTAGCTTTACACTTGTACCTGGTCATGGTTAATGGAATTGGAACAATCTAACCCCATGGATTAAATAAAAGGTTCAGTTCAAGGTTCTGTGGAGGCTTCTGAGTTCAACAAGAAACACCTAAAAAAGGCTAAAGTACATAGTGGCTAAAACATTGTGAATATAACAAAGAAGACAACAGTTCGAATATTGTAAGTGATAAAAACTATAATTGTTTTCTATTATTAGTTACTGGAAATGATATAACTGTGTGCAAACAAATGATTATTTTCAAATAGAAATAATTACTCAAAACCTTATAATTATTAGTATTAGATAAGAATGCATGCAACCATACAACCATGTATAAATTATTTGGATTAGATATAAATTCTTGATATTATATAACTGTGAGCAAAAGCTCTTAATAAACAACTATGCAAAAATAAATGTAATTCCCTAACCTCAAGGCATAAAATTACCTGAGATAGATTGACATGCCATTAAAATCAATCAATCTCTTTCTTTCTTATCCATGAGCAACAAAGATTTTGTGTTAAAACTTATGCTCAATCCAATTACTATACATACAAGGATGAGCTGAAAAATTCATATGTTGACCAGGTTATTTGGCTGGGGCTGTAGAATACATTGACTGCATCTCTGCAGAGTGGTAAGACCCCCCCCCACTCCCTTTTCAGCTAGTGTCTTGGATATTTAATAGAGAGAGTTAAGTCTTGAAACTCTAGAGAATGTAAAGCAGCACTTCACTGCCATTGCTCCCAGGTCCACTCTGACCGGGAGTGGTAGTACCTGACAGGGTTCTATCTATGGGTCAAATAGAATTGTTTTGACCATTTAACTGTGTGCAAACAAATGACTAATGTTGAATAGAATTATTAGTGTTAAATAGCAATAGTTGGAACTCTTTAGCTGTGTGCCTTAATTGAATTATTGGTATTACATAGCAATACTTGGAACCATTTAACTGTGTGCAAACAATAGTAATATTTTTGTGCAAACAAATTAGCTCTGACTCATTTAAAAATGAGATTACCTACAAACTATTGACTAACAAATGATATATCTATAATGATTTAACAGTGTGTAAACAAATGTCTGATGTTAAATTAAGTTGTTAGTGTCAAATAGCAATACTTGAAACCATTTATCTGTAAAAACTAATGATTAATAGTGAATATTTATTTATGTTAGAACTACTTGAAACCATTTAACTGTATAAAAACTAATGATTAATAGTGAATAGAATTATTTGTGCTAGAACTACTTGAAGCCATTTAATTATGTGCAAAAGAGCTCTGTCTCATTTAAAAAGGAGAAGTGGGAGAAGAGGAGAGGAGAAAGATTACTCCACCAGTAAGTGTGGGGCTTGATGGCTGACACCTCTTCAACAAAGAATTATTTTTTTTAGATCAGTTATCTACAAAATGTTTTTACAAATCATTAATTTAATAAACATGTATAAAAAGGATTGGATATTAATAACATACAAAGGTTGATATGCCATAAAACCCAACTAAGCCAAATCATATATATTCAATATATATGTATAAAGAGGATTTGGCATTAAATAACCTACAAAGGTTGATATGCCATAAAACCCAACTAAGCCAAATCATATATATTCAATATATATGTATAAAGAGGATTTGGCTTTAAATAACCTACAAAGGTTGATATGCCATAAAACCCAACCAAGCCAAATCATATATATTCAATATATATGTATAAAGAGGATTTGGCATTAAATAACCTACAAAGGTTGATATGCCATAAAACCCAACTAAGCCAAATCATATATATTCAATATATATGTATAAAGAGGATTTGGCTTTAAATAACCTACAAAGGTTGATATGCCATAAAACCCAACCAAGCCAAATCATATATATTCAATATATATGTATAAAGAGGATTTGGCATTAAATAACCTGTAGTGGTTAATATGCCATAAAACCCAACCAAACCAAACCATATGATGATGTCATATCTGCAGTGGATGATTTGGTCACATTTGATGAGAATGCCTTGGTCAGCCATTGAACTTTTCTGCTGACCCTTCTACATGCAAAGTTTGATATCTCTACAGCAAACTTGTTTGGCCATCCATTGAGGACAGACAAACACACACATCCCAATTACTAAAATAGATAATTCCATAAATACAAGGGAATCTGTACAACCAGGTTACATCCCAATTTGATAGGAATTCGTTGGCAGTAACATATTAAACATTCTTTACCTCCTCAAAGTCTAATGTTGTTGGCCTTTTTGTTACTCATCTGCCAGGTTCAAATTTCCACTTCTAAAGTAAGCAAAGATTTTTCATGCAGAACTTGCTGCGTCTTTTTTTCATATCACAAGTATTTCTATGTGCAACAGATCCTTTTTTTTTCCTCCCCTCATTTTTACTAATGCAATAACAAAAAAATGTGCAGGAATTGCAAATTTTAAAGCTTTATGTTCAACTGGAAAAGTAATAAAAATAACTAAGTTACAAATCACTAAAATTATAACAAGCTAAGTAGCCAAATAAATTTGTAAATTAGAACAGTACATATGTCCATGGGTCAGCTCTTTAAAAAGCACAGTAATAAACATGTTTGCAGTTCAATTATATTATTCCCAAAAGCCAAATTTATAAAGCTGAACAGTAGTCATATCTGCTGTTCAGTTACAGTTCTGCAAAAAGCAGTGCAGTTGACATGTTTGTAGTTCAATTATTTAATTTCCAGAAGCCAAATTTACAAAGCTAAATAGTTGACATATCTGCAGTTCACTTACAATTCTGTAAAAAGCAAAGCAGTAGATATATTTCCACTTCAGTTATAGTTTCTTAAAATGCAGAGCAGTAGACAAGTTTGCAGTTCATTTATGTTTATTTAAAAAGTGGAGTAGTTGATATGTTTGCAGTCAGAGAGAAATGTTCAGTAGATTGATGGATAAGAAAATTTCAGGAGGAATCTACTGCTGGGTCTTGTTCTGATCTGAAACATTTTTATTGAAGATTTTTTGGGAAAAATAGTTATTTTAAATGATTATTACATAATTTTAGCTGTGGCAATAATAATAATAATAATAATGATGATGATGATGATGATGATGAAGAAGAAGAAAAAACTTTGCTGTCCCGGCTGACCACAGAATAAAACTGAAAGAATGTGAAAAGAAGGATAAGTACCTCGACCTTGCTAGAGAATTGAAAAAACTATGGAACATGAAGGTGATGATTATACCAATTGTGAAACGGACTGAATGACCTGGAAGTTGGCAGATGAGTGGGAACCATCCAAATGACAGCATTATTGAGAGTGGCCAAAATACTGAGAAGAGTCATGGAGACTTGAGGAGACTTGCTGTTGCTCAAACTCCGGTAAAAAATTGTGAAAAACTCTAAAGATGATGATGGTGGTGGTGATATTTTAAGTTATGATAGAAACTAGACCCAAAACTCAGGACTTGTAAGATTGTACAGTGAACATAAAATAAATGTTGATTACACTCTTTTTGGTTCCATTCAATTTTTCTGTCTTTCAAACATGCTCACATGTGGACATTTTTTAGTATTTCTCCTTGAACTGGAAATTTACTGACAGGAACTAATTGGATTTTTTTGCTAACACAGTAAGATATTTTTGGAACAAATTGCCTAATCAGATGAAAGTCTAATCAGATCAAAGACAGCAGTAGTATTAAAAAAATTAACATTAAAATTGGGTGATTTCAGAAAAAATAGCAAGAAAAGAATCTAAGAGAGCATTTTGGGGAATATCCCATGAAATACTTAACAGAATTTGATCTGTATATATATATATATATTTTATTAATAATGTATAAATTCTGTGTAAAGATTTCTTCTTTTTTTTTTTTAAGATTGATATGAAAAGATGTCTAGGGAGGCATAACAAATACATATTAATGATATTTTAAAATTTAAGAAATGCATTAATATGTAGTGTACACAATGTGAAACTGTAATGACTTGAAATAAATGCTGGAGTATAAATTTAGGTGAATATAAAAAAAAGTAGAAATTATCAGATATGGATTTAAGTTTTTTTAAAACTCCTTGAAGCCATAAACTCTGTTTTTTTTTTTTGGTAGTATTCTATATATGAGATGGGACCAAAATACACAGATTTTTTTTAGTGAGGGGGAGGAACTTCAGACTATATTTAAAACATTGAAATTGCAAAATTTTCTTAATTTTTTACTTGTAAGAAACAATGGCAAATTTCAAAACTTTACATCTATTATGACATAAACCTGTTCTGCTTAATTTACATTACTTTGACCCTCTGTTGGCTTTTATGTAGAGAACAAAAGCTTAATAATTGCACCTTTTGAATCCTATGGCCACTCAATGATATATCTCCTCAATTAAAGTAAGAAAAAAGAAAATATTTCTTGCAAAAAAAGAAATAAAAGCTTCAAGACTTGTACAATGAAATGTACATAGATAATTGTTTTGCTACTGAAAAAAAAATTAAAGAAAGGATTATTCTCCCTAAATGGTATATCTATAGAATTTACAGACCTCTATGCCAAAAATATCATCCATACACACAAAAAGAAAAAATTTTTAAATATATATATATATATTCGAAAATTTGTTATATATATATATATATATATATATATATATATATATATATATATATATAACAAATTTTCGAATATATATATATATATATATATATATATATATATATATATATATATATATATATTGAAAATTGTTTTTTTTGTGTATATATGTTTTATATATATTCGAAAATTTGTTTTTTGTGTATGGATGATATGTGTGTGTGTGTGTGTGTGTGTGTGTGTGTGTGTGTGTGTGTGTGTGTGTGTGTGTATGGATATATATATATATATATATATATATATATTGTGTATATTTTTCCACAATATCAGTTGTATTTATTCAGAGTATTTACATTAAATAAACAAAATCCCTGTAAGTTGGAGTAAAAAAAATTATCTACAGTTGTTTTTTTTATAAATATGTCAAAAATTAAGAAAGATTAAGGTGAATATATAAGACCATATTCCTAAAATTAAAGAAAAACTAAAAAGAAATTGCCTAGAAAACCAATATTGTACCATTTTTAAAGTACCAAAAACGTAAGGTATCCAATAAAAACAGTTTGGCATTCCACCATAAAAAAGTAAAACAAAATTTATTTCTCGATGGAATAAGTATACAGTGAAATACAAACAGCTTTTAAAAAATGTAAAAATGATTCAGTGGCAAATTCTTTAACTAAATGATTGAAGAATGTTTAACAAATTGACAACAAAACAATTTTTAAAAAATGTTATCTCCTGAATTTCCATTAAAAATACCTTTTCAAAGAAACCTCATCTTTTATTAAAATATTTTTTCTTTTATCAAAATACCATAATTAGCCAATTTTTTTTTTTTTTTTTGGGGGGGAATGGCAATTTTAGCAGGTGCAGATTTCAATACTATATGTCATAAGGATGATGGGATAGATTTAAACACAAATGTCTGCACTCTGGAGTAAACTTTGAATTTCTTTCATTATTTTTACTTACTTATTTAGAGTTCTGATACGGGTATTAGTGGGCCAATAGGCTAAGCTGAAAAATTTACCTTGTGTCACAAATCGTCCATAGCAGATGGTTTGAATGAAAACGCATGTGCTAGTCACTATAGGATGTGTTTGTGGGGTTATGTTTATTTCTTTCTTTAATGGCATATCAACTTTTGTAGGTCATTTAATGCCAAATTCATCCTTCTAGAAGAACAGTAGTGAAACTATTTAACCCATAACTGGGAGGATAAAAGGGTTCATACCTTTCCCAAGGGTATTTGTCAGTAAGTGAACATAATAGCATGACTGGAGTTCAAACTCACTAACTACGATCCTGCAGTCCATCACTATAACCATTACACCAGACGACATGAGTTCAAATCCTGGGCAAGACTGCTTTTCATATAACACTGATACCCTTGGGAAAGGTATGAATTCATTTATTTTCCCTCTTGCTATGAGTAAATATGAAGGCAGACTTGGCTCTTTAACCTTGGTAGGGCAACCGGACTAGAAGGAAATCTCTGAATTCAAACATGTTAAACTCTGCTTAAAAAAATTGACCTTTACTTGTCAGGAGGGGTAGGTAGATCTCATATTAAAAACATTGAATGCAATATGAACTATGTCCATTTTTTTTCTTTATTTTTTGAAATTGAGTTGTTGGTGGATGACTTTCTTAAGTCATTCTGTTTCTATTGAATCTGACAGTTGTTATCTTCAATAAAGTATAATTTTGTCACAACACTCATTGAATAAAGGAACCATGGCTAAATCACATATGGTAATTATCACTAGTTTTCATAGTGTAATCTGACAACTTTCATTTTGCTTAATTAGGAGCAGTTGTACATGTGTTAACAAAATTAGCCCTCTCCCTAATCCAGCTGATAAAGGTTAGCAGAAAAACAATGCATTTGCTTTGTGTTGTGTATCAATCTAATAATGTAGATTTGCATGGCAAATTCTTTCTGAAATTCTGGCAATAAATGTCTCATGCTAAACATTTTAATGGTAGTCATTTTCTTTTTATTCTGAAATGTTTTTCAAAGGTTAGAAATTATTTTTCTTTTGATAATAATAAAGTTGATGTGTATGAGTATATATATATATATTGTCATCTACAGACAGACTGTTTCGTTCTATCAGAACTCTTCAGCGTAGCTAGACATGTATGACGCTCAAAGCCAGGATCGAAACCCATCCAACTTTATGTTAGACTAAGTCTCAGACTGCTTGGCCAACAAGCATACCACATTGGCTAAGGGAATTTTTAAGGTATTTATGTAGCAACAGCAGCATCCGTTTGTTTACATTTTTAAACCCTATCGGCTACCAGAGTGCTCAATTCTTTCAAAGAGCTTTTGAATAATGTGAGTGGCAGCCAAAAATTCCTTCGCCAGAGTGCTCAACCCCCATGGGGGAGCGTATATATTGTCATCCACAGACAGACTGTTTCGTTCTATATGTATATATATATACTGATTAGTCCTTTTTTTTCACATTTCTGTCTGAAGATTGAATAAAACACATAAAAGTTAAAGTAACAGACTTATAGTGTTCATAATTTTACTACTTATTGGTTTTACCCCTGCTCTGCCATAAGATCATTGAGCACACTATTAATGCTAAAATCTTTCTTCTTGGCAATTCTTCTATCATATATATATATATATATATATATACGCACACACACACACACACACACACACACACACACACACACACACACACACACACACCACCAGCCAATTGGCATAGTGGGTAGTGTTTGCCAATGGCCTGGGAGAGCAAGGTTCAAACCCATGTCGTGTCATACCAAAGGCTCAAAAAATGGTACTTGATGCCACCTTCCTTAACACTCAGCATTATAAGGTATATATCAAGGATAAAGTAGAGCAATCCAGGGAAAGGAGTAGCGCTCTCCCCTACACTTTGGTGTAGTAGCTATTGAAAAGGGAGCCTTTGGGTCACCCTCACCTATGGTTGCCAACTTTACTTATTTTTGTATACATAACATACAATGATAGGAGTGTATATATATGACATGATACCACCAAAATTTACAAGTCGAACATTCTCATAAATGACCAATTGATTTCTTAACCTCAAAGCAAATATGACTAACCTGGCTTGAATTCTTTACTGGGTTAATAAAATTCACCTGTGGATCTCTTTTTTATGAATCTTCATTACTGCAAACAACATGTGTTACCATGAGGATTGAGGTAATGAAATTTTATATGTTTTTTCATTTTTTATGTTATTATGGGATTTGATATGTTTAAGATATCCATTTTTTAAATATATATGAAGAAACACTGATGTTGGGTACAAGCTGAGATATAATCAACCTCGGCAGGGTCACTTTTTCAAGAAGTATGGTACTGAAAAGAACCTCCAATGAACTAAAGATATCACCGACAATGCATCCCATCACATCCTCAAGATGTATTTTGCAAAATTATATACACACATAAGTATATTGATATAGGGTCTACTCTGACCTGAAGTGGTAGCTCCTAATAGGGTCCTATCTATGAATCAAATAGAATAGAATTTAAACTATGTGCCAACAAATGACTTATGCTAAATTGAATAGTTAGAAACAAAACTGTTTGATCATTTAACTGTGTGTAAACAAATGACTGATATTTAATTAAATTGTTAGTGATAAATAGCAATACTATGAACCATTTAACTGTGTGCAAATAAATGAGTAATGTTGAATAGAATAATTAATTAAATAGCAATACTTGTAACCACTTCACTGTGTGCAAACAAATGATTAATATTGAATAGAATTATAAGTGTTAGTGATAAATGAAACCATTTAACTGTGTACAAACAATAGCAATACTGGGGTACAAACAATTGGTTCTAACTTATTTGAAAATGAAATCACCAACAAACTATTCACTTACAAATCATATATGAATATCGATTTAAATGTGTAAAAACCAATGACTGATATTACGTTATTACTGATAAATAGCAATACTTGAAACCATTTAACTGTGTGCAAACAAATGATTAATAATAAATAGAATTATTCAGGTTTGATAGAAATACTTAAAACCATTTACCTGTGTGCAAAAAAAATGAGCTCATACTCATTTAAAAATGTTATCTACAAAATGTATTTACAAATCATATATTCAATATATATGTATAAAAAGGATTTGGCATTAAATAACCTACAATGGTGGATATGCCATAAAACCCACCCAAACCAAATCTTATATATTTAATACACAATAGTGGCCATAAGTTAAGGAACGGAACAACAGTAAATATTTAAATGATTTTTACTTGAAAAAATTTGCATGTATGTTTATGAAATTGTCGCAAAATATACTTGGAACATATGTATTTATTACATATAAAGTTTTCCTGTTTGGTAGTTATAGGAGGCCTGCCAGTTCTCGGTTTTGGTTCAAGTGTCTTGTCAGCCTTAAATTTACTGATTACACGATAAACAACACTTTTTGACTTTTATACAATGCCAGCAATTTCAGAATTCAGTTTGCCTTCTTTATGATTTGCTAAAATGAACTTTTTTCTTTAAGTTAAACAATTATGTGCTTTCGCCTCCATATTGCTTAAAAATAGTTCCAATGATGTATGACAGTTGACTATAAATCAAAGTTAGCAATCAAGTTGTTAAAAAATTACCTAAATTACTATCATTCAATAGCATTCCTTAACTTTTGACCATGGCAAAATGTATAGTTTTGTTCTTTTTAGTTCACTATTAATTTACTGTAAAAATTTTTTTAGAAACTCTATAGATAATAAATACATATATGTTCAAGTAAATTTTGTAAAAATTTTGTAAACATACATACAAATTTTTTCAAGTAAAAATCATTTAGATATTTATTGTTGTTCCGTTCCTTAACTTATAACTGCTTCCATATAAAGAGGATTTGGCATTAGATATTTGTTGTTGCTGTGTTTCTTAACTCATGGCTGCTACTGTATAAAGAGGATTTGGCATTAAATAACCTGTAATGGTTAATATACCATAAAACCAAACCCAACCCAATCTTATATATTTGATATATATGTATAAAGAGGATTTGGCATTAAATAACCAGCAAACCCAACCAAACTCAATCTTATATTTTTAATATATATGTATAAAGAGGATTTGGCATTAAATAACCTGTAATGGTTAATATGCCATAAAACCAAACCAAACCCTATCTTATATATTTAATATATATGTATAAAGAGGATTTGGCATTAAATAACCTGTAATGGTTAATATGCCATAAAACCAAACCAAACCCAATCTTATATATTTAATATATATGTATAAAGAGGATTTGGCATTAAATAACCTACAAGGGTTGATATGCCATAAAACCAAACCAAACCAAAACCTTGGGTGAGGAAAGGTATTGATTGTATGTATTCTGTGTTTATGTTTTTTGCTCCTTCTTTTAGGTGATATTTTTCAATCACATTGATAGTACTCTCCTCAGGAGATGAGCAGTTCTGTAAAATGAATTTTTTAGAATTTCATATTGGCTCGGATTGCCAAGTATCTAGTAAATATGTTTATCTGTTTCTTTCTTGATCATACTCATGGCTCCCACTATTACTGACATGGCAGTAGTTATAAGGTGCCACATTCTTTTCAATTTCTATGTCCAGGCTTTTGTATTTACTTATCTTATTATATTCTTTGATTGATTTATTATTTATTGGCACTGACATATCAATTAGAAGTCATGTTTTTCTTTTTTAGTGTGTAGCCAATGTAACTGGTCTATTGCTCTTTATTTTTC
This sequence comes from Sepioteuthis lessoniana, assembly GCA_963585895.1. Taxonomy (NCBI): domain Eukaryota; kingdom Metazoa; phylum Mollusca; class Cephalopoda; order Myopsida; family Loliginidae; genus Sepioteuthis; species Sepioteuthis lessoniana. The sequence continues at coordinate 30,112,342 of OY757921.1, forward strand.
TGTCAGTTTGGATAACAAAATCCCAGAGAATAGTAGGTTATTTAACTTCTGTTAATGGTTCTAGTTGGTGTTTATACCATTTCTCATAATCCAGTATTTTCATATTTTCCAATGAATGTCCTATTTTATCATGCCTTTCTTTATATTCTATTAGTGTTGGGCAACTGGACACTATCAGGATGTGCCCGTGGTGTAATTGTTATCGTCGTAGAAAATGAACACGGCGACACGAGTTCAAATTCAGGACGAGACTGATTGCATTTCACGTAGCACTAATACCCTTGGGAAAGGTATGAATCCAATTATTCTCCCTCCAACAATGGGTAAATAGTAGGACAGAGTAGGTTCTTCAGCCTTGGTGAGGCAACTAGTCTAGGAGAAGGAAAACTCTGAATTAAAACCTGTTAAACTCCACTTAAAAATTGACCTTTTGTCATATCCTTCCCGAGCGGAGGGGTTGGTAAATAGGATCAGGGGTCAACTGATTCAGTTTTTTGTTCACTCAATCTGCATATTGAGTTTGATCTGTTTTTTTTTTTTTTGTTTTTTTTTTTAATAATGTTAGCCTGATAGTTTCTAGTTCCAAGGTCTGGTATTGTGCAGCTATTATTAACCCCTCTGTCTCTACCTTCAGTCAGGCACTTTTCAGATTAGTCTTTACTATAACTATATCAGTGTTTCTAATTCTTGGTTTGTATCATCCATGTCAGTTTTTTTCCCCCCACCCCGGCAGTTTTTTTTTATTGAGATAATCCTTTTGCTTTTGCTTTTTTCTATATGTTTTTTGCCACCATTATTGTTTTATCTTTTATGTCTATTTATTCAATGTGAGGTTGAGTTGATTAGCAAATTTATAACTTTCTTTACTAATTGAATATATATATTTATATATATATATATTATTATTATTATTATTGCCCATTTGAGTTCTAAACAGTCTCATGATTGTTTAACTCCTAACTTCCTGCAAAGAATTTCTAAATTAAGAAGGATTTTGAGGATGAAAATGAAAATTGGTGGTTTGTTTAAAACAATGTAAGTAAAGTCAGTGACCTTAGTCGAGGGTGACTCGAAGGCTACCTTTTCAATAGCTACTATGCCGAGGTGTAGGAGAGGGCGTTATTCCATTCCCTGGATTGCTCCCCTTTACTCTTGATCCTTACTTTATAATGTTGAGTGTTAAGCAAGGCGGCATCAAGTACCATTTTTTGAGTCTTTGGTATGACCCGTCCTGGGATTGACCCTCCATCTTTCGGACCATTGGCAAACACTCTACTCATTAGGCCAATGGCCTGACTAGTCTTACTTGTAACTATTTACCTGTCATACACATGTCATACTTTGAGTTATAGATGTACATGTGGTGTTGATTGCAGTTGTTATACTAAATGCTTTAACAAAGTAGTAATGATAATAAGGATAATAAAGGCATTAGACAGGGTTTTAATCAACCTATTTATTTTTAGCTTCATCCTCAAAATCATTCTTATTTTAAGTTATTTACAGGAAGTAAATAGTTCAGCACACACCAACTGTAAGATTAGATACAAAAGCAACTTCTTTATCTTATACTTAATTTGGGTTATACCGTCTGATTTTTTTTTTTTCTTTTTTGGCAGTTACTTAACTGATAGAGCTTTAGATTGGTGAGTGTGAGGTTTTGATTTCTCATACTTCTTAAGATTTTCATAGAATTACTTAAATATCAGAGATAGCCATGCACACATATACATGTATATTCCACATTGTCTCTCAGATAAGAATTTGGTATATGGCACTAGACATCAGTCATGCATATCCAGATTGATAAGGAAATTTCAGTTCTTGCATCTGTTTAAGGATTTCGTCATGTTGGGATGGTGAAAAAAGGAGATAAATTCAAAGAATACTGAATTCTTCAAACTTCAGTTACCCTAAAAATCCTCATATTTTATATGCCTGTGTGAGTGTTACAAGGGTGAGTAAAAAGTTTTGCAATATTTTGCTATGTGCTAAGTTGTGGCATGTATATCACATGATTGAAGCAGTTCTGTTATATATTGACCCTCGACCGAGCCGTCAATCAAGAGATGCACCTGTGTAAATAAGCAGAAGAACAGTGGAAGCAGGTGGGCATTAGAAAATAATATAACCAGGTGCCCGGGCGGTTTGAGTCAGTTGGAGACAGGATGCTGAAGTGAGAACCAGCTTGCAGACAGAGGGCTTTGGCCCTTAGTGACCTCGGGTTGAGCAACCCAAGCCAAGATGCGAAAGAAATGCTGCTATGGGTGAGGAAGAACTTGGGTCAATATAGCAGTCTGTCCTTGTCTCCATTCATTTCTCACACACAACAAAAATCACCTTTTCGAAAATAAAGTGTGAGAGATTTATATTTTTATAAAGACGTGTATTCGTTCGTTTATTGAAGTCGTCATTGTCAGTTGATTATGTTCCCATGTATATTTGTATACGAGTAGTATACAATACAATAGTTCAAGCTGGTGCCCTGACACATTGTGCATTGCTGCACTCTGTGTATAATTTGAAAGTTGCACGTGCAATGTAGTCTAGTTTAGGAACTTATGCTTTACAAGTTCAAACTAGGTCATAGCACCGCAAAAGTGACCAAAAATATTTGTTGTGCAAAACGTGAAGATATAGGTGATCACAGTGCTGTAACTAGATGATTCAAGATATTTCACTTAGGGTTGCAAAAGCCTCGATGATTAAGCAAGATCAGGTTGGCCTAAAACCATAGGTTCCAAGTATGCTCCAAACCAAATCCTATGAGTAGCATTCGAGCTCAGCATCTCACAGTCTAGTGTGATTCAACATTGGTAAAAGTATCCGGAGCGAGCTGTGGAATTATGCCTCATGTTACTAAAATATTACAAAACTTTTGATTCATTCAAGTGTGTGTGTGTGTGTGTGTGTGTGTGTGTGTTTGTGTATATATATATATATATATATATGTATGTAAGTGTGTTAATGTGTGTATGTGTGTGTTTATACGTATATATGTGTTTGTGTGTGTTTATGTGTATGTATATATATGTGTGAGCATTTATGTGTATGTACATATGTGTGTTTATGTGTATGTATATATATATGTGTGTGTTTGTGCATATGTACATGTGCATGTATTTATGTGTATGTGTGTGTATATAGATATATATATGTGTGTGTGTGTATATGTATGTGTGTGTGTATATGTGTGTGTGTATGTATATATATGTGTGTGTATGTATTTATATGTGTGTGTGTATATATGTTTATGTGTATGTATATATATGATTGTGTGTGTGAGTGTATATATGCGTGTGTATGTGTATATATATATGTGTATTTGTTTTATGTATCTATATACATGTGTGTGTGTGTGTGTGTGTGGATAAAAAATGACTGTGTGTATATAAAGCCCATTATGTATATGTGTGTATAAAACATATTTGGGAATTTTCAATGTGTTTGAATTTATCTGAGCACACATACACACACGTGTGTGTGTGTGTGTGTGTGGGTGTGTGTATGTGTGTGTATTATACATCAAACATAGAGTCATTCCTTATGAATAGGAAATTAGATTAGTCAGCAGGTCAAGGGAAAGAGATGGACATTGAAGACTGGATTGTTATTACTGCCATGGACTTTTTAGTAATATTCTGCACAGAAAATTACTAATAAGAGATGAGAAGGCTTGTATGTAGGTCCCACATGAATTTAGAGAAACAAATATTGATCTTTATTTGAATATTTGCCTTTCTCCTCTTTTTTGAATGAGAAAACGTCATTTTGAACAAAACTGTAACTGATGAATGAAAATGGATTTATATGAATTCCAAAAGAAAAAAAAAAAATCATTTTTGGATCTTGGACATCTTTCAAGTTCTGATCATTTACTGGCATTGTTGAGGACATTCTCTGTGATTGGTTCAAATAGAATTCTTTATAAGGAATTCATCATCATCATATCGCGCTGGTAGCACGGATATCCCTGACCCTCTCTCGCCACTCCTCCCTATCGTTCATCGCCCTAGGTAGGTCTTCAGGAAACATCCCCTATCCTCACATAGCTGCTGAATGTATGTTCGTGCTGGTCGTCCTGCTTTTGCACGGCCATGTGTGGGGGTCCATAAGAGTACATCTCTTATGAGTTCGTCCCTGCTTCTCCAGCAGTGTCCTGCATGTCTGGTTCGTCTAACTTGAATAGTTTTCAGAATAGGGGGCAGGTGGCCGTACAGTTGGTGTCTTGTGGGGTGTTGCCGCCAGGACTTGTTTAAGATTGATCGTAGCATTCTTGTGTAATTGCCGTCTAGCTTCTTCTCCAGCTGTTTTGTTAGCGTCCATGTAGTGCAGCCATATAGTGGTATCGATGTGACCGCTGCCTGGAAGAAACTGCGTTTCATTTTATCGGTTAGGTCTGATTTCCATATAATCGATAAACAAAGTATTTCAGCACAAACACTACAAGGAGGCACATTTAGTGTAATGGTTATCGCTATAGAAAGTGAAATTAGCAACACAAGTTCAAATCCAAGATGAATCTGTTTGCCTCTCATGTCATATTAATGCCTTTGGGAAAGATATGAATCCATTTATTATCCCAACAGCTATTGGTAGAACAGACTGGCTGGTTTAGGTATCAATTCAAGGAAAAGAAAAACTCTGAATTCAAACCAGCTTCACTCAATTTATAAAAAAATGAGGCTGTCACATACTGCTCATGGAGGAGTGGTTGCATAAATACATACAAAGAGCAGTGGCTTATGATCAAGTCATGTAGCAGTTCTCAGCTCACCAAAGTTAAGCAGCAATGAGCCCATTCAGTTCTGAAATGGGTGACAATTGTATGTACTGTTAAGCAACTTGAGGCCTGTGTGTCAGACTAGTCAAACCTTATTAAATAACAATGCTATAGGAAGTAAGTGATTTGTTGAAATAGTGCATTAAACTTTTTTTTTTTTTGCTGAGCAAGGAAGTTGACTGATGATTTGACAATAGAACAATGTCTTCCTTGATGCTACAAATCCAATGCAACATGTTATATATTTTATGGAATATCAACCATTGTAGGTTATTTAATGCCAAATCCTGTTTATACATGTATATCAAATATATAAGATTTGATTTGGTTTGATTTTATGGCATATTAACCATTGTCGGTTATTTAATGCCAAATCCTCTTTATACATAAATATTAAATATATAAGATTTGTAAACACATTTTGTTGATAACATTTTAAATAAGCCTAAGCTTATTCTCATGCACACAGTAAAATGGTTCCAAGTATTGCTAATATCACTAACAATTTAATTAAACATCAGTCATTGTTTATATACAATTAAATGATCAAACAGTTCTATTTCTAACAATTCAATTTAGTATACAGTTGAAGGGTTCCAAGTATTGCTGTGTATCATGAACAATTTAATTAAACATCAGTCATTTGTTTACACACAGTTTAAATGTCAAACAGTACTATTTGGCTCATAGATATGACCCGATCAGGTCCTACCACTTCTCAGCCACCAAAGATTTGATGACAAACCTCTGTTCAAGCCTGGAATACTCTGTTTGATTTGCCATCATTTTGACCAAAACATACTTCTCTGTATACATCACACATTTTTCTGTAAATTTCACATGGTTTGCACTTCTTAGCCACCAAAAATTTGATGACAAACCTCTGTTCAAGCCTGGAATACTCTGTTTGATTTGCCATCATTTTGACCAAAACATACTTCTCTGTATACATCACACATTTTTCTGTAAATTTTACGTGGTTTGCACTTCTCAGCCACCAAAAATTTGTTTACAAACCACTATTCAAGCTGAGAGCATTGTTTGATTTACTACCATTTAGAATAGCTTCAAAGCAAGTATTTCTGCAAGATTAAAATGATGTTTGCTATAAACCAATTCTAAACAATGTAGGGTTTACATTTATGGAAAAGAATTCTGAAAAAAAATTGTTTTGTTTTTTAAAAATATTCACTTATTCATTGAATGAGCCTCATATATATAATAGGTCCCTCCACAATCAAAAAGTTCTATCTATTGAATGACCCTTATTAAAAAAATTCACCTTATTTATTGGATGACCTTTGTGGAAATAATAAGTCCTTCCTAATTGAATAACCCTTCAATACATAACAGCTCCTGCATTACTAAAAGAGAATCCCTTATTAAGTGACCCTCATATAGATAATAGATCGCTCCCTAGTCAAAAAAATTCCCCTTGTTTATTGAATGACTCTCCTAATACCTTCATGTTTATAACTTGTTTTATTCTATACAATCAACAGTTACAAGATTAGATTTGGTTGCAAGCGAAAAGTAAAATGTATCTAGTAAAGATTGCATGTCATGGTAATCTTTCATTGGCTGGTAGGACAAAGCAAGGACAAACTCATTAGTGATGTTCTTCTATGGACCCCCACACATGGACATGCCAGTGTTGGCTGACCATCAAGAAATTATTTACATCAGCTCTTTGCAGACACAGGATGATAAGGACAGATGGAGAGAGAGAGAGAGAGAGAGAAAGAGAGAGAGAGAGAGAGTCTTGGACGACTTGATGATGATAACAAGAGAAGATTAAACTCAGTAATTTCCACTGAGGAAATACTTGTGTTCTATTTACTTTTGGAAACAGGTGTACTTCCTGTTATTTTTCTGCTTCCAGCAACCAACTCTTCTAGCATGCCACCCACACAATTTATGTGGAATTTCCTCTGGGGCATCTGTGTCCTGGTTACTTTAGGAAACAGGTTTATTTCCCGTTATGCCACCTATGCAATTTATGCGGCGTGTCAAAAAGGGTCTTCAAGACAATATTCAACAATTTGACACAAGATCATTTTCTTTAAGCTGAGTACTGTAGGTTTGAATTTAGAGTTTTACTTCTCCTTGACTTGTTGCCTTACCAAGGCTAGAGAATTAGATCTGCCCTACTATTTACTCATAGCTGAAAGAAGAAGAAATGGATTCATGCCTTTCCTGTGTGGGCATTAGCACAAAGTGAAATGCAAACAGATTCATCTAGGATTGAACGCAGGCTGCCGATTCTATTTCCTGTGATGATAACCATTACACTAAGTGCATTGCTCTATTCATCATCACCATGTTGTGCTGCTAGCCCGGATCTCCTTGACCCTCTCCTGCCAGCCTTCTCTATCATCCATCGCTCTCTGTAGGTCTTCAAGGCTACATCCTGTATTGGCACAGAGCTGTTGTGTGTAGGTTCTAGCTGGTTGTCATGCCTTTGCTCGTCCATGAATCCCAAAATGTTGTGCTGTTTTTTGCTGAATTATGGTTATATGTAAACATAAAGAGAATTTTTAGCAAAATACAGATGTTAATTAAAGAAAGAAAGAATGAGAGGTTAGAGAAAGAATTAATTTTTGTCAGTTGATCAAGAAATTACCCTAACCACTCAGAAGAGTGGAAATATTTCTTTCTGCTGCTACTGGTCATGCTGATCCCTATGGTTAACTGGTTGATGTTTCATAGCTAAAGCAATGTCATCATACGGTTATGTAAATCACATGACCTGATAACATACTTGTTTTTTCATTGTACCACATGTTATGTTAATGTGTACCAACAAGATCTACGGTGGAGTCACGCTATTGAATGCATTAGAATGTTTCTCCATCTTAGATTAATTTTTGTACAATGTTTCTCATTCATCATTATAAAAACAGTACAACAAGAGAAAAACAAGACAAATCAAATGTGCACTGATACATACACACAAGAGTCGTTCAAAAAAGTTCCAAGTCCCACCAAGAAAGAAGAGTCACAGCTGAATATTTTTGTTGTGGCAACACACTACCACCTGTTATGAAATTAGAAAAATCTGAATTAGTTTTTTTGATTTTATAAGGTGAGGCTTAGAACTTTTTGAACGGCCTTGTGTGTGTGTGTGTGTGTGTGTGTGTGTGTGTGTGTGTGTGTGTGTGTGTGTGTACATATATATATATATTTAAGTATATATACACACATATGCAAATATGACAGTTGCTTAAAATGTTCTCGAACCCTGCTGGTCTCTGCTGCTCATCGGCTCACTTGGTACAATGTGAGCCTGATGAGGCAAGCAGTTTCACGAACCCAAATGTGGGTCTGGGCACGTATGCCGGGTTATGGCTTGAACTAGACAACAAGTTCTCTTTGGCTGTTCTTTCTTGGCGAGGCTTAGAACTTTTTGAACGACTCTTGTATGCAAGTCATTTTTTTTTTGTTCCTTTATTGATATTCTTTCATGTTATAATTCATGCTAAGTTCTAATCATAAATTTCTGATTTCTTAAAAGTGAAGAAAAGTTCACAGAAAAGATGCATTTTAACTAAATGTATAGAGAAAAAGCTTGACAGCAATTACACAAGAATACTGTGAGCAATATTGAACAAGTCCTGGAGGCAACACCTCACAAAACAGCAGCTGTACAGCCACCGACCACCCATCATGAAAACTATTCAAGTTAGACAAACCAGACATGCGGGACACTGCTGGAGAAGTAAGGATGTACTCATAAACTATGAACTCTGATGGACCCCTTCACATGAACAAGCATAGGCACGACGACCAGCTAGAACCTATATACAGCAGCTCTATGGCGATACAGGATGTAACCTGAAAGACCTCCTGAGAGCTATGGATGAAAGAGACAGGTGGTGAGAGAGGGTCAGGGAGATCTATGTTAGCAGCGAGACATGATGATGATGCAAGATCAAATATTCAATTTGCTTTAAATTATTTTAGACTTTAAAGCTAGTTGATCCAAGGATTGTTATATGACATTTCCCTATAAACAATTTGTTATACGTATTTGCACATCATGTAACTTTCTGAGACCTAAAATTTAACCTAATATTAGGGGGTCACGCTATACATGAAATAAAACTCAATGTGTGTGTGTAAATAGTTAGCCAAAACTAGTCCTAGACCAACTGGTATATCTAGAATTTCTAGCTTTAAAAGTTAAGTAGTCCTGGATAGTATCGGATAATACTCTTGTATATACAGTGAATTATGATAATGAAAATCTTTATTTAAACAATCACACTACAAAATCTTGTAAAGGGAACATGATCTTACCTTTCAAGTCTCTCATGGTGTAATGTATTCCGTTGAACATGACAAGTTCAAATCCTGGTCAAAGACTGTTTGCATTTCCCATTGCGCTAATACCTTTCAAAATATTATGAAACCCTCTGGCTATGAGTAAATACTAGGCCAGACTGGGCTCTTTAACCTTGGTATGGCAACTGATCTTGGAGAAGGAAAACTCTGAATTTAAACCTCTTAAAATCCACTTAAAAATTGACCTTGTGTCGCATTCTACTCATGCAGAGGGATTGGTAAATATATTCAAGGTATCCTTCCACTCAACTCACCAACATACCAAATACAGAAACACATGGAGTCTCCATGGTGTAGTGGCTAACGTGCCGAACTGCAACATTGTAGTAACTGAGTTCAACCTCCAGTAGTGCTATTGCATTCTCTTTTGGACTAATACCCCTGGTAAAGGTATGAATCTCCTTATCCCTCCCCCACTGTTATGGGTTATCTTTTACAAGGATGACATTGGCATTAAATAAACCACAAAGGTTGATATGCCATTAAACAAAGAAACAAACCAGGCCAGAAACACATATGCTAAAATGGTTTAAAGAAAACAATCAAAGAAAGAAAAAAAAAGAAAGAAAGCCAGGATGTCAGTAAAATACAAAAAAAAGCAATATGTAGCATTGTTACTAAAATAGAATATGTATTTACCCAACCCCTCCATACTAAATTAGAGTACCATGTAAAGTAATTAACCTTTAAGGCACCCCTCAGAGCATTGGTTTAACTTTGCTGTACCCATTTCCTCTTCAAGTGATATATAGCAGGTTGTACTGGGTTATATGATACCAGCGACAAGAAATAATCTCTGACCTGACCTAATAAATTGTTGAACAAACTGAATTTGGTGTAATGTATATGGTTATTAATTTTCTTTGCTTCCATTTATCATTTTGAATGACTAATATAAGATACACAACCATGTTTTATTTCCTTTTACAAATTGATAACTTGAGCCCAGTCGGCTGGGGCTGTAAAATACACTGACAGCATCTCTGCAGAGGAGTAAGACTCCCCCAACCAATGAGTATCCTGATTATGACACAAAACTATCTGATTTTGAGGCTCCAGTTCTGGAGCCTTTGGGAATGTGGAATACCCCCTCATTGCCATTACTCTCTGGTCAACTCTGTCCTGGAGTGGTAGTACTTGTTAGGTTTCCATCTTTTGGTCAACTAGAACTTTTTAACCATTTAACTGTGTGCAAACAAATGACTGATGTTAAATTGAATTATTAGTGTTGAATAGCAATACTTGAAACCTTTTAACTGTGTGTAAACAATAGCAATACTTAATTGTGGAAAAAAATAAGCTCTAACTTTTTAGAAATAGAATTACTTACAAACTATTCACTTGCGAATCATATATATAAAACCATTTAACTGTGTACAAACAAATGATTGTTAAATCAAATTATTAGTGTCTCAAAGCAATACTGAAACCATTTAATTGCATGTAAACAAATGAACTCTGGCTTGCTTAAAAATATTATCTACAAAATATTCATTTACAAATCATATGTGTTTAATCTATATATATATATATATATATATATATATATATATATATATATATATATATATATATATATATTTCTTTAAGAAAAAACAAAAATCAGTCACCTTAGGATTATAAATTTATTTCCATGCTGTTATGTGTTTTTGATATAAACCAAAAACACGAAGAAAATTTAACAGGACTTCTTCAGGTTTTATGGATAAAATAAATCAGAATAGACACTGTTAAGGGATAGAAGAGGGGTGAAGAGTTATCTCCTCATTTTAATCCTCGTTATAATCCTAATGTGACTGGTTTTGTTTTTTCTTAAAGATATTATTGCTCTGTAATATCTATTACATTGAGCTCTTTACCAGGAAAATTTAAATGTTCATTTTTGAATGGTTTTCTTGTCCTGATGGAATTTCTCCCAACTCTGGACTGAATAATACTATATATATATATATATATATATATATATATATATATATATATATATATATATAAACAGAATTTTAACAATAGCAATACATAATTGTGTGCAAAAAAATTTGCTCTTTTTTTAAAAATAAAATGACCTACAAACTATTCACTTACAAATCATATGAATAACCATTTAACAGTGTGCAAACAAATGATTGATGTTAAATTAAATTATTGGTGTTAAAACAATACTTTTTTAACTGTGTAAAAAACAAATGAGCTCTGGCTTGTTTAAAAATATGATCTACAAACTATGCATTTATAAATTATATATATATATATATATATATATATATATATATATATGAATCGACAGGATTTGGCATACAAGTATAGTCGAGGGTGACTGAAGGCTCCCTTTTCAATAGCTACTACACCAAACTGTAGGGGAGGACTCTACTCCTTTCCCAGGATTGACCCACTTTACCCTTGATCAATACTTTATAATGCTGAGTGTTAAGCAAGGAGGCATCAAGTCCCATTTTTTGAGTCTTTGGTTTGACTCGACCTGGAGATTGAACCCAGGTCTTCCAAGCCATTGGCGAATGCAAAATATATATATATAATATAATACAATACAATATATAATCATAATAATAATAATATATATAATATAATGTATATATAAATAATATTAAATAATCAGTTATAGGAAGTCCTTGTGGCATAGTGATCAATATGTTGGACTGCAACCTCATAGTAAGTGAGTTCAAACTCCAGTTGCACTATAACATTAATTTTCAGATTAATACCCTCGGAAAGGCATGAACCCCATTATCCTTCCAGCCACAGGTTAAATAGTATCACTTTTGTTCTTCTACAAGGATGGCTTTGGCATTAATTAATCCATGAAGGTTGATATGCCATTAAACCAGAAACCACACCAAAATAAACATGTTTTTCTTTTTAGGTGATGCTTGGCGTAGGAAATTGGTTACCCAAGTTCAATTCCTGGTCAAGACTGCTTGTGTTTCACTTTATGCTAATGCCCTTGGGAAAGGCATGAATCCATCTCTTCTTTCTCTAGCTCTGGATGAATAGTAGAGAAGACTGGTTTCTTAAGTCTTTGTTATGCAACCAGTCTAATTAAAGGAAAAATTCAAACCTACTGTATTCTGCTTAAAAAAAATTGACCTTGTGTTTCATCCTGCTCATTGTGGAGGGTTGGGTAAATACATATATTTTTCCTATTTTGTATTTATTTTGAAGAAATGTTACATTTTAAACTCTTTATAGATTTATAATTATCTTTTCATTTACTTTTATGAGTTATCATGTATGAATGAGCAAAGTTCTCTGTTTAATATATGAAACTAATTTTTCAAAATTTTAATCTTTATAGCATTCATGAAAATACTCTCTCTCTCTCTCTCTCTCTCTCTCTCTCTCTCTCTCTCTCTACTGATCTATCACACATAGACTTTATATTTTTTAAAAAGTAAAAAATAAATTATTTCTCTTTCTCTCTCTCTCTCTCTCTCTCTCTCTCTCTCTCTCTCTCTCTCTCTCTCTCTCTCTCTCTCTCTCTACTGATCTATCACACATAGACTTTATATTTTTTAAAAAGTAAAAAATAAATTATTTATTTCTCTTTCTCTCTCTCTCTCTCTCTCTCTCTCTCTCTCTCTCTCTACTGTTGTATCCTTCATAGACTTTATATTTCTTGAAAAGTGAAAAAGTATTCATTTTTCTCTCTCTCTCTCTCTCTCTCTCTCTCTCTCAAATGTTGTATCCCTCATCTACTATTTTTTTTAAAAAGTGGAAAATAAAATATTCATTCACGTGTAGTTTTTAACCAATACATTAGAAATTTCTTATTTTCTGAATGCCTGGGCAATATTCTGAGTAAATACAGCTGCACTAATAGCAGCGAACTACTGAGGCAGTGTTAACATACTGAAAAGAAATTACCTTAGGACTATTGTCTGAGTGCTACGTCTGACAGATAAGTATGTCGGTTATTTACAAAGTAGCTTGGTACCTACATTTGCTGGATAGAAAAATAAGTAGATGGGTTGGTGAATTATTTACTAGATAAAGAGTTTCCTAGGTTAGTAAGATTCTCTTGGCTACAGAAAAAGCCAACAAGGAAGAATGGAGCTATTTTTTCATTTTTCCTTCACTCTTCTTTCTTTAGCATTCCATTTTCTTTTTCTTGTTTTTATGTGTGTGTACTTTTTATATATGGGTACTTTTTATGTGAGTGTAAAGTAATGTTGGCGACCATAGTCGAGGGTGACCCAAAGACTTCCTTTTTTATAGCTACTATACCAAGGTGTAGGGGAGGGCACTACTCCATTCCTTTAATTGCTCCACTTTACTCTTGATGCTTACCTTATTATGCTGAGTGTTAAGCAAGACGGCATCAAGTACCATTTTTGAGTCTTTGGTATGACTCAACCTGAGATTGAACTCTGGTCTCCCAGACCATTGGCAAACACTCTACTCATTGGGCCAATGTGTGTGTACTTGGTTCCATTCAGCTGGAATATTGAGGAGTTCTTCCAATTAACCGGCAGCATAAATACCTACATACTGAATTATACACTAGCTGACAAAAACAACTATAATTACATTATTTGTCTAAATTTCTGAAGTGAAGCTTAGTTATTTTTATCATTTACTGCATTCAGACTATTGTCTTCATCTTTATTGTTATATTCACAATGCTTTGACTGATTCACCCATCGGTCTTCTTAGGTGTTTAATGTCGAACTTGGAAGACTACACAAAACTTTGAACCAAACCCTTTATCTAATCCACAGGGGTAGATTGTTCTAAGTCCATTAACCATGACCAGGTACAAGTGTTAAACTATAGTAAGTATTCTTTGTTATTTACCTGTTGTTAGGATTGAACCTGCAACCTCCAGATAATTTCATGCAGAAGCTCTTTAACCAAATGTCTATATCCATTATACCATGTGTCCTGCTTGGTTTGAAGTTCAGTGTAGGCTCCCAAGACCGACATGAAACTCCTGAAGAAGACCAAAGAATGTATCAGCCAAAAGAATGTGAATATAACTAAAGATAAAGACAATAGTCTGAATACACTAATAATAAAAACTTTAAGCACAGTTAATTAATTAAAGATATGCCTTGGTCAAACAAATGTATGTATCGAATAATGGCTCATGGGCTAGTATTGCAAGCTATTGATAGTTAGATCTATCCTTACTGAACCAATAGAAATGGGCTGTTGGTAGTTTGTAGGATGCTCACTCTGCAAGACCTTGACTAGATTTAGAATAACAGGAGCTACTAAAAAAGTGTTGGAGCATAAGAGCTATCACAGACTCCATGGAAAAAAAGCCTCCAGCTAAGTTTGGAGTAAGAAAGTGAGCTCATGTATTGTAGATACTGGAATGCAATCAGGGAAGTGATCAATCACAGCTCAATCCCTTTGGTGAGATGGTCTAATATTGAAAGAGTTGAAATCCCTGATGAACCCAGAAACATGACTGATCATATGTCTTTAAGAAAATACTAAATGTAGTTTGGTAAATATCTATTTACAAACATACTCTCACCTACATGTACGTTTGTGTTTATGAATGTACTTATGTTCTTATGTGACCGAGTGGGAAAGTAACATAGTAGTCCTGATAAATTACACACAATGTTATATTTTTTATAGTCATAAATATTCAATTAGTAAATGTTGTACTTTGCTTCTCACAATATATATATATATATATATATATATATGAGGATCATTAAATAAGTTTCCAGACTTTTTTCATATGGGCACTTTTATTGATAGTACACACATGAAACTCTTGTCCCCTTTGAAGTAATCTCCTCCAACTGCAATGCACTTGCTGTACCATTCCAACAACTTCTGGAAGGCCCCATGAAAGTCATCTTCTGTGAGCATGTCAATGACCATCGTCACAGCCTTTTTCATCTCCTCAATTGTCTCATAACAACAGCCTTTGCGCTTAGGGAATAAGCAAAAGTCACAGGGAGCAAGGTCTGGATTATAGGGAGGCTGAGGAACTGTCTTGATGCCCATCTTGGTCAAATAGTCTGTGACAAGGATGGAGTTGTGGACTGGTGCATTGTCCTGGTGGAAAAGCCAGTGACCTGATTTGAAAGTGCTGGCCTCTTCCCTAGGAATCTATTCCTGAACTCCTTTAAAACCACAACATAGGAACCTTAACCCTAACCCTTACCCTTTGGCCAATCAACTCTGGTGTATTGACTTCTTTACTCCTCTCACACCTCTCATCATCCCTCACAGATTCCCTGCCTTCCTTGAATCTCTTATGCCACTCAAAAACTGATGCTCAATTCATGCAAGATTCTCCAAAAGCAGTCTGAAGTATTCCATATGTTTCTGTGGCATTTTTTCCAAGTTTAAAACAGAATTTTATTGCATATCATTCTTCTAAAGTGTCCTCATGTCCAGATTGCATTTTTGAAATTCACCAGCTGTGACAATCAGGCTTTAGTAGAGTATATTCCTGCTATAGCTGTTCATTTGAACCTGAAATCATAAAAATTGGTTAGTCATCTCATAAGATGTATAGGAATAACATAGTGAATTTTCAAGAGTCTATGACAATTTTAAATGCCTATATAAAAAAAGTTTGGAAACTTATTGAAGGTACCACGTACCAGCCCATTGTCATAATGGTAAGAATATTTACCAATGATCTGGGAGACCGAGGTTCAATCATACCAAAGACTCAAAAAATATTACTTGATGCCTCCTTGCTTAATACTCAGCATTATAAGATACAGACCAAGGGTAAGTGAAGCAATCCAGGGAAACGAGTAGCACCCTTGAAAAGGGAGCCTTTAGATCGCCCTTGGCTATAGTCAGCCAACTACTTATACATATGTGTGTGTGTGTGTGTCTGTGTCTGTGTGTATCACATTATCTAATTGATGTGCCATGGATGCTGCTCATAGCTGTATTTGATAATAGATGATAAAGACAGCAGAAATTCTGCTTTTGTTTCAGTTCTCTTGAGTTTACTGTTGAGTGAGAAGTTGACGTACAATGGTTAATGTATTTTAAAAAAGTCCTTTTTGATTGTTTTTTTCTTTCTTTCCCTTTCATATCTGAGTGAAAATTTTGTAAATGTTTCTTCTGATGCCATTATCAGAGTATTAGCTAAATTTTTATAAGATATTTTTAAATGTTTTCTTGTAGTGATAAGACTTTTGCTGACAATTTACTTTAGAAAGGTCAAGTGACTATCACAGCATTTATCTGGTGCATGTATTGCTGTGCACTCAAGTGCACACACACACACACACACACACACACACACACACACACACACACACACACACACACCTCTATATATTTACAGAAATTCTCATGTTTGTGTGTATACACACGCACATGCATGCACACATATTCATATGCGCACGCACGCACACACACATATCTCTTTATATGTAATATATATAGGTCCAAAAATATTCAAAAATACAACCAAGATATTTACGTGCATAAAACGTTCATAATGTTCATACGCGTATAGGAATCCAAAAAACACGAAACACTTACGACTTTCTTTTTTGGTTCAGGTACGAAACTTTTTATTACCTTTTTGAGTTTAAGGTTTTTCGACATGAGGAGAGAGAGACACAATTTCTTCAACAAACGTGCAGCACATTTCGTGGACCCCAACTGGTCTCGGCGAGGCGAGACCGAAAATCAACTACTTTCCTCTAGACTCCAATCTCAACTTACTCTTTCGGAGTTTAAATATCAACTAACTGCTTTTTTTCAAATCCCAAAATCCTCAGCTCATCTCTCAGGGCATGACGCCATCCATGTCCCCGGTTTCATTTCCTATCTGGGGTTTTTATTGTGACATCTCTGATTATCACATCCACCCCACACACACATGAACACCTGCACTCAATGTGTGTACCTAAATAACCCATGCACTAAGCCAAAAGGTTCTCTGCCTAACTGAACTGAAAGGCAAGATATATAAAATGAAAAATGATAATATAAAAAAAATCCCTCTGCAATTATATTACATATATATTTACAAAAATTCTCATGTTTTTGTGTATACACACACACACACACACACACATATATATATATATATATATATATATATATATACTGAACAATGATAATGTGTATATATACATATATTAAATAATATAATAGTAATGTATATAAATATGTATATGTTAAATAATAAACTAGATATATATATATATATATATACACACACACACACACATATATATATATATATATATATATATATGCGAGTGCATGCGTGTGTGTGTGTGTGTGTGTGTGTGTGTGTGTGTGGCTATAACCCAGCAAAAATGCCTCATGATAGTAACATTTCTTATTATATCAATACACTTGAAATGCTCTTAGAAAATAAACCAATTTCCAGTCCAATTTGTAACCAAATGATAATCTAATTGGGTCTGCATTTATACTGAAAACCATTTTTAATAATGCAAATTCTTGATACTGTATATATAATTATATGGAGTGTTAATTAAAATCCTTCTCTCCTTCCTAAATAGAAGCATCAATAACATCATGGATCCTGTTGCAAATGCAACTCAAAGTTGTCTAATTGCATGTAATGCATTCAACATTTTTTGTGCACTCTCTTTCTACCCCAACAAAAGCACATACTAGAAGACATATTTTTAGTTTTATAAAAAGGCATCCCTATCAATTTCTACACAGTCTTTTCATGTGAATAAGTACCTGTTTCAGTAACATTTACTGACACTTACACTCATATATTCCTTTCTCTCTATGTACAAATACACTCATATCACTCTCTCTCTCTCTCTCTCTCTCTCCTTCACTGTCTCTCTCTATGTACAAATACACTCATATCACTCTCTCTCTCTCCTTCACTGTCTCTCTCTATGTACAAATACACTCATATCACTCTCTCTCTCTCTCTCTCTCCTTCACTGTCTCTCTCTATGTACAAATACACTCATATCACTCTCTCTCTCTCTCTCTCCTTCACTGTCTCTCTCTATGTACAAATACACTCATATCACTCTCTCTCTCTCTCTCTCTCTCCTTCACTGTCTCTCTCTATGTACAAATGCACTCATATCACTCTCTCTCTCTCTCTCTCTCCTTCACTGTCTCTCTCTATGTACAAATACACTCATATCACTCTCTCTCTCTCTCTCTCTCTCTCTCTCTCCTTCACTGTCTCTCTCTATGTACAAATACACTCATATCACTCCCTCTCTCTCTCTCTCCTTCACTGTCTCTCTCTATGTACAAATACACTCATATCACTCTCTCTCTCTCTCTCTCTCTCTCTCTCTCCTTCACTGTCTCTCTCTATGTACAAATACACTCATATCACTCTCTCTCTCTCTCTCTCTCTCTCTCCTTCACTGTCTCTCTCTATGTACAAATACACTCATATCACTCTCTCTCTCTCTCTCTCCTTCACTGTCTCTCTCTATGTACAAATACACTCATATCACTCTCTCTCTCTTTCTGTCTGTCTCTCTCTCTCTCTCTCTCTCTATATATATATATATATATATATATATATATATATATATATATATATACAGAGAGAGAGAGAGAGAGTGATACAAATGTTTTATTTTCGTCTTTTTTCCCCCCCACTTTCATTGTCAATTACTTTTACCTATTTCCTCTTCAATACTTGCTGTCACAGTTAATCTTTGAAGAGACATGGCCGAAAAGGTTGCCTTTTTTAAACTCACAATGCACATTCTTTATAAAGATATTTTAAAATTTTGTTCATACCAAAGAATTTTCATATCTATCTATCTATCTATTTATCTATCTATCCACCTTCAGATCACCAAACTCAGGCTGTGATTTAGCCCGTTGGTTGGGGCTGTAGAATACGCTGACTGCATCTTTGCAGAGGGGTAAGACAAAAAACAAGAGTCCTGGGTACAACACTAAACCATCTGATGGTGAGGTTCTAGTCCTGGAGGTTTGGGGAATGTGAAGTACCCTTTTATTGCTATTACTCCCAGTTCCATTCTGGTAGTACTTGTTAGGGTCTCATGTATGAGAAAAATAGAAATATTTAATAATTTTCTCTACATGAAATCATTTAACTGTGTGCAAACAAATGAGCTCTGGCTTGTTTAAAGATAATGTTACCTAAAAACTATTTATTCACAAATCATATATATTTAATATATATGTATAAACAGGGTTTGGGGAATATGGAGTACCCCTTTATTGCCATTACTCCCAGGTATGTTCTAACTCAGAGTGGTAGTATCTGTTAAAATCATGTGTATGAATGAAATAGAAATATTTAATCCTTTTCTATACTTGGAACCATTTAACTGTGTGCTAATGAATGAATAATGTTAGATGAATTATTTGTGTAAAATTGCAATATTTGAAACCATTCAACTGTGTGCAAACAAATGATCCATGGCTCATTCAAAAATAATATTACCTACAAACTATTCATTTACAAATCATATATTGGCCCATTGGCCTAGTGTAAAGTGTTCGCCAATGGCCTGGGAAACCGAGGTTCAATCCTAGGTTAAGTCATAATAAAGATTTTAAAAAATGATACTTTATTCCACCTTGCTTAACATTCAGCATTATAAGGTACAGATCAAGGGTAAAGTGGAGCAATCCAGGGAAGGGAGCAGTGCCCCCCAACTACACTTTGGTATAGTATCTAACGAAAAGGAAGTCTTCGGGTCATCATCAACTACAGTCACCAATTTTACTTATATATACATAAACAGGATTTGGCATTAAATAACCGACAAGGGTTGATATGTGGTAAAACACAACCCATCATTAGGTTGGGATTAGAATGTTGCATCTGTTTATCTACTCCCTCTCCACTAACTCGGTTCTTTTCTTTGGGCAGGACACAATAAAAATCAAAACAAGATCAGCCTGATCCAGACAATTCCAGTTCTGCAGTAGCACTTGCCCACATTGCACCAAAAAGTGGGGGTCAGACTAGTCTGACATCTGCATGACACAGGAATTGTGAACACTTGTTCTTGCATACATGTATAGCCTTCTCCTCCCTGTTAAACTGACCATGTGTTGTATATTACCCTTGAGGATAGAGAGTTAAATAGTTGCAAGCGCACACACACACACACACACACACACACAAACAGAGGCCAATTGGCCTAGTGGGTAGTGTTTGCCATTAGCCCCGGAGATTGGGGTTCAATCCCACGTTGAGTCATACAAAAGACTCAAAAAATGGTACTTGATACCTCTTTGGTTAACACCCAGCATTAAAAGGTACGTATCAAGGGTAAAGTAATGCAATACAAGGAAAGGAGTTGCACCCTCCATTACACCTCGGTGTAGTAACTATTGAAAAAGGAGCATTTGGGTCGTCCTCGACATCACTTATATATATCACTTGTTTCTTTAAACCCTAATATTGGGTTCTATAAACACACTCAACTTCGTGTAAGTTCAGAAATTCTCTTTGTTTTAAATCTTTATTATATGTCTACTTTATATAGACATATACATATTTGCTTAGACAGACATATTTGTATTTGCTTACATGAGCACATGTGTAATATTTAAATGTATAAAAATGTAACCAAGGGAGAGAATGAGTGAGACAAAACAGAGAATAGAGAGAGAAAATAATGTGGTGGATGTATGAGAAGATGTGTGAAAGAGTGAGTGTTTTTTTTCTAAAAGAGAAATAAATGATTTTTTTTTATGTTTGAATGAGATGTAAAATGAGGACATGATGAAGAAGAAGAGAACAATGATGCTGGTTGGAGAGATAAAGAAGGAGAATGACAATCTACATGAGAAAGAAGATGACTGTATAAAGAAAGAATATCTTTGGGATAGAGAATGAAGAACTGTACTCAGCTATTAGAATGAATGACTGGTTGTGTGTGTGTGTGTGTGTGTGTGTGTGTGTGTGTGTGTGTGTGTGTCAATGCAAGAGACAGAATCTGTATTCATGGGGGCAGGGTGCAAATGCGACTGATGTTTGTATGGTTTCTAAGGATGTCAGTGGTTCTCAAGGGATGGGAGGGACAGAGATGGAGTGGTGCATTCAAATGTGAATCATACACTTGCATTTGATTTAATCTGTTTTTGTACAGTGTCAGATGCAGCCAGTGTGTTTAATTCAGACCAAATTCACTTGAAGATTTTAAATGAGTAATAGCTGACTGATATAATACTTGAATCAGATTTGAAACTAAGATCTTGGCAAATACAAACTTTGTAAAAATAGATTAAAGAAAAATATTTAGTTAGATTTTGTCCTGCCTATAGGATGTAGCTAAGGTTAGCAGCATCAATCAGTATACTGTGGTCAACTCAGTGCCTTTTTAAAGAAAAAATAAGATTTTAGATATGAATAACAGGATTTCTTCTCTGTCTAACTTTAATGTTTAATATACAAAATCATAAAATATCTATTTATTTGTGTAGGTTGGTTGGTTGTTTGGGTTTTATGGCCTATCAACCTTTGCAGGTTATTTAACACCAAATCCATTTTTATACAAATAATCAGTTCTATTTCAAACAATTCAGTTTAGCATGAGTACACAGTTTAATTGACAAAAACATTTAAATTTCAAGCTATTCAGTTTATTCAAACAGTTCTAATTCAGCAAATTCAGTTTAGTATAAGTACAGATTTTGTTTAAACACTGTTAAAAGTCAAAACAGTTCTATTTTAAACAATTCAGTTTAGTGTAAGTACAGTTTCAATGTCAAAAACAGTTCCATTTCAAACAATTCATTTTAGCATTAGTACACAGTTTAATTGTCAAAAACATTTCTATTTCAAGTTATTCAGTTTGGTCAAACTGTTCTAATTCAAGCAATTACAGTTTAGCAAAAGTATGCAGTTAAGTTCTATTTGACCCATAGATAGGGCCCTATCAGGAGCTACCATTCCAGGCTAGAGGGGACCTGCAAGAAATGGCAATGAAGAGGTGCTCCACATTCCCCAAAGCCCCAGCATCACTGGAACTTCACCATCCGATTGTTTAGTATGATATCCAGGACACTCGTTGGAGGGACTTACCCCTCTGCAGAGATGCAGTCAGTGTATTCTACAGCTCCAGCCAACTGGGCAATATTTATTTGTGTAATTTTATTAGAACTTGTAATAGAGTTTATAACTATTTCACTAGAAATATACTTGATATAGATCCCCCTTTTCTTAGAACCAAACTAACGAATATATTTTATTTTATTTATAAGCATAAAAATTTAATGAAATTTTAAGATTCATTGATACAAATTTTATTTCTATGGATTCTTTTTGAGAAATGTAATAATTACTAAATCATCAGTAAACTAATTTAATAGTTTGTGATAGTTTCATTATATATCTATAATCTGATGAAGTTTTAAAATTTAATAGGTTTGATTTGGTTTATTTAATGGTACTTTAACTGTATATGGGTTGTTTAATACTAAAATAGGATCAATTTGTAAATGTTTAATTGTAATAACTCTATTTTCAATGTTCCTTTGTTTTTTTTAATTGCATCTTTTTGTCTATAATTATTTGTTTGCACACAATTGTATGGTTTCAAGTATTCCTAAAATCTAAAAGGTTGTCTTATTTGTTAAAAGTATAATTTCGTAATGCATACTGAAGTTTATTTTGCTGGTTTCTTATTCATTTTTGTAACTGTTTGTGTTTCTTTTTGCTACTTTTGGGGGGAGTTGGGCAAAAGAAGTATCTTTTGAGGGTCAGATCATATTCCTAAATTTTGTATTTCATATTTACCTTTTTAAGGTAAGATCATACTCTTATTAAAGTACTTAAGTTTTGTATTTCATTTATCATAAATGAAGACTTATTTCTATATCTATCTAATCATTCTTTATATATATATATATATATATATATATATATATATATCATCATCATCACCATCATCATCATCCTCCTGTTGTGATGCTAGCATGGATCTCCCTGACCCTCTCTCGCCATCGGTCTCTATCGTTCATCGCTCCCTGGAGGTCTTCCAGGTTACATCCTGTATTGGCACAGAGCTGTTGTATATAGGTTCTAGTTGGTCGTCCTGCCTTTGCTCATCCATGTGAAGGGGTTCACTGGAGTATATCACTTATTCTCCAGCAGTGTTCCATATGTCTGGTTATTCTAACTTAGATAGTTTTCATGATTGGTTGTAGGTGGCCATACAGCTGCTGTTTTGTGGGATGTTACCTCCAGGATTTGTTCAATATTGCTCACAGCATTCTTGTGTAATTATTGTCAAGCCATTTTGGTTCTTCCTAAGTATTTTCTCAATTTTGGGTTTTATGTGGTTACATATTAGAACATTGTAGATCTTGGCCACTATGGATGTAAGGGTTATACCTCGGTAGTTCTTGGCTATTCTGAGGTCACCCTTCTCAAGGAAAGGGAGGATGAATCCCTTTGTCCATCTGTCTTTTGTGTTTTGGTTATATACAGCATTACAGTGTCGGAGCTGTATGTTGTCGAATTCTTCTGTGGGTATAAGCAATAAGTAAAAGGAAAGTTCGCAAACTTAGTCAAGGGTAACCTGAAGGCTCATCATAGCTACCACACCAAGCTAACCATAGCTACCACACCAAGGTGTAAGGGAGGGTGCTACTCCATTACCTGGATTGCTCAACTTTACCCTTAATACTTACCTTAATGCTGAGTGCTAAGCAAGGCAGCATCAAGTACCATTTTTTAAGTCTTTGGTATGAGTTGACCTGGGATTAAACCCCAGTCTCTCGGCAAACACTCTACTCATTAGGCCAATGGCCCGGTTACATATATATATGTGTGTGTGTGTATGTGTGTGTGTGTGTATTATATATATATATATATATATATATATATATATATATATATATATATATATATATATAAGTAGTAAATAAGTTGGCCGACCATAGTTGAGGGTGACCCAAAGGCTCTCTTTTCAATAGCTACAACACTGAGGTAAAGGGAAGAGCGCTGCTCCTTTTCCTGGATTGTACCACTTATCCTTGATCTATACGTTATAATGCAAGGAGGCATCAAGTACCATCTTTCTAAGTCTTTGGTATCACATGACCTACGATTGAACCCTGGTCTCCAGGTCCACTGGCAAACACTCTTACCATTATGCTGATGGGATGGTTATATATATATATATATATATCATTATCATCTTGTTGTGCCATCGGCACAGATATCCCTGACCCTTTCTCGCCACCTCTCCCTATCGTTCATTGCTTCCAGCAGGTCCTCAAAGCTACACCCCGTATCCTCCCAAAGCTACTGTATGTAGGTTTCAGCTGGTCGCCCTGCTTTTGCTCAGCCATGTGAAGGGGTCCACAGTAGTACATCACTTATGAGCTTGTCCCTGGATGTCTAGTTCGTCTAATTTGGATAGCTTTGGTGATGGGTGGTAGGTGGCCGTACAGGTGCTGCTTTGTGGGGTGTTGCCTCCAAGACCTGTTCAATATTGCTCGCAGCATTCTTGTGTAGTTGCCGTCTAGCTTTTCCTCCATATGTTTTGTTAGCGTCCATGTAAGTACACCCCCAATACATTTTTATTGACAATATTTTCTAAAATGTTAATTTTCTTTTTAATCAATGATACTAAGGTTTTAATATTTCTAGTGGATCATAATACAATCAAAACAGATATTATTAGATATTATTAGGTGTTATTTATTGCCAGACTCTACTGCATTAAAACTGTGTAACCAAAAATACAAATATGTAACAATTAAAAGATAAGTTCATCACCTCTCATATATATATATATATATATATATATATATATATATATATATGTACATATACATTTTTATTTTTGGTTACAATGGAGCTGCAATTGTCTATTCAACATTTTATAACTCTTCAGAATGTGAGAAACTGACAGGTGCTGTGTGATTTCTTGGTGATATGCTAGACAAGAATATGTAACTAATTCGGATATTTGTTTACAGATGCATGTGTGTATATATATATATATATATATATATATATATATATATATATATATATATATATATATATATATATATATAGGTTGGACCTGCACATAAAGCAGCATTTGCCAACTCTTATTTTGAATCTTGAGCTTAAAAGAGGCCAGCTTGTAAACACATCCGGGTCTTCTATAGCAGACCACATGATTAATAACAGGGAATGCATGGCAGATTTTTATGTCAACCGATTCAGTATTCTGAGTCGGTTACATTCGTTATATCATCTTAAAGTGTTGGAGACCCTTTACGTTCGATCCCTTCAACCTTCCCTCTGTAAACAGAGGGACTGTTTGTTGGGATTGAATGTGATCGGTCTCTAACCATCTGCTCATCTTTCCTACTGCCCCCCTCTTTTTTTTTTTCTCTCCTCTCCTCTACTTTTTTCCCCATTACATTCCCCCCTTTTGATTTTTCTGGCGTTAACAGCTTGAGAAGTGCCAGACAAAACCGGTTGTTTCCTCCTTTTTAATAATAAACATGCCCACAGTTTCCCTAAACCTTTATGTCTTCTTGGCTATTAATATATATATATATATATATATATATATAAATAAACAGGTTTGGTTAAATAAAATTAAATCCTTGTTATTTTGAAGTTTTTTTTCTTTCGAGTGGCCTAATGTTATGAGCTTGAAATTTGTAAATGGTTTCTCCAAATGAGCCATTTGTAGTAAGCCGAGTAATAATGGGTTGTCTAGATTTTATATACACAGCTTCTAGGATATTTAGTTTTTTGATATTATTGTCTGTATGAAGTATTTTTGTATTAACTTAAATATTTCTATCTCCTTGATTATTTTGTTGTAACTTACTGTTTTTATTGTCAAAGATGCATTCTACCAATATATATATATATATATATATATATATATATAATCTGTGCATATGTGTTGCAATATAAATACCTGTAGCTCCTTGTATATTTTTATTCCCCTGTTGGGATTCTCTGATCTTGGTTTAGTTTGGTTTCTTGGTTTAATCGCATAACAACCTTCGTGGATTATCAAATTCCAAAGCCATCCTTGTAGAAGAACAGCAGTGATTCTATTAAACTCGTAACAAGAGGGATAAGGATGTTCATGCCTTTCCCAAAGGTATTGCTTTGAAAGTGAACATAATAGTGCAACAGGAATTCAAACTCATTTATTTTAAGGCCACAATTCAGTACTTTTGCCATTACACCACAGGGACGCCTTCCTTGTCTGATCTTGTTGCTGTTCTGACTTAATTACTGCAAAACTAAGTTACATACTTTGTCACATATGTAAATTATTAGCACAGGTTGAAATTGGAAAAAATAGTTTTTTGAACCTAAATCAAGTGTTGACCTACAGACTCTTGCTGGTTATTGTTAAAAAAAATAGACTCAGCAAGCCAAGTTTAAATTCTGCCCGAGACTATTTAATGACAAATCCAGTTTATATATATATATATATATATATATATATATATATATATATATATATATATATATGTAAACTGGATTTGTCATTAAATTACCTACAAGGGTTGTTATGCTATAAAACCCAAACAGGAAATATCAATTTTTATCTGAATTTCTTAGATGAGGCATCATCATTATTATGCACTAATATACTTAGTCTAGTATCCTCATCTTTGTTGTTACAGTTATACTATTTACCAACCCCTCCACTCTGGCAGGATATGACACAAGGTCAATTTTTAAGCAGAGTTTAACAGGTTTGAATTTAGAGTTTTCCTTCTCCTAGACTAGTTACCTCATCAAGGCTGAAGAACCCAGTCTGCCCTACTATTTACCCATAGCTGGAGGGAGAATTATTGGATTCATACCTTTCCCAAGGGTATTAGTGCTATGTGAAATGCAATCATTCTCTTCCGGGATTTGAACTTGTGTCGCCGTGTCCATTTCCTATGACAATAACCATTTCACCACGGGCACCTCCAGTTGTTACAGTTATATGGTTTTATAATGCATAACTGAGAGGGTAATAAAACATTGGTTAAAATGTATCAAGATACCTTGTGATTATAAGTTCAGTCCTTGGTTTGTGTCATACCAAAGTCACATGTTCTGGTTTAGTGGAAGAGATAAACAAGTGACATCACAAAGATGAATAAACCTGAAAGAATTAACGGATATGAGATAATCCTCTAACCATGGATAGAGAACAATTTATCTCTATAAAGCAAATAAAGTGTTCAGTTCAGAATTCCCTGAAGACTATCAATTATTACAGAAACTTAAAGAAAACTGGAGAGTAAAACAGTTAAAATGTTGTGATTATAATGATGAAGATGAGGATACTAGTCTTGACTATATCAGTGAATGAATTTAATCAAACCCTCTATTACAAGCTGGATGTGATACAAGGTCAATTTTTAAACAGAGTTAGTTTGTATTCAGTTTTTTCCTTCTCCTAGACTGGTTGCCTAACCAAGGCTAAATAACCCAATTTTCCTTGTATATCAGTGTACAAAGAGAGGAAAAGAAAGTTAAAAACTTACTTGTTTTTAAATCTTCATGAACTCTATTAAAAGTAAAATTAGTCAATGATATTCATTGAGAACAAGAAGGCCTAAGAATGCAACAGCTGAATCATTGGACTTTAAGAACTAAGATGGAGACACCATTCAGAATAAATCAATTTTTTTAATGATTAGTTCAAATGATTCTGAAAGAGAAGGATGTAAATCACCAACCTAGACTTTCAGCAAAAGTTGTCCGCATGGCAAAAGTTATTCATGACTATATCAACAGGATGTTCAACTATTGAGTTATGTCTTCAAGTAAAGAGAAACAATAAGTCTTTGTTATTTACTTAATAAGTTAAAAAGAAAAAAAATCAATGAACAAACTGCATTAAGTGTTTTCTCATGTGTTTCCTGCTGACAATATGAACTCTCCAAATGTACTTAGAATTTTAAACACTTATGCATCAAAGAATTGGCACAAGAACAGCTTGCTCTCACCTTTCTTTGATGATTGTAGTAATAATAGTAATATAAGTAAGTAAACTTGGCGATCATAGTTGAGGGTGACCTGAAGGCTCCCTTTTCAATAGCTACTACACTGAGGTGTAGGGGAGGGTGCTACTCCATTCCCTAGATTGCTCCACTTTACCCTTGATCCTTACCTTATAATGCGGAGTGTTAAGGAAGAAGGCATCAAGTACCAGTCTTAAGTCTTTAGTATGACTTGACTTGGGATTGAACCCTTGTCTCCCGGACCATTAGTGAACACTCTACTCATTAGGCCACTGGACTTACACTATAATGATTATCATTAAGAACACTTGTACTTTTTTTAAGTCATGAGGAGCAATAGATCTTAATGCACCTGAATATGTCCTGAATATGATACTAAACTGCATCTGGGGAATATGGAGTGCCCATTCATTGCCATTACTCTCATGTCCACTCTGACCCAAATTGGTGGTGCCTGTTAAGGGCCTATCTATGGGTCAAATAGAACTGTTCAATCATTTACTTAGGATTGTTATTATTGTTTATTTGAAACCATATAGTTGTATACAAATTATTTTTATTACATGGGAATACTTGAGTAGAATTATTAGTGTTAGACAGGAATACTAGAAACCATGTAACTGTGTTCAAACAAATGAACTTAAACCACTAGTTTAAAATTAAAATTACCTATGAACTATTCACTTATAAATCATATATATATATATATATATATATATATATATATATATAAAAGCAGAATTTCAAATTAAATATCCCTCAAGGGTTGATAAGCCATAAAACATCAACCAACAAATGTTATAGAAAAAAATTACTTTAGTTATTTTAATTCTATTATTCTTTTGTATGAGATATCCTTCGTCTTAAAATCATTGGTAGTTAGTTTAATCCTTCATTATACATCATAAAGGTCCCATGGTCTAAATTTGGCTTTTATTCTTGAAAATCAGTACAGTATGTATTTATCAAACCACCCTGCCATGGATAGGATGTGATACAAGGTCAATTTTTAAGCAGAGTAGAGCAGGTTTGAATTCAGTCTTCCTTTTCCTAAACTAGTTGCCTATATATATATATATATATATATATATATATATATATGCATATATAAAAGAAATATACTTAATTTTGGACTGCTACATATTCATATTTTTAGGTAGAATGTTAACACTAGATAAGTGGTTGTATTATATCTCACTTGAGATAATAAAATCCTAAATTGTTTGATATAGAAGACAACTTATATTTAAAAAAAATTGTATATCTATATAAGTCATAAGTTGGCCATTGGCCGACCGTAGTCACAAGTGACCTGAAGTCTTCTTTTCCATAGCTACTACTCTGAGGTGTAAGAAAGGGTGCTACCCCTTTCCCTGGATTGCTCCACTTACTCTTGATACATACCTTATAATGTTGAGTGCTTAGCAAGGAGGTATCAGGAATCATTTTTTGAGTCTTTGTTATGACTCAAACTGGAATTGAACTCTGGTCTCTTGGACCATTGGCA
This sequence comes from Sepioteuthis lessoniana, assembly GCA_963585895.1. NCBI lineage: Eukaryota > Metazoa > Mollusca > Cephalopoda > Myopsida > Loliginidae > Sepioteuthis > Sepioteuthis lessoniana. The sequence continues at coordinate 30,141,885 of OY757921.1, forward strand.
AACGCTCTAACCGTTATACCAATGGGTTGGTATGAAATTTACTGAAAAACATTTGAAATAAGTAAAATATAGTGGTCTATGCACAAGAATGCAAAGCAATATATTTCAATTTTAAAGTAAAACAAGATAAATTAAGATCACTCATGATTATGAATTTTATGTACATGATCTTTAGGGGATTTTGTATTCACATGCCTGAAGTCTATATATATATATATACTCCTTTTAAATTAATGTTACAGTTCACTCACTGCATATGTTGCTAATTTATTTTCAGTATTGTTAAAATGACCAAAAATATAGTCATTTACATACTCTTTACCGGGCCATCGGCCTAATGTGTAGAATGTTCACCAATGGTCTAGGAGACTGGGGTTCAATCCTAGGTCAAGTCATACCAAAAACTGAAAAAATGGTATTTGATATCACCTTGCTTAACACTCAGCATTATAAGATAAGGATCAAGGATAAAGTGGAGCAATCCAGGGAATAAAGTAGTGCCCTACCTGACATGATGGTGTGGTAGCTATAGAAAAGGTAGTCTTTGGGTCACCCTCGACTACAGTCGCCAACTTTACTTTTTACATACTCTTTACCACTTGCAAAAATTTATGCTGGGCACCTGAAAAACAGTTGCTGCAAACTGTTGTTACATGACACAAAAGGCACCTTCTAAATTAGCACAGCACTTATTTTATGAGATTTGACACTCTTGCCTATTGAAAGAATAGTTTAAATATAACAAGTGTCTTCATATATTCAGTTATTCCAACTTAAAGAAAAGAAAAATTATGATGTTTGCTAAAGTAAGTGTATAGATTAATTTCTCTTCTTTCTTTAATTATGAAATAAAGGTAGCTATTGTGAAAATATATTAAAGGACCCTGTCAAGAAAATCATCTTAATCCCTTACATGTATTGAGTGGAAATAAAATTGCAGTATAGGGAGGATTCCTCATTGCATAGTAGCTAATATGCTAGACTACAACATCATTGTAAGCAATTTTTAACTCCAATTTTGTTATTGTGTTCTCTTCTGGAAAAATACTCTTGGGAAAGATATGAATACTCTTGGGAATAATACAAATATTCTTGGAAAGATATGAATACTCTTGGGGAAAATACAAATATTCTTGGAAAGATATGAATACTCTTGGGGAAAAATACAAATACTCTTGGAAACATATGAATACTCTTGGGAATAATACAAATATTCTTGGAAAAATATGAATACTCTTGGGGAAAAATACAAATACTCTTGGAAAGATATGAATACTCTTAGGAATAATGCAAATATTCTTGGAAAGATATGAATACTCTTGAGAAAGATACAAATCTCCTTCTCTGCATGCAACCCTAGCTATAGGTTAAAAAGTACCACTATTATTCTTTTGTAAGGATGGCTTTGGCATTAAATAACCTATGAGGGTTTATATGCTATTAAAAAAAGGAACCAAAATCACAGCACTCAGTTTGACATTGTTTACAGGGTGTGCAAGCTCATGGGTAATTTATCTTCTGATTATATTTTCAAAGTCTGTGGCCATCTTGTGATGTAGTAACACTTATACCGGTGCACTTTTCTGCATGTATGCCAGAGTATAGGCTGTATTTACACCTAAAATAGAATATATAATATAATAATAGGGGGTTTAAGTACTGTTGATACACCCCTCATTTTGGAACCTGTGCTCTTATTGATCTGTAAAACTGAAATGTTACTTTTCATCTGTGCATTTATCCATCTCCCTTCAAGGGCAGAATATGATGCAAGATCAATTTTAACATGGGGACCCATCTGTATACATGTGGTTTGATTTGGTTTGGTTTCTTTGTTTAACGACATATCAACCTTCTTTGGTTATTGAATGCCAAAGCCATTCTTTTAGAAGAACAGTAATGGTACTATTTACCCATAGTTAAGAGGATAAGAGGGTTCATACCTTTCCTGAGGATATTTGTCCGAAAGTGAACATAATAGCATGACTGGAGTTCGATGTCACTATGTTACTATGATTCTATAGCCCAGTGCTTTAACCATTACACCACGAGGACATCTCTGTATACATGTGGGTAGGAACAACAACTTTTTATCTCCCTTGGCACTTCCATTGGGGACATCATTGATTGACCATGGACCATGTTCTATTTGTTTTATTACATTTATTTATTTTAGTAGAAAACAAAAAACAAAACTTCAATATCTGATCAACTTGGCCTAAATAAATTTATCATCATGTGGTTATTTTTAGTATTGGTAAATCTGGCAACTAATAATAAGAAGAATTATATTAGCCTTCAGGAATGTCTCACCTTTTCAGCAGCAACCAGCAATAAGAGTGAACAATACCTTTTCTCTGAATATTAGGCCTTCTTATTGATGTTTACAAAATTTAGTACAGTATTTGTACAATAGGGAGAAAACTGTAGGTAAAAATTCTAGTTGAGATGGCCTTCTTATCTTCAAAAATCAGCATTCAAATTTCTGATTTATATCTGAGCTTGGTTGGTTGGTTGGTTTTTACTGAATATCAATCCTTTTTGGATCATTTAATACTGAATTAAATTTTTTAAAATTCAGTTTAGTATAAGTATAGTTTTTGTTTACAAATGGTTAAATGTCAAAGCAGTTCTATTTCAAACAATTAATTTTAGCATCAGTAAACAGTTTCAATGTCAAAAACAGTTCTATTTCAAGCAATTCGGTTTAGTTCACAGTTTAGTTCTATTTGACCCATAGATAGGATCCTATCAGGTGTGACCTCTCCTGCTAAAGTGGACCTGGGAATGATAGCAATGAAGAGGTGCTCTGCATTCCCCAAAGCTCCAGCATTGCTGGAATCTCGTCATCAGATTGTTTAATGCATAACCAGGACACTCATTGAGGGGTTCTTACTCCTCTGCAGAGATGCAGTTAGTGTATTCTAGAGCCCCAGCTGACTGGGCAAATCTGAGCTTGAACACTGGCCTTTGGTACTAGTGGGAATTATATAAGTATCTTATAATGAATATCTAATGAACAACTTTTTAAGATCAATTTTTTATTTAAAAAAAGGGAGGTCATTCATTATATGAAATGTTTTTTTTTTAAACAGTGAGGCTTTAACTTGTTTTTCAGTCTAATCTTGCCAATAAAAACTTCTATGGCTTGTTCATTACACAAGTATATTACAGTATATTCTTTCTCAATAATTTTTTAGCTGAGTTGACTGGGGCTGTTGAATATACTGACTGTATCTCTGCTGAGGGGTAAGACCTCCTTCCAATGAGTGTCCTGGACATGACATTAAGCAATCTAATGGTTTAGGTTCCAGTAATGCTAGAGCTTTGGGGAATGTGGAGTACCCCTTTATGCCATCGCTCCCAGGTCCATTCTGGCTCAGAGTGGTTGTACCTGATAGGATTGTGTCTATGGGTCAAATAGAACTGTTTGATATTTAAACTGATTTCAAACAAATGACTTATGCTAAACTGAATTGCTTTAAATAGAACTGTTTGATAATTTTACTGTGGACAGGTCTTTAATTGAATCATTAGTGATACATAGCAATACTTGGAATCATTTAACTTTGTTGACTTATGTTTACAAATCATATATTTGATATATATGTAAAAACAGGATTTGGCATTAAATAACTTACAATGGTTAAACTAAAATGACCAAACCAAACTAAACCAAATCAATAATTCTTTAAAAAGAAACATATACATAATTTTGCTTAATAAAGTTTTATATTCAAAACAGAACTTTACTGACATTTTCTATCTTTAAACTTAAATAGTTATTGTCTACCATATATCTCATATCTATCTATCTATCTATCTATCTTTATATATATATATATATATATATATATATATATATATATATATATATCCCTTATATATATTTATGTATATAAATTGTTGGCCAACTGAAGTTAAGGTCGACCTGAAGGCTCCCCTTTTCAATAGCTACTACACTGATTTGTAGGGGAGGACACTATTCCTTTCCCTGGATTACTACACTTTCTCTTGACTTGTACCTTATAATGCTGAGTGTCAAGCAAGGAGGCATCAAGTACCATTTTTTGAGTCTTTGGTATGATTCAACCTGGAATTGTACTTCAGCCTCTCGGACCATTGACAAGTATATAATTTCTTAATATTATAATTGTTTGCTATATTCATTAATAAAGAGTGCTCAATATCAGTGATAGACCTTATATATCTAAGTTGGGATAGCATAGACACAGTCAATGGTGCTTGCAGAATGTCAGTTTTTCACCTATGTGATCATCAGACTAAGCAAGAAACTGACCTTCACTGCATCCATACAATCCAAATATAATAAATATATAGTAAAACTGACTGTCACTAAGTGTTGTTGATTTTGTGTCTACACTATCCTAACTTACACACACACACAAATGTATATATATCATCATCATCATCATCATCATCATCATCATCATCATGCCATGCTGCTAGCATGGATTTCCCTGACTCTCTCTTAACAGTCTTCACAATTGTCCATCACATTCAGCAGGTCCTCTAGACTATAGCTTGTGTCCATACAGAGCTGTTGTAGATAAGTTCTAGCTAGTCATCCAACACCTGCTCATCTGTGTGATGGGGTCTACTGGAGAACGTCACAAATGAGTTCATCTATCTATCTATCTATCTATAGATAGATAGATAAATAGATAGATATGTAAGTGTGTAAAACCACTTCCTATTTGTGATACAGGCCTTCCATCATATTTATAATAACCAACTTAGTAATTTTCAGATATAGTGCATACAAAAGAGATGTCTACTGATGTAATTAGTCCTTTGAAGCCTGCCTATTATAATTATTTTTATTATTATTATTATTTTTTTTTTTTTTATTTTTTTCTGTCTATGGATATGACCAGCTCTATGTCTGTTGGTTTTCTTCTTCTTCTTCTTCTTCTTCTTCTTCTTCTTCTTCTTCTTCTTCTTCTTCTTCTTATTATTATTATTATTATTATTATTATTATTATTATTATAAGGAACTGTGAATTTTTCCTTTTGTAGTAAATTGTTTAATGATATGATTAAAGGTTGTCTTGGAAACATATCATGTTCAATAAATTAAGTGATAAATCACTGTATAGTCATTGTGTCACTGCAGATTGTTGGTTTTATGATACTTTATGCAAACTTGTTAAACTTTCTCACGATAAGTCATATTTCATTTAAGAAATTTTTAGAAACTTGTTACATCTAAAAGCTTTTTTTGGCGGGTGGTGGGTACATTTTGTTTAAAGTGTTTTTCTGGGCTATAGAAGTGGGATTGTTTTCTATTCAAACTTTTGTGTTAAGATGTCTTCTCGACATTTGACAATAGCAGAAATATATATACATATCTATATATATCTATATCTATATCTATATATTTATATATCTATATATATGTATATATTTTTTTTCTTTTAATAAGTAAATACAAATCTTTTCATGGATCTGTCTATTTTAGAATATTTTTATTCTCTCTTTGAACCTACAACAAATAAAATTATATATATATATAATAATAATAATAATAATTATTATTATTATTATTATTATTATTATTATTATTCTATAATTATTATTATTATTATTCTATAATTATTATTATTATTATTATAGTAATAAATAAATAAAAAGAAAAAAACAAAGGACTCCAAGCTTCAAAAATTATTTCAATTTGAAAATAGATAATTCTAGTCAGGGTTTAAATCTTTCTATTGATTATAAAATATCATTTGACAAAAATGCATGGTTAGATATTATGTTTTTGTGTGTACATTTTTTTATCTGTTTTTGCAATGTGTTTCTTTTCATTTATGTATGTTTTCTTTTGAGTGGATATATTTACCCAACACCTCCACTATAATTAGGATACAACATGAAGTTAATTTTTAAGATGAGTACAGCTGGTTTGAATTCACTTTTCAGTTTCCTAGACTGGTTGCCTAACCAAGGATAAAGAACAGTCTACTGTACTGTTTACCTATAGCTGGTGGTGGGTGGGGGAGAACAAATTGATTTATGACTTTCTCAAGAGTATAAGCAAATAGTAAGTAAAGTTGATGACCTTAGTCGAGGGCGACCAGAAGGCTCCCTTTTCAATAGCTACTACACTGAGGTGTAGGGGAGAGCGTTACTCCTTTCCCTGAATTGCTCCACTTTACCCTTGATACGTACCTTATATTGCTGAGTGTTAAGCAAGGAGGTATCAAGTACCATTTTTAAAGTCTTTGGTATGACATGACCTGGGATTGAATGATAAGCCAGTTTTATGTGTATGTTTCTTCACATATATGTTTGTGTTTGCATTTCTTAAAGAGTTTCTTCAAAATATATTAATTGCCCTGTCTGTGGGGCTTAAAATAGGCTGAATATCTCCTACAGGGGGTTGAGACCTCCCTACCCCTGCAAAAAAAAGACTGTCCTGAGTATGACACTAAACTGCATCTGATGGTGAGGCTTCTATTCTGGAGATATGAGAGTTGAATTGTTGAGTACCTCTTTGTTGTCATTACCCCCAGGTCCACTCTGAACCAGAGTGATAGTACCTGTTAGGGTCCTATCTATGGATCAAATAGATCTGTTCAAAAATAATTCATATTCGATTTGTCCATGTGCAAAAAAAACTCTTAAACAACTACACAAAAAATGTAAATATGAACATATAATGAATGCAATTCACCAACCTCTTGATATGAAATAACCTTGGATGAATTGACATGCTATTAAAATCAATGAATTATTTAAAAAAATAGGAAAGAGGATCTTACATTTAAAATCCAAATATCAAAATAACAGGTGCTCTTATTCTCTAAATACTAAAATGCAAATATAAAAATGTTCTAAAAACAATGTTTATTATAATTTTTTGAAAATTCCTAGTATATCACATTTAATCAAAAAATTATCTATATATTCACTATGTGTTTTAGAGTATGTATTCATACATATATATGTAAGTATATTTGCGTATTCACACACAGATGTATTTGGAAAAAGAAGTAATTTTGATCTGTTTTATTTTAAGCAATTTCTAGTTTTTAAACAGTTTTTGGAAGACACATATATGTGTGTTCAGTTAAACATTATTTGTCAGACCAATTGGATTCTTTTGCATAAGAAAAAAAAAATGATTGTTTAACAAAACGTTTTCAAAAGGTTACAATAACCTTATGAGTCTCCTACTTCTTCAGCACAGACACTCTAATCTTAACACTAGCCCAACATAAAATGACAAATCTGGTTATTTGTATGATTAGCTCTGTAATATCTTTGCTATCAGCCCTCTCCTCAGCTCAATAACCAACCCATCTTGGTTGCCATGGTTATGTTTGCCGGCTCCTCCTCCAGACTTGCTGCCATGTGGGCACTTGTAATCAGCCAGACTTATACTATTGATCTGTGTCCTCTCCTCATTTTTCGCTTTCATTCATCACACAGTGAGGCTGATTCTAGTCACTGTCGATGTGGTCTGGCTGCCAGGATGTGGTTACCATGACAACTAGTCACAAGAAATGATGATGATATTGATAGGGGTGGTGTGAAGGGGCGTAGTGCTGACGTGTAGGTTACAATAATGGACGTAATGTTATGTAATATTTTTGAGATGGAAGGATTTTTCTTTTCTTTTAGTTTCATTTCTAGTTTTTATGGTTTTTTCAGTCCGTTTATATTGTTTTTGTTATGTCTGAAGATATGTGCATGTTAATGTCTATATATATATATATATATATATATATATATATATATATATATATATACAGATTTTATTTATCTATTTATAAACCTATATATGTGGATAGAAATTAGTAGGATATATATATATATATATATATATATATATATATATATATATATATATACACATACACATTTCATTTATATATCTATGTATGTGGATAGAAATTAATGGTGTGTGTGTGTGTGTGTGTGTGTGTGTGTGTGTGTGTGTGTGTGTGTGTGTGTGTGTGTGTGTGTGTGTGTGTGTTGATTCAATGAATGGATATACTATGGTACCAGTTCCTTCTTTGTCATTTCCTTTGTGGCATATCAACTTTTAAAAAAAAAAACTATTATAAAAACCTAAAAAATATATATTGCTCTTGATGCTCCCATAAGATCGAAATTAGTTGAGATCAATTGAAAAATATATTTCAAAAAAGAAATATTCTTTTTTGTCTTATCAGTTTTGTTGATCTTATGTACACCCAGATCTCCCAACACACACATACTAATAGGAGTTTCTGGTTTGTTCAGGGGAAAGTGGAAGTAATCGAGATGAAAATTTGAGTAAAGTCTTATATTAAAAAAAAATATAACACGGAAAACAATATTCTACAATAAATGTTAACAAAATGTTTTATAAAGGTAATGCTAATGAGAAAAAAAAAATAGCAGTTGTTTTCTTCTAGGCCATTTCTTAAATTTTTTTATTTCATTTATTCACTTATTTATTTTTTTTTTTTAGATCCAATTTTTGAACAATGCATTTCATAGTAAATTTAATATCTCTTTATTCCATTTGGCCAGAAATATCAGTTTTGACTCTAAAATGACCTAAAGCAACCTTTAGGAACCTTGGGGGATGTATCCCTCATGGCATCATTAATCAAGTTAGATTAATTGACCATTGCTTTTGTTCAGTTCTCACTGGGTGCCCCATACTTATGACCTTGTGCCAGACTAAGCGAAGCTCAGTAAATGATTAGGGCACTACTTGTAGTGTAATGGTTAGCAAGCTAGAATAGCAGACATGATGAGTGTATTAAATTATCACTGAGTGCATTATACTACTGGCCTTGTACCAAACTAAGCTTAACTTAATAAATGACTGGTGACCTTGTAGGTCAGTATCACCTGCTTCATGCTAATCTTTAAGTCTTGTTGGTCTCAAAGAATAATTTTCAGCCCTTTGATTTAAACCATCTGTCTGTCCGTGAGACATAGACAATCAATTGTTAGCTTATATATATATATATATATATATATATATATATATATAAGTAAAAGTAAAGTTGCCAACCTAAGTTGTGGATAACCCAAAGGCTCCCTTTTCAATAGCTACCAAACTGAGGTATAGGGGAGGGTGCCACTCCATTCCCTGGATTGCTCCACTTTACCCTTGATCCCCAACTTATAATGCTGTGTTAAGCAAAGCGGCATCAAGTACCATTTTTTGAGTCTTTGGTATGAGTCGACCTAGGATTGATACGTATATATATATATATATATATATATATATATATAAGTCTTATCAAATGTGTGAGACAGGGAATGTCTTGATAATTTATTATTTCATTTTTCTTATTTCCTCACATGGAAATGTATTTCAGGATTAAGAGAATGTAAGAATTCTCCATAGTCTTTTGCTCAAACTCCCAGAAGTATTGACCATTCTCTGGCTACTGTCAAGAACAAGAATGAATCATGGGTATTGTCTTCAGAAAAAAACTGAGAGGTTGAACTGTCTTTTGTATCTCTCTTCTAGGACACTACAATTTTAATTACATTGTTGAATCAACACACACACACACAACCTTTTTCAAGTATAGTATGGAATAAAAACTTATGACTTAGAGTTTCACATTGTTGATCCTCAGGTAGGCTAATTCTAAATATGACTGATTTCTGTTCAGGATAAAAAATTGCTTATAGTGTTAAATTCTAATCATTATATATATATATATATATATATATATATATATATATATATATATATATATATATATATATATATATAGTCATCCACAGACAGATCTGTTTCGTTCTATCAGAACTCATCAGTGTGGCTAGACAGTATCTCTCCGTAGCTGGGATCGAAACCCGGTTGACTGAAACACCAAGCCAAAGCTTCTAACCATTTAGCTACAAGGAGATATTAGCTACGAAGTACATTTTTAAATGGTTATGAATCACAATTATTATTGTTTACATACATCCATTCAAACAGCTGCCGAGATCTCAATTCGAATACGAAGAGACTTGCAAAGGCGCTAATGGCAACACGATTACTTCTTCGCTAGAGAACTCAACCCTACGGGGGTAGGGAAGTATACATATATATATATATATTTTCTCTAAAGAAAAAAACCAAAGACCGGTTATTTTAGGATTATAAATTTATTTCTGTCCTGTTTTCTTGTCCTGAAGGAATTACTCCCTACTCTGGTTTAACTGGACCAAATAATACTATATATATATATATATATATATATATATATATATATATATATATATATTGGTTATCCCATAAGTAATGTTCAAATTTAGGATGAGAAAGAAATTTAAAAATTAAGGTTTAATTAGATATTACTCAACATAAATTTCATTATCACTAAACTCATTAACAATCTACCATTTTTGTAAAAGTATTTTTGGTTCAGAGAAAAAGAAGAGAAGATAGTTTCTATTTCTTCATATTTTAAAAACTAGTTCAAGATGGTTCTGTAAATTCCAACGTAAATGGCAATCAATTCACACAAAATGTGTAGACTAAAGAAGCTGTGGAATTTTTTCTGCTGATGTCTTCAAACTTTCCAGATGTGATCTTATAAGTTTCAAGCTATGGATTATCATACCAGAACATCATACCTTAGTGATTGATCAAAGTGGATCTCTTATTACTTCAAAACAATGTTTAAACACTTTAACTGTTAACAATAGATGCCTATAAATTTTTTTAGCTTCCCACAAAGTTAAAATGGAGACAAGGTGATTTTTTTAATGTGGGGTGCCGCACAGGAAATAGACCTCTAAGCAATAGATTCTTTTAGTTGTTTTGTACCGAGCCTTAGAACACTTTAAGTTGGAGGAAGAGGAGGAGGAGTAGTGAAATAAGAACTCTCTAAGTAGTTTGACTAATGAGAAGAGAGCCCTTTTGGTTTGAATTCAGAGTTTTCCTTCTCTTATACCGGTTGCCATACCAAGGTTAAAGAGCTCAGTCTGCTCTATTTACTCATAGCTGGAGGGAGAATAGTTGAATGCATACCTTTCCCAAAGGTATTAGTGCTATGGGAAATGCAAACAGCCTCATTTAGGATTTGAAGTTGTGTCACCATGTCCATTTCCTACAGCGATAACTGTTACACCATGAGTGTTTTCTAAGCAGTGGGTTTAAAAATTGCACAGACTCTGTTGGCATTCCTATTGAAGAACACCTTGGGCATTGGGCAATAAACCTAGCCCTTACCCTTTTTAAATGAGAGGGAAGGTACTTCTTTGGTGTAAGGCTTCTGGAATCCACTGGTTAGCTTTTGGTGCCACTCTTAGCCAAAAGGCCAGAAAGATGCCCAGTATAATCATAACAGTGACTTTAAGCAGCTTAATGTAGATCCAGCCCAGTCGGCTGGGGATAAAGAATACACCAACTGCATCTCTGCAGAGAGGTAAGATTCATCCGAGTGTCCTGAATATGACATTAAACTATCTGGACCTTTGGAAAATATGGAGTACCTCTTCATTACCATTGCTCTCAGATCCACTCTGACCTGAGATGGTAGTACCTGAAAGGATCTTATCTATGTGTCAAATAGAACTGTTTGACATTTAAACTGTGTGCAAACAAATGACTTAATCTAAATTGTATTGTTAGAAATAGAACTGTTTGATCATTTAACTGTGTGTAAACAAATGACTGATGTTTAATTGAAATGATAGTGATACATAACAATACTTGGAACCATTTATCTGTGTGCAAACAAATGAGTAATGTTGAATAGAATGATTTGTGTTAAATAGCAATACTTGTAACCACTTTACTGTGTGCAAACTAATAATTAATAGTAAATAGGATTATTTGTGTTTGATAGAAATGCTTGAAAGTATTTGACCGTGAAAAAAAAGAGCTCAAGCTCATTTAAAAATGTTATGAACAAAATGTGTTTACAAATCATATATTCAATATATATGTATACAGGGAATTTGGCATTAAATAACCTACAATGGTTGATATGCCATAAAACCAACCAACCAACCAACCAACCAACCACAGTAGATCACACCAATGCAGATCACACCAATACAGATCTACCAAACTTTTTCTCTTAAATAGAGGTCAGTTTGGAATTGCACTTTGGCCTGATAACCTTCACCATCTATTGTCTGCATCACTTTGTATTCTTGTAAACTATTTCCTCTCATTAATCTTCAGAAAAATAGAATGATGACTTCACAAGAGTGCTGAGAAAAGCACGAATGTCCTTTTGCTTTATGGTTTTATTCATTTTATAAACACTTGAACCTACACATACAAACAAATTTTTATATACACCTGAACCTATACATACATACTAATTAGAGAACCTGGTTTTCTCCGAGGAATAAAGTAATCAAAATAAAAATTTCAGTAAATTATAATATCTAAAAAAAGAAAAAAAAAGATAATATAGAGAATAATGTTCTACTATAAATAAACAATAAGTAAGTAAGTTGGCTGACCGTAGTTGGGGGTGACCCAAAAGCTCCATTTTCAATAACTACTACACTGAGGTATAGGGAAGAGCACTACTCCTTTCCCTTGATTGCTCTACTTACTATTGATCCATATTGCTGAGGAGGTATCAAGTACCATTTTTTGAGTCTTTGGTATGACTCAACCTTGGATTAAACTCTAGTCTCCTGGACCATTGGCAAACACTCTACCCACTAAGCTAATATCCTGTAAAAAAATTTTTATATTGTTAACACTTATGGATAAAGAAAATAATCGATTATTTCTTTTTGAACCAAGAATAAATTTTTTTTTTGTCGTTTTTGAGATCCAACTTTTCAACAATTCCATAGTAAATTGTCTCTTTTTTTTCCCATTTGGCCAGAAATATTAATCTCTCAAATGATGCCAAGAAAAATTCTGATGTTCACTTTTGTTTTGTTTAATAGCATATCAACCTTCATGGGTCATTTAATGCCAAAGCTATCCTTTTAGAAGAACAATAATGGTACTATTTAGTCCATTGTTGGGTAGGGAAATGGCCTAGGAGACCTGGGTTCAATTCCAGGTCGAGTCATACCAAAGACTCAAAAAATGGTACTTGATGCCTCCTTGCTTAACACTCAGCATTATAAGGTATGGATCAAGAGTAAAGTTGAGCAATCCAGGGAAAGGAATAGCACCCTCCCCAACACCTTGGTGTAGTAGCTATTGAAAAGGGAGCCTTCGGGTTACTCTCAACTACAGTCACCAACTTTACTTTACTATATGTGGTCATACGTGGTGCCTTCAATAAGTTTCCAGACATTTTTGATACAGGTATTTAAAATTGTTGTAGACTCTTGAAAATTCAGTATGTTATTGCTATACGTCTTATGAGATGACTGACCAATTTTTATGATTTCAGCTTCAAGTAAACAGCTACAGCAGCAATTAGAATACACTCTACTAAAGCCTGATTCTCACAGCTGGTGAATTTCAAAAATGCAATCTGGACGTGAGGACACTTTAGAAGAATGATATGCAATAAAATTCTGTTTTAAACTTGGAAAAAATGATGCCACAGAAACGTATGGAATGCTTCAGACTGCTTTTCAACCATCTTGCATGAATCGAGCATCAGTTTTTGAGTGGTATAAGAGATTCAAGGAAGGCAGGGAGTCTGTGAGGGATGATGAGAGGTGTGGGAGGAGTAAGGAAGTCAATACACCAGAGTTGATTGGCCAAAGGGTTAGGGTTAGGGTTAGGATTACTATGTTAAGGTTTTAAGGGAGTTCAGGAATAGATTCCCTCCGAAGAGGCCAGCACTCTTCAAATCAGTTCAGTGGTATTTCCACCAGGACAATGCACTAGTCCACAACTCCATCCTTGTCCCAGACTATTTGACCAAGATAAGCATCAAGACAGTTCCTCAGCCTCCCTATAGTCTAGACCTCGCTCCCTGGGACTTTTGCTTATTCCCTAAGCGCAAAGGCTGTTGTTATGAGACAATTGAGGAGATGAAAGAGGCTGTGACGAAGGTCATTGACACACTCACATAAGAGGACTTCCATGGGACCTTCCAGAAGTTGTTGGAACAGTGGAACAAGTGTATTGCAGCTGGAGGAGATTACTCCGAAGGGGACTAAAGTCTCATGTGTGTACTATCAATAAAAGTGCCCATACAAAAAAAGAAACTAGAAACTTATTTAATGATCCTCATATCTTTCCCAAGAGTATTAACTGCAAAGCTAATGTTATAGTGCAACAGGAATTTGAACTTTCTCACTATGATGTCATAATCCAGCACATTAGCCACTATGCCACTGAGACCACCCTCAATGTCCACTTTTGCTTTACAAAAGGATTTTTTTGAATCATGGGATCATTTGGTTTTTTTTCAAGTTTCATTAAATGATAGTGAACTATGGAATGACTTGATTTCAGTTTTTGAACTAATACAACAATAGCATTAGACTTTCTATTGAGTTCAAATAAAAGCAAGTCATCATTAAAGTTAACAAAAAGAACTGTTTGTATCACATCTCTAAAATCGAAGGTAGGATAGAACACTGGATTCTTCAGTGTTTTTTTTTCTTTTGAGCAATTGGGATTACTTGGTAGTGCCCAAGCTTTTCAGAAAACATATATTTACCCAATGCCTCCACCATAAGTAGGATGTAACACAAAGTCAATTTTTAAGCGGTGTATAGGTAGTTGGAATTCAGTTTTCTTTCTTCCTAAAGAATTCAGACTATCTTACTATTTTACCTTTAGCTCAGGATGAGGGTAAAGTTAAGAAGAGAGAGATTTATGCCTTTTTAAGGGTATTAGTGCAAAATAAAATGCAGTTAGTGTCATCCAAGGTTTGAACTCAAATTGCTAATTCCATTTCCTACAACTATAACTGTTACACTATATTCAGATAACCTCTAACAAGTTATACTAATTCATATTCTACCAGTTGCAGATAGTTAGTTCTGACCCAGTCCATTGAAAAAGTTGGGTTCATGCCTTTTCCAATGTCATTAGTGCAAAAAAAAACCTGAAGAAAATTGGCTCAAGATTTCAGAAATTCTAAAACATATTTTATTCTAAGAAGACTAATATTCAAGAAGCTGTTTTTTTATCAAAAAGGTGTGCAAAGGAACTGTTTTTGTCCACAAAGTACATAGCAGACTGAATCAAATTTTTTGTCATTTTATGATCACCGTGATACTCAGTGGTTTAGGCATGTTCTTTTGGGTGTTGAATCACTTGAGTTTTCTGCTAATGCTTCAAAATGCTATCTTCAAAGGTCAGGGGGATGATTCAATGTAGAATACCTGTCTACTGAAATGAAGCCCAGAGAAGATGAGTTGATGGGTCAGTGAGTGGTGTTAAGAATTTGATGATGATCAGCTGGTACATTTCAGGAAGTCATTATAAGTTGCAAAATGTATGAAAACAAAATTTTTGATGACATAAGTTGTGTGTTGGAAATAAAAAGCAACGGACTATATTTTAACATTTGTACAAAGTTAACACCAACTCTGGGTAGTGTAGAGTACCCCCTCAGTGCCATTACTCCCAGGTCCTCTATGACTCAGAATTGTAGTACATGTTTGGGGGCCATCTATGAATCAAATATATCCATTTAAAAATTATTCATATATGATAGGATTGTGTAAAAAATCTAAGAAACAACTTTTTAGGAACTAGACCGAACAAAAAATATCTCTGAGAGATAGAAAGAGAGTTGCCTCCTGGGAACGGTGCATTGTGGGATTTGTGGAGACTAGAAGAATGGAGAACGGACATAGAGAGAGAGCTTTAGTCTGCCATGATACATGGTGGATGGACATTTGATAGGTGCTCACAAAGTTAAAACAGTACTGTTCCTGGTTATTAGACATGTGTCTCTGCTTGTGGTGAACCTAATTGTTTTGTTGTACACCCACAAGTTCATTTCTTTTCACTTTTGTTTACATATTTTCTTGGTATATAAAAACATAACACAACAACACAAAAAATAAATCTGAATGTACAATGAATGTGATTCCCCAACATCTAGGGCCAGAGTGTCTCCATGGCATAGTGGCTAACATACTGGACTGCAACATCATATTAAGCCATTTCAAAATCTAGTTGCACTGTTACATTCACTTTTAAACAAATACTCTTTGGAAAAGCATGAACCAACCATATCCCCTCCCAGCTATGGGTTAAATAGTATGACTAATGTTTATCTACAAGGATGACTTTGGCATTAAATAACCAACAAATTTGATGTATTATTAAACAAAGAAACCAAAGACTAACTTCTAGTCATGAAATAACCCTAGATGTGTTGACATACCATAAAAATCAATCAATCAACAAACTTAGTTCACTGATTTCATTTCACTTGCTGTTAAAGTAATGACTCAATCTGTTATTCTTATTCATGTATAAAGGGTTTGATCTTTAATTGAATTTTTGCAGATAATCATCTATGAAATGTAGTCATATTGGTATTTGTTAAATATATAGAATATGTTGTTAAATTTAATCATCTATGAAATGTAGTCATATTGGTATTTGTTAAATATATAGAATATGTTGTTAAATTTAATCGTCTATGAAATGTAGTCATATTGGTATTTGTTAAATATATAGAATATGTTGTTAAATTTAATCGTCTATGAAATGTAGTCATATTGATATTTGTTAAATATATAGAATATGTTGTTAAATTTAATCATCTATGAAATGTAGTCATACTTGTATTTGTTAAATATATAGAATATGTTGTTAAATTTAATCGTCTATGAAATGTAGTCATACTTGTATTTGTTGATTATATAGGTCATGTTGTAAAATATAATCATTTATGAAATATAGTCATGCTTGTATTTGTTAAATATATCATCATCATATCGTGCCGCCAGCATGGATATGCCTGACCCTCTCTCGCCACTTCTCCCTATTGTTCATCGCCTCTGGCAGGTCCTCAGGGCTACATCCTGTGTCCTCACAGATCTGCTGTATGTATGTTCGAGCTGGTCATCCTGCTTTTGCCTGGCCATATGTGGGGGTCCATAGGAGTACATCACTAATGAGCTCGGCCCTGCTTTTCCAGCAGTGTCCTGCATGTCTGGTTCGTCTAACTTGGATAGTTTTCATGATGGGAGGCAGGTGGCCGTATAGTTGGTGCCTTGTGGGGGCATTGCCACCAGTAGTCATTCTTGTATTTCTTAAATATATAGGATGTATTAAATATAATCATCTATGAAATGTAGTCATAATTGTATTTGTTAAATATATAGGACTTGTTGGCATGTCATTGGGATTTTGCTTGTTGCTACAATAATCTTTCATTTAATGCAAACCAGAGAGAACATTCTTTCTCAGTATAAAAGCATTTTTCCCTTGTCAACTCTTTTGTTCATATTTATTGATCTGCTCTCTTGATAATTGGTGACTAATAATTTAATAGAGAAAAAAAAGTGGGTTGGGCTCTGGTGTAGTGGCTTTGTAGTAAGCGAGTAATGCAACTTTGTAGTAAGCAAGTTCAAACTCCAGTCACATTATCATATTCATTTTTGGACTTAATACCATTGTCTTAGACAAAGACACCAAGCCAAAACTATTTACTTAAAAGAAGATATGAATTGGTCCAAGGAGTAAATATTGATTCTTCTGAGCTGCTGTGATAAATTGGAGAGTTCTTTCGATAATTGCAACATAGGAACATGATGCCACACTTAGTGTAACAGTTATGATTGTAGGAAATGGAATCGGTAATTTGTGTTTCACTTTGCGCTAATGCCATTAGGAAAGGCATGATTCTATCTCTTCTCCCCAGAACCATAGATAAATAGTAGGACAAACTGAGTTCTCTAGCGTTGGTAAGGCAAACTATGAATTCAAACCAACAGTAATCTGCTTACTTTGTCTTACATCTTGGCTTTGGTGGAGGGTTTGGTTAAATACAAACATGAAGATTCCTCTATTCAATGTAGATTCTTAATCATTGGTTTTATTGGTAAATTATCAATTGTCATCAATTCATGCTGAAAGCACTGAGTTCCCTGGCTCTCTCTCTCTCTCTCTCTCTCACTCTCACTCTCACCATCTATCCCTATCATCTATTGCTCCTGGCAGGTCTTCTAGACTGCCTCCAGTTTTTGCATAGACAACTTGTCAAATCATTAAAGGAGTACATGCAAAAAATCACAAGGCAACACTACTATTTGTAGATTTCTCCAAGGCATAGTTTTCAACATTGTCGCAGCAGTTTTGCCTGGAGATACATTAGCACCATATAAGGAAAGTCCTCATGGTGTAATGGCTAAAGTGCTGAACTGTAGCCTTAAAGTAAGTGAGTTCAAACTCCAGTCATGCTACTATGCTCATACATTCATTTTCAGATTAATTCCTTTGGGAAAGGTATGAACTCCCTTATCCACCCCACCCCTGCTCTGGGTTAAATAGTATCACTGCTGTTCTTCTACAAAGATGACTTTGGCATTAAATAACCCATGAAACTTGATATACCATTAAACAAAAAAAAACAACCAATTAGCAACATGTATGTTTATAATGTCCGGTTCATGAAACCAGACATTGGCATAATGGTTAGAGTGTTTGCCAATGGCCCGGGAGACTCAAAAAATGGTACTTGATGCTACCTTGCTTAACACTCAGCATTATAAGGTAAGGATCAAGGGTAAAGTGGAGCAATTCAAGGAAAGGGGTACCGCCCTCCCCTACACCTTAGTGTAGTAGCTATCGAAAAAGGAACCTTAGGTAGCCCTCGACTACAGTTGCCAACTTTACTTACTTTACTATGTTTATTATCTACCGAGATTACATACTATG
Source organism: Sepioteuthis lessoniana (assembly GCA_963585895.1). Taxonomy (NCBI): domain Eukaryota; kingdom Metazoa; phylum Mollusca; class Cephalopoda; order Myopsida; family Loliginidae; genus Sepioteuthis; species Sepioteuthis lessoniana. The sequence goes on from OY757921.1 coordinate 30,160,651, forward strand.
AATGTCAATAGATCTAATAAAACAAAATGGTTTTACACTAAAAAAGACGAGAATGATTAGAAATATTTCATGAAATATGAGCAAATCTTTGAATTGTCTTTTGAATTTTGAGAACCAGTTTTGCTACAGCTAGCACTGTACTGAAAAGGCTGACTTAAATTATAATATAGCAAATCAAAGCATATTGCAAAAAGCTATATAAATTGCTTGCTATGCAGCAAATTGCTGTTTGGTCTCAGTCTGTTGCAGTAACTGATAAGGTTATCATAACACCTTCATACAAAAATTAAGTATCATAATACAAGGTCAACACTTTTTTATAAGACATTAAAATGGTTAGAATGACACAACATAAAAAAGTAATTTATTTGGCTTCTGCAACTAAAACAGGTTTCCCACCACAATGAATTGCTGTTCAGTTTGAGTTTCAGAGCAATTTTTTGCTTTCTCAACATGTCATCGTCATCGTCATGTAAATGTCTACCTATGGATTAAACTGTAATGAAATCCTGCATATATTTATTTTCATTTTATATTTCTATATTATATTATACTGATATTACCGAGCCATTGGCCTAATGAGTAGAGTGTTCACCAATGGTCTAGGAGACTGGGGTTCAATCCCAGGTTGAGTCATATCAAACTCAAAAAGTGGTACTTGATACCTCCTTCCTTAACACTCAGCATTATAAGGTATGTTTCAAGGGTAAAGTTAAGTAATCCAGGGAAAGGAGTAGTGCCCTCCCCTACACCTCGGTGTAGTAGCTATTGAAAAGGGAGCTTTCGGATAGCCCTCGACTACGGTTGCCGACAACTTCTAATACGAATGAATAAGACAGTGTGTAATAATATAGAATTACTTAAAAGTTGAATGTGTTTTACATGCTGTAAAATATGGTAAATATTCTCAAAGTCATCAGATCATGAGAAGAAAAGCTCAAATTATTTAAAAAAAATTTTTTTTCATTGACAACTGAAGCCTCATCATTGAATATAGTTTTGTGTCATCTCTTTCTGGAGAGATATCTGATTGAATAATCTTTATGAAAGGTGAAGTCCCCCAAATTAACATAATTTCTAAAGTCACAATTATTACCGCAAATTGAACGCCACAGCAAGAAATGATGAAAGAGTATGATATTTTAAACAAGGAGAAATGAGCACACAAATTGTTATATACCACATTTCTCGCCATATAAGACGCATGGGTTACAAAGGTATTTGGGAGATAATCACTCACTACACCCCTTCTAAGCTTAACAACTGCTGATTTCAAACTTCAGTTGCTAACCCCCTAGTCATAATACCAGAAAATGGGATGCTATGTGATATTGGCATAGAATTATATTAAAGTTAAATATGCCATTAAATATAAAAACTGAGTTTTCTAGCTAAGGTGGACAATCATTCTAGATTTAAACTGTTCAAAACCACTTTACTCTGTATTCTAAGAACAATCATGGTAATTTACAGTTTATTGATAAAAGAAGCTAATAAAATAAAGACAAGACAAGGAAGGAGACTGGCACTTTTTCTTCTCTTAAAAAACACCTGTTGCTATCAGTTGAGCCCAAGAAAAATCATATTCAATTTAATTCATGTTTTATACAAAAAAATATTCAATGCTGGACTTAGCTATAAGTTATAGCTTAGAACTATATATCCTGAAGACCTTTTTTTTAAATAGATTTTTATTTTATCATTAGTTTTTATTAATCAAAAATATATAATAATCATGTATAATTATTTAAAAATGTTTTTACTAAAGGGCCTCAAATTTCATACAGCTTAGGTCCACAGCAGGTAAAAGTTCAGCCTTGCAAAAGATACATAAGAAATATTAGAATCATTTTTCAAAATTATATTTTTTTATGTAGGTAAAGTCAGTTGATCTTGAAATATCCATTTGTATTTTTTATATTGAATTATAGGATAATGATAGATAATTATAGTATATTAAAATTAATCATAGTAGTTAACATTAGTATTACATGTAATTTTCTTTGACCTTTTAGGTGTGGTGCATATATTTTATTTTGAATACAAATTTATTTTATTCTAATTTACTGTAGTAATTTGTATATGAATTTATGCATGTGTGTGTGTGTGTGTGTACTTAATTGTATTTCCTGACATTAAAGTTGCTATTCCCTTCACCCAAGATTAGTCTGGAAAATTTACAGTGTCCTACAGGTTGAATTTTTTCTTTTTTTTTTCTGTTTAAGCTTTTTTCTTTCTTTTTTTTTAACCTTCGAAATTCAAAATTGAGGTAGTTTCATCAGGCTAGAGGTTTCCTGACTCTTGTTCCCTAAGAATCTGTGGCACACTGTTGCCCCTTTCTTCTTAACTAAAAAGGTTGGCACACAGGCCCTAGGTATCATCATAAGGAAATGGTGATCTTTGATTTAGACAGAATGGTCGGTAATCAATTAGACTAGTTGCCTTACTAAAGCTAGAGAGCATAGTCTGCACTACTATTTTACTCAGGGCTGGGGACAGAGAATAGTTTCACGCCTACCTCAAGGAAATTAGTGTGAAGTCAAACACAAACTACTTTGTCCAGGATCTGAACTTGGCTCATTGTTCCCACTTCCTTATGACCATACCTAAAGCCTGTCTTGTGCCAGACTAAGCTACATTCTTTTGACCTATAACTGGAGGAAGAAGGGATGGATTTATGCCTTTGTTAAGGGCATTAGCCTATAATGAAACATAGCTTCATCCAGGATTTGAACACTGAAGCATGTAGCCCAGTTGGCTCAGACTCTGCAGAGAGGTAAGACCCCCATCTAATAAGAATCCTGGATATGACATCAAAAAATACAAATGGATATTTCAAGATCAACTGACTTTACCTACATAAAAAATATAATTTTGAAAAATGATTCTAATATTTCTTATGTATCTTTTGCAAGGTTGAACTTTTACCTGCTGTGGACCTAAGCTGTAAGAGGGGGTGTCCTTGTGGTGTAATGGTTAAAGCAATGGACTGCGGAATCGGTTCCAGTAATGCTAGAGCTTTAGTGAATGCAAATACCTCTTCATTGCCATTACTCCCAGGTCCACTCTAGCCCAGAGTAGTAACACCTGAAAGGGACCTACTATGGGTTAAATAGAACTGTTTAACATTTAAACTGTGTGCAAACAAAAGACTTATGCTTACTGTTTAACATTTAAACTGTGTGCAAACAAAAGACTTATGCTAACTTGAATTGTTAGAAATAGAACTGTTTGATCATTTAACTGTGTATAAACAAATGACTGATGTTTGATTGAATTGGTAATGATTCATGACAATACTTGGAACCATTTTACTTAATTGACTTATGTTTACAAATTATATATATCTAATATATATGAATAAAAAAGATTTGGTATTAAATAACCTATAATGTTTGATATGCCATAAAACCAAACCAAATCAATCAGAGACACATATGGTTTGATAACCATGTAAGTAAACACTCTTCCATTACTTATTGTGTTTTTGTTTTTTTTTACTTTATTTTATTAGCTTAGCCAATATCTGTCACATTTTATTCTCACAATCCCTACACTTTGATAAAAAAGAAGAAAAATGTTTTAACAACTAGACTGTCGAATACAAGCTTGATGTTTATCATTATTCTTATTATTAATCACTTTGTATTTCTAGAGTTTTAGAACAAGATTATCCCGGTGATTCATTGTCTACTGACTCATCTAAAAATATCCATACATCAATACTGTGATAAATGCTACTGTAATTATCATAAAATGACTTTCATGACTACCACTATGACTGCTATTAATTGATCAATTACTACTAATTACTATAGTTTTAAGTGCTCAGCTGCATTTGAGGGACTTGCAGATATATCTCAGTGGTTAGTGCAGTAGATGGAGTAGTGTAATTTTTTTCAGTTATTGGATTGATCAAAACCTAAGTGTTATCATAAAGACTGGGGAGTTTATTTTGCTGAGTTCAAAAATCATTCTACTACTAAAACTTTCTTTTAATTTCAATGATAAGTTTACTATATTAAGACTGTTTTTAACAAACTGAACACAAACTCTTGAGTCCTCTCTGACCTGAAGTTGAAGGAACTGTTGGGGTCCCATCTATGAGTCAAATCAATGTGTTTAAAGATTATTTGTAAAAAAAATTTCAAAAATTAAAACTTTTTAGATTATTTGTAAAAAAATTTTTTTAAATCAAAACTTTTTAGATTATTTGTAAAAAAAAATTTTTTAAATTAAAACTTTTTAGATTATTTGTAAAAAAATATAAAATATTAAAACTTTTTAGATTATTTGTAAAAAAATTTTTAAATTAAAACTTTTTGATACAACTACAGAAAAAATATAAATATAGATCTACAATGAACATGAGCCCCTAACATTTGGGCATAAAATAGACTTGACAAGTTGACATGCCATTAAAATCAATCAATCTACCTGCTGTTAACTGGAGTTGTTTGCATATGTTAACATAACAACAGAGTTTTTCATTATTCTGTAGTGAAACCAGTTTGTGACCTCTCTCTCCCTTCCGCTCCCTCTCTCCTTCTCCCTACCTCTCTCCTTCTCCCTTCCCTTCCCTTTCTTCTCCCGCCTCTCGTTCTATATACATATGGACACTGACTAAATGCATTGAGAAAAAGCTAGATGGGAACTACACAAGAATGCTATAATGTATTTTGAACAAATCCTGGTAGCAATACCCAATGAAACAACAGCTGCACGGCCACTTACCTCCAATCTCAAAAGCCATCCAAGTAAGATGAACAAGACATTCAGGACACTACTGTAGGAGCAAGGACAAACTCATAATTGATGTTCTATGGATCTCTACTCATGGATGTACCAGCATAGGCTGACCAGCAAGAACTTATTTACTTCAGCTCTGTGTAGATTCAGGATGTAGTTTGGAAATCCTGTCAGGAGCAATGGACGATAGGATTGGATAAAGACAGAAAGAGAGAGAGAAAGAGAGAGAGAGTGAGTCAGGGAAATCCATTGTTGGCAGTAGGACTTGATAATGATATATATATATGCATAATATATTTCAAGTATAAAATAAGATAAAACATGATAAAAACTTATGACTCAGGTTTTCACATTGTCAGTCGTCAAGAAAGTTAGTATTCAACACATCTGAATTTACCAGCCCAGTCAGCTGGGGCTATAGAATACACTGACTGCATCTTTGTGGCGGGGTAAGTCCCCCCCTCCACATTTATGAATGTCCTGGATATGAGATTAAACAATCCGATGGCGAAACTCCAGTAATGCTGCAGTTCTGGGGAATGCGGCGTACACCTTCAGTTCCATCGCTCCCAGGTCCACTCTGGTCAAGAATGGTAGCACCTGAAAGGGTCTTATCTATGGATCAAATAAAACTGTTTAACATTTAAACTTAACTGTATGTATCTACAAAATATATTTACAAATCATATAATTAATATATCTGTAAAAACAGGATTTGGCATTAAATAACCAACAATGGTTGATATCCTATAAAACCAACCAAAAAAACAAAATCTGAATTTATTAGATTCAACTGAACAAAGATGTAAAAAAAAAGAAAAAAAAGAAAAAATATTTATTTAGTTGAATCTAACAAAATCAAAAGTATTGAATACTAGCTCACCTGAAGATCAACAATGTGAAACTCTGAGTCATGAGTTTTTCTCCAAATGGCCTAGTGAGTAGAGTGTTCATCAATGATCTGGGAGACCTGGGTTCAATCCCAGGTCGCGTCATACCAAAGACTTTAAAAATGGTACTTGATACCTCCTTGCTTAACACTCAGCAATATAAGGTACGTATCAAGGGTAAAGTGGAGGAATTCTGGGAAAGGAGTAGCGCCCTCCCCCTACACCTCGGTGTTGTAACTATTGAAAAG
>OY757921.1:30171537-30179037 GCA_963585895.1 Sepioteuthis lessoniana
GGAATCAGGTGTAAATTAGCCTAGAAGTATTTTGGCCTCTAATTTACATTAGAATGATCTGATTTTTGTATATGTACTTCTGTAACATGAAAAATCTGGCTCATTATAGCAAGATTTTTGTTAGTGCAATAAATTAAAATTGCTCTTATTTGAAGAATTAAACAATTTCCAATCTAATTTGCAATTTAATTATAGCAAATGGACTGGATTTGTGCTCACCTTGGTCTTTTCAATTTCTCAAGAGAGAAAACTATTAAATTCTTATTATAGAGAGCTTTTCTTATCTATTTATTATTTGTATTTAATTACAATATAAACTCTATGTATCAGATGCAATTTGATATTGAGTTTAATGATCACTGATGGTGAAGTGCAATTAAATGCCAACTAAATTGTGTCTTGAGTAAAATTTTCAGCTGATATATCTCAAGTGTTTACATATCTCTTCATATTGAGTTTAAGTTTGTTTAGGGTAGGGGTCTTAACCTCAAGGACTCTAAAGGGCTATTATGTTCTGTGGGAGAGCAGGCCAAAAATAGGATTTAAGGGGGCGAGGGACATGGTTTCCTCTAGCTATAATGTAAATCTGCATTACAACTGATAAGCTACAATTTATTTTTTTCAACTTTATTTTTTCATCAAAATTAATACACATATGATTGTTTGCATTACGTTAAGGAATTGAAATATGATATGAATATAAATATAAATATGATAGAAATATAAATATGATATGAATCTAAATATGAATATGATATGAATATACATATAAATGATGTGAATATCAATATAAATATGATATGAATATAAATATGATGTGAATATAAATATGATAGGAATATAAATATAGATGATGTGAATATCAATATAGATATGATGTGAATATAAATATAAATATGATATGAATATGAATATGATGTGAATATAAATATGATGTGAATATAAATATAAATATGATATAAATATAAATATAAATATGATATGAATATAAATATGATATGAATATGAATATAAATATGATATGAATATAAATATAAATATGATATGAATATAAATATGATATGAATATGAATATAAATATGATATGAATATATATAAATATGATATAAATATAAATATAAATATGATATAAATATGATATGTTCAGTTTCAAATATTCTTAGATTCTGTTTCTACTTTGGCTAAATTCCATTTAGAATTTTTTTTATTTGGTTTGGTTTGATTTCATGGCATATCAACCATTGTAGGTTATTTGATGCCAAATCCGATTTATACATATATATTAGATATATCGGATTTGTAAACACGTCAACAAATTTAAATAGTTCCAAGTATTGCTATGTATCACTAACAATTCAATTAAACTGTCATTTTTTGCATATAGTTAAATGATCAAACAGTTCTATTTTGCATAAATCATTTGTTTGTACTCAGTTTAAATGTCAAACAGTTCTATTTGACCCATAGATAGGACCCTATCTGGTGCTACCATTCCGGGCCTAAGTGGACCTGGGAGTGTTGGCAATGAAGGGGTACTCCGCATTCCCCAAAGCTCCAGCATTGCTGGAACCACATCATCAGATTGTTTAGTGTCATATCCAGGATACTCATTGGGAGGTTGTCTTACTCATCTGCAGAGATGCAGTCGGTGTATTCTACAGCCCCAACCAACTGGGCTTTTTTTTTATATTTCATGAGTAAATCATGATAAATAGTATTATAACTATCATTAAAACTGAGAAACAAAAATAAGATTCAGTTTTATCTCATTTAGAGAAATAGCAGTTATAATTTCGGCTTGTTTAACATTCTCAAACATTTTTTATGTTTTTGTATTTGTGTGTGTTATCTGTCATCCTAGGTACGCCTTCCCCATCCCAATATGAGTTGACAAATATTATTCCTCTTGTTCTGTTGTGAATGTTATACACCCTCCACATCAATATGAGTCATCAAATCTACCCCATCTCATGTCATAAAACAAAAAATAAATCCTCATATTCTTTTATGAGTTAACTTTCTATAATTTTAGTCACCCCTCCTCTACAATCTCAGTTTTCTCCCCTGCATAACCTCAGTAACCCCTCAGCCACAATCTCAGTCACCTCTCCAGCATAATCTCAGTCATGCCTCCTGTACAATCTCAGTTATCCCTCCAGCATAATCTCAGTCATGTCTCCTGTACAATCTCAGTTATCCCTCCAGCATAATCTCAGTCATGTCTCCTGTACAATCTCAGTTATCCCTCCAGCATAATCGCAGTCACCCCTATGTCACAGTCTTAGTCACTCTTCTAACACAATCTCAATCACCCCTCCCCTACAATCTCAGTCATCCTTTTGGCCTAGTTAGCTGGGGCTGTAGAATACACTGACTGCTTCTCTGCAGAGGTGTAAGACTCCCCACCACAAGTGTTCTGGTTATGACACTAAACAATCTGATGGTGCGGTTTCAGCAATGCTGGAGCTTTGAGGAATGCAGAGCACCCCTTCATGGCCATCGCTCCCAGATCCACTATGGCCCAGAGTGGTAGCACCTGATAAGGTTCTATCTATGAGTCAAATAAAACTAAACTGTGTACTTATGCTAAACTAAATTGCTTGAAATAGAACTGTTTTGACATTTAAACTGCGTATTCATGCTAAACTGAATTGACTGAAATGGAACTGTTTTTGTATGCTAAACTGAATTATATGAAATACAACTGTTTTTGACATTGAAACTATACTTATGCTAAACTGAATTGTTTGAAATAGAACTGCCTTGACATTTAACTGTGTGTAAACAAAAACTATACTTATACTAAGCTGAATTGTTTGCATTAGAACTGTTTGACTAAACTGAATTGCCTGGAATAGAAATGTTTTTGACAATTAAACTGTGTTCTCATGCTAAATTGAATTGTTTGAAATAGAACTGTTTATTTGTATAAAAATGGATTTGGCATTAAATAACCTACAATGCTATAAGACACAAACAAACAAACAAACAGGCATCCTTCCACCATAATCTCAAACACCCCACCACCACCACCACCACCACCACAAGAGATTTTTGAAACAAGCCAATGTAGATTTCACTGAGAAGAATGTTTTTTTCAATGAATATAAAATTGGATTATTTTTATTTTACTGCTTTTAATCAAAGTGACTGAAATATTTAAGTCCATTCAACTCTCCTTCATATAGAAACATGGTCAGGGGCAAGGAACAAATTACCAAGTTTTAGGAAAATATTAGTTGCAAAAATTGTTCTGCTTCAACCCATAGAAAAAATGTATCTACCCTACCCCACCTCATGAATAGTATGTGACATAGAGTCATTTTTAAGCAGAGTTTAACCAGTTTGTATTCAGAGTTTTTCTTCTCCTAGAGAGGTTACCATACCAAGTTTAAAGAGCACAGTCTATCCTACTATTAACCCATAGCTAGAAAGTGTTGAATGTATACCTTTCCAAAAGATATTAGCACTATGTGAAATGCAAACAGCTTTGGTCGTGATTTAAACTCAGTTCACTGTATCTATTTCCTATAACAATAACCACTGCACTATGAGCGTCTCCTGTGCTAATGAAAAACTAGTTTGGAGAGTGCATATTTGAGACCCCTGGGTTAGGGTTTGCTTGCACAACTATCACTGTCGGCCAATTTACATGGCAGTGATGGTGGATGAATGACCTATCAGAGTTAACTTCATTACTATACAAGTATAATTCTTCATGGAGATAGTGATAAACTAAGAAAAGACTGTTGATGATTCAGAGAGATAAGATTAAGGATTATAGGCTTAATTCTTAGTCTGCTGGGGTATTCAATACACCAACTCTACTTCTGCAGAAGGGTAAGATTCCCACCTCCAATGAGTGTCCTGATATGACACTAATCAATCTGATAGTGAGGCTCCACTTCCTGGAGCTCTGGTCAGTATAGAATCATCCTTTTGTTGTCAAGCCTAGTCTACTGGGGCTATTCAATACACTGACTGCATCTCTGCAGAGGGGTAAGATCCCCACCTCCAATGATTGTCCTAGTTATGACACTAACCCATTTCCTGGAGCTCAGGGTAATATGGAGTACCCCTTTATTGTCATTACTCACAGGTCCACCATAACTTGCAGGTATCATACCTGTCAGGGTCCCATCTATGGATCAAATAGAACTGTTTAATCAATTATTATCCTGGAGGCCATTTAACTATGGCATATAGAAATATTAGTGTTTGATAGCAATACTTGAAACCATTTAACTGTGTGCAAAAAAGACTATTAGTTTTAGTAATACTTAAAACCACTTAACTGTGTGTAAACACATGTGCTCTAACTCTTATTTATTATGCAATTTTTATCATATAACGCAACCTTTATCTCATAATTGATGTTATATTCATTGTATCCTCATTGTTGTTATATTTATTGTATCATTATATTATATAACACAATCTTTATCGGTGGGGGTGTCGTTGTGGTGTAATAGTTAAAGCGCTGGACTGCAGAATTGTAGTAAGCAAGTTCGAACTCTAATCGCGCTATTACGTTCACTTTCGGATAAATACCCTTGGGAAAGGTATGAACCCCCTTATCCTACCAGCTATAGGTTAAATAGTACCACCACAACTGTTCTTCTAGAAGGGTGGCTTTGGCATTAAACAACCTACAAAGTTTTATCTACCATTTAATAAATAAATAAATATACAACTTTTATCTCATAATTGTAGTTGTATTTATTGTATCAAATTTATATGCAAATGTAGCAACTATTACAAGACAGAGGTAAGAGAATGATGGCTGAAAAGTTCTCAGCCTTGCCAAGAATGGAATAAATATTTTAAGGCAAAATCTTATTTCTAGTAATTCATTTTTAGGCAGAAATTATTGGACAATAAACTACATTTTTTTAAAACTTTTAAACTCATTTTCATTTTAAACAGAATACATTTACATGAATTCTAATATATGAGTAAGTCTGTGTATGATAATTATGTTTTTAGATAACTGTATTGATGATGGATGATGTTTCTCTATCATAAGGGTGTCTGGCAGACATTCAGCAATTTTGCCCCTTGTGATTCAAAATGGAGCAATCATACTGGCTGCTTGGTTGACTCACCCAGTGGAGCCCGCCAGATGGTAATCTATCATGAAGCTTGAGCCAAAGTGTGTCTCATTAACAACAGATCCCCCATCCTGTGTGGAACCAGGCTTCTTGTCAAAGTGTTATCCTAATTTTAAATTCATGGTATTATTTCGGATTTTTAACCACAGACTCTTGACCATTATCTGACAGACTGCCCAAAGTCACAAAGTCTGTTATGACGGAAATAAATTTGATACTCACTGGGTGCTACATACATTATGGCCTTTGGCTGTACTAAGCTTAGCAAGAGGTATAAGATATTTTATTTCACTAAAAAAAAAATCAATTTCATAGAGACAAACAATAGTTGATGATTGTGCCAAAAGTATTTATACCTGTACATGCCCCCCTTATGCATATGCATGCATATTGAAGATATACAATTGCAATTACTTGTATATATATTTTGCTTTAAATTACTATATATATATATATATATATATATATATATATATATATATATATCGAGGTGCCTGTGGTATAATGGTTAACATTGTAGGAAATGAATGGTGGCACAAGTTCAGATCCTGGATGAGGCTGATTGCTTTTTACATAGCACTAATATTCATGGGAAAGGTATGAATCCAATTATTCTCCCTCCAGCTATGGGTAAATAGTAAGACAGACTGGGTTCTTTTGCCTTGGTTAAGCAACCAGTCTAGGAGAAAGAAAACTCTGTATTCAAACCTGTTAAACTCTGCTTAAAAATTGACATTGTGTTACATTCTGCTGTACAGAGGGGTTGATATATATATATATATATATATATATATATATATATATATATATATATACACTCCTACAAACATGTATAAAACTATATGTAAGGAGAGTTTGTTTGTCTTCTACAGAAAGCCTAATGGGTTGAGGTAGAACTTCCAAACTTAGTAAATATACTCATTAGACCTTGGGAAAAATTTTAATTTGATAAATATATTTTATTCCATGTGGACAAAGGAGGCTCTCATGAAGAGGAGTATCCCTAACAAACAATAATCACTGGGAAGCCGTGTTGTTGTAAGATATAACTAATCTTGCATAGTTTGAATTTTGAAACTTTAAAATAATCAACAAAGTATTTGTTTTATGAAAATGATTATCCCTATTTAATCAAACCTTATTAATTAGGTTTTGACCTGGAGGAGTAGTATCTGTTAGGGTCCCATCTATGGGGTAATTTGATCTGATTGGAAATTGTTAATATTTGATAGGAATAAGTAAAAGGAAAATTGGCGACCTTAGTCGAGGGTGACCTGAAGGCTCCCTTTTCAATAGCTATCACACTGAGGTGTAGGGAAGGGTGCTACTCCATTCCCTGGATTGCTCCACTTTACCCTTGATCCTTACCTTATAATGCTGAGTGCTAAGCAAGGCGGAATCAAGTTCCATTTTTTTAGTCTTTGGTATGACTCGGCCTGAGATTGAACCCCAGTCTCCCAGACCATTGGCAAACACTCTACTCATTAGGCTAATTACTTAATTGTAAATTATTTGTATCAAGAATAATTACTTATAGCTATAGCTATGATTGTTTACTAATGATTATTATAAGTTACTTGAAGCCATATAACTTTGTGCAAACAAATGTCTGTTATTAGAAATAATTACCTGAAACCATATAATTATTAGTATTAGATAAGAATACATGAAACCATAAAACTGTGTTTAAATTATTTGTATTAGGTGGGAATATTTGATATCATATAACTGTTTAAAACTCCTAATTACGTTTATAGTTAGTTTTTAAAGTTAGAGATGTAAAATAATTATATAGCATTATTGTTTTGTTTAGGACAATCTGGGCAAAAACACAAAAATGTTTAGATCAATAAATCTCCTTAGCATCATTTTAGATTTGAAATAATTCTCTACAAAACTAGATTAAATTTTTCATAGAAGAGCTGAACTTAATAAACCAATATATAATTGGTAAATCTTTATTATTAAGTGAATCTAACTTTTATAATAATGATTAGTGTTAGAAAACTTATAGTGTAAATCATTAATTGATTTGAAAAATAGTAAAACCAACTCTGATCCAAGTTTTGACTTAATGTTGATGGGGTACTTAACTAGTATGTTGATGTATAAACACACACACACACACACACACACACACACACACACACACACACACACACACACACAGAGAGAGAAAATTATGTATGAAGTGATTTAATTATTTCTTTGTGTGTTTGTGTATATATATGTGATTATTGTTTAATGTATATATTATATTTTCATACAACTCGTGTGTGTGTGTGTGTGTGTGTGTGTGTGTGTGTGTGTGTGTGTGTCTTTTCACAAACTTACATAAAAATCTTGGATACTTTATATGTATTCAAGTCTGTATGGAAATGCTGCTGCT
>OY757921.1:30184037-30214037 GCA_963585895.1 Sepioteuthis lessoniana
TGCAATTTGGCTCCAAACTGAACAAGTAGCACTGGAACTTTTAGAGGTATACAAGATTTAATATTTTGGGATATGTACATTGTAACAATTAGAACTGTTATACTTCACTGTACGGCCCAGTCATCTGGGACTGTAGAATATACCAAATACATTTCTGCAGCAGAATAAGACTCCCCCAATGAGTGTCCTAGATATGACACTAAACAATCTGATGGTGAGGCTCCAGTAATGCCGGAGCTTTGGTAAATGCAAAGTACCCCTTTATTTCCATCGCTCCCAGGTCCACTCTGACCCTGCAGTGGTAGCACCTGATAGGGTCCTATCTATGGGTTAAATACAACTAAACTGTGTGCTTATGCTAACCAGAATTGTTTGAAATTGAAGTGATTTTACATTTAGCTGTGTGTAAAAAAAAAACTGTACTTATGCTGAAATGAATTGTTTGAAATAGAACAATTCAACCACTCCAATACTGACAGAATGTGACAGAAGGTCAATTTTTAAGCAGAGTACTGTTTGTTTGACTTAAGAGTTTTCCTTCTCCTAGACTGGGTGCCTTACCAAGGTCAAAGAGCCTAGAGAGAGAAGATATGGAATCACATCTTTCCCAAAGGCATTAGGGCAAAGGGAAATGCAAACAGCACTGTCTATGATTTGAATTTAGTGCTGATTCTATTTCTTTGACGATACACTAAGCGCAACTCCAATAGACAATTTATTGGTATTAAATTAAGTAAAAGCTATGATTGTTCTATAGCAGCTGATGAGATATTTTGTCTGTATAATGTCACACATTGTGGTGTAATGGTTATCATCATAGGAAATGGACACGGCGACACAAGTTCAAATCCTGGACGAGACTGATTGCATTTCACATAGCACTAATACCCTTGGGAAAGGTATTAATCCAATTATTCTCCCTCCAGCTATGGGTAAATAGTTGGGCAGACTGGGTCCTTCAGCCTTGGGGAGGCAATTAGTCTAGGAGAAGGAAAACTCTGAATTCAAACCTGTTAAACTTCGCTTAAAAAAATGACCTTGTGTCATATCCTGCCTGAGCGGAGGGGTCGGTAAATAGGATATTGTCACACATTAATATTATCAGTTTATAAAAACACTGGGTCTGGGCAAGTGAGATTTTTTCACTACAATTATTATAAAGACATTTTATCTGAAAGCAAAAAGTGTACAAGAATATCCCAATTCTAATTAAACCACTCAACTGAGTCCAAGGCAAATGGACTTGATATGATTCTACTGATCTCTTTCTTTTGAAATTGGCTACCTAAAACCACTCTATTATCTTAAATGGTTATTTAAGCAACACTCAGTATATATAAGATCTCTTAATGTGCTCAAATAATTTTGTCATTTCTAATTATATAAATATTAAATCTTGAGTTTTTCCACTTGATCTCATTATCAAGTTTCAAATGTGTCAGTGATAGCAGTTTCAAGTTTAAAAAAAAAAAAGATCAACAGTCACCCAAGTGTAGAAGATTAAATACTGAACAACTGACTGGGAAAAAGAAATGAAAAAAAGAGAAGAGAGAAGTAAAGGAAGAAATCAAGGCAGTAGGAGTAAAGTAAAGGGAGAAAGGAGAGAGAAGTAAAAGAAGAAATAAAGGTAGTAGGAGTACAGTAAAGGGAGAAGGAAGAGAGAAGTAAAAGAAGAAATAGAGGTCGAAGGAATGCAGTAAAGGGAGAAGGAAGAGAGAAATAAAAGAAATAAATAAAAATAATTGAATCCTGCACTAGCCTCATTTGGGCATCCATTCTTTTATGTTTTTTTTTGTAGGGACAATATATATATATATATATATATACAGACCATTGGCATAATGGTTAGCGTGTCCGCCAATTGCCTGGAAAACCAGTGTTCAATCACTTTACACACTAAAAATGTTTTAATTCAAAAGATAGCTTTTTTTTTAGTGATACATTTTAAATTTGGATTGAAAATGAATAATTAGACATTCATTTTTAATCTTTTTTTTTTTTTCTGATTTTAAAGCAAGATGTGCTAATCAGCAATTCCCATTAGGAAAAAAATTGCTACCTTTGTCAAGTTATATATCTGGTTGTTCAGAAACTTGTTTGAGACAAAAAAATGCAGTTATTTTGTAATTTCATCTTGAATGCTGACTAACTAATCTGAGGAATGTGTGTTCAGGTGAATTAACAAAGGAAGAAAGATTATGTTTAAATATTCATTTTGAAGATAGCTTGACTTCAGGAACAAAGATTTGAGAAAGTATTCTATATCTAATGCAGGTCCAGGCCTAAGCTCTTTGATTGCACACAAAAACTTATGTGGGAGTTGCAGGACTTTCCACATTAAATATAAATCTAGCATCAGGAATTTTGGTTTGGTTTTATGGCATACCAACCATTGTAAGTTATTTAATGCCAAATCCATTTTAATACATATAAACAGTTCTATTTCAAACAATTCAGTTTAACATAAGTTCACAGATTGAATGTCAAAAACAGTTCTATTTCAAACAATCCAGTTTAGCATATGTACAATGTTTAGTTCTATTTGAGTTATAGATAGGACGCTGTCAGGTGCCACAACTTCAGGCCAGAGCAGACCTGAGAGCAAAGGCAATAAAGGGATACTCCGCATTCCTGAAGCCTAACCATCAGATTGTTTAGTGTCAAATTCAGGACACTCATTAAGGGAGTCTTACCCTTCTGCAGAGATGCAGGTGGTGTATTCTGCAGCCCCAGCCGACTGGACCAAACATATAGAAGAAGGTCTTGCCTTAAAATGTCAATTTTCTTTTTCTTGCTCTGTAAAGTAAAGTTGGTGACCATAGTTGAGGGTGACTCAAAGGCTCCCTTTTCAATAGCTACTACACTGAGGTGTAGGTGAGAGAGCTTTTCCTTCCTCCAGATTTCTCCACTTTACCCTTGATAATGCTGAGTGTTAAGCAAGGAAGTATCAAGTACCATTTCTTTAGTTTTTGGTATGACTCGACCTGGAATTGAACCCTGGTCTATCGGCAAACACTCTTGAGCTCACATCTCTCCATGTTGGCAGGCTCTGTTGTTCACTGATGTTAGTTGAATTCACATGAAATCAGAATTTTTTTAGGGGATCTTTATATATTTCTATAGTGATACCCTCCTCTACCAGCCAGACAACTAGTTCTCAAGATATGAGGGTCTTGAAGGGGTGATAGTCTTCTGTCTTGGCTATATGGTCTGCTACTGCAGGCAGGTCTTTTGCTTGTGGTCCTGGCTATCCTGAAGGTTTCAGTGTTTGTGATAAAATCACTCTCCAGTAGACATTTACAAATGTTGTATAGGCAACACTGGTGGAAGCGTAAGTGACACTGGTATATGACCCTCAATTCGGCTCCATAGAGAAAGATTGTAAACAGTAGCTTAGTAGTCTATTCCACTCTGTTGGCAGAGCTTACATTACACTGAATGTACCCACTAACCCTAACCCTACAAAGCAGTAAGGCCTCTAAAAAAAAGTGAGAGGTGTCCTAGGTATGACACTAAACTGCATTTGGTGGTCAGGTTCCATTTCTAGAGATCTGGGGAGTCATGGGGTACGTATTCATTGCCATTACTCCCAGCTCCACTCAGACCCAGAGTGGTAGTTCCTGTTAGGGTCCCATCTATGGGTCAAATAGATCTGTTTAAAAATTATTCGTATTAAATAGTAATACTTGATGCCATATAACTGTGTACAAAGAAAACGGTTATTATCAAGTAGAAATTACTTGAAGGCATATAATTATTAGTATTAGATAGGAATACTTGAAACCATACAACTGTGTGTAAATTATTCGTATTAGATAGTAATACTTGATATCATATAACTGTGCAAAAACTCTTGAAAACCTACACAATAAATGTTAATATAAATGTATAATTAATGCAATTCCTTAACCTCTAGGCATAAAATAACACTAAATGTGTTGAAATGCCATTAAAATCAATCATTGCTGTCTTTCATTTTCATATCTTTCTTGAGATTGAACTTGAAGTCTATTGGAGGTTTTCCTCAACAAGTTTTGTGTTGTCTTTTTTTGTTCAGGCTAACATCTGAGGATAGTGAAACCCATGATTACTATCAGCTTTATCAGGATGATGAAGTCAGAGGGTGGGTGATGTTCCTATTTAGGTACAGGTTGATAAAGGATAACCATCTTTTTAAAGCTGACTTCCACACCAAAGAATTTTGTACCCTATACAAAACAGGATATTGAGTGAGCCACCAGGACCACATCATGTGTGAACAGTAGCTTTCTGACCAGCTGCACCATGGAGCTAGGTGTGGACTGGGAGTAGTTTCTGGGAGTTGGAAAAATAAAGGGAGTATGGGTGCTATAAAAATGAGAGATCTAGATGATATATCATAAAGCTTCTTAATAAAACTTACCCACTACTATTTTTTAAAATTCTCCTTATCTTAACATCTGCTGCTGCTCTCTCTTAATCTTACACACACACACACACACACACACTCTCTCTCTCTCTCTCTCTCTCTCTCTCTCTCTCTCTCTCTCTCTCTCTCTCTCTCTCTCTCTCTCGTTCAAATCAAAAGTGAATTTAAATGTATTATGCACTTTTTAACTGACTTTGTAAGAATAATTTATTGCTATTAATATTGTATACCCCTTTCAGCAGGGCTCAGAATGTACTGACTGAATTTCCTGCAGAGGGGTAAGACACCCTCTCAAATGGTTTGGTTTTGTTTGGTTTTATGGCATTTCAACTATTGTAGGTTATTCAAGTTCTATTTCTAACAATTCAATTTGTCATAATTTATCATAAATAGTTCTATTGGATTTATAGATAGGACTCTATCCGGTGCTACCACTGCAGGCCAAAGTGGACCTGGGAGTGATGGCAATGAAGGAGTACTCTGCATTCCCCAGAGGTCCAACATTACTAAAGCCTCACCATCAGATTGTTTGATGTCATATCCAGGACACTTGTTGGAGGTGAGGTCTTACCCCTTTATAGAGATGCAGTCAATGTATTCTAAAGCCCCAAGCAACGGGGCTACCCTCACAAATAAAGCGGTGTCTTGGGTAAGACTTTAAACTGTTGGTGAGGCTCTTGTTCTAGAGATCTGGTAAGTGTAGAGTACTCCTTTATTACCTTTGCTCCCAGTTTAACTCTGACCTGGTGTTTTTGTACCTGTTAGTGTCTCTCCTATGAGTCAAATAGATCTGTTTAAAATTTATTCCTATTTGACAGGAATACTTGATACTATTTAACTGTAAGTTGTATGAAGAATATTTACTTGTGTATTAATAAATGACTATTATTAAATGGAAATAATTACTTTGAACCATGTAAATGTGCAAATTTTTGTATTTAATAGGAATTGTTGATATATTACTGTAGATTATTTGTATTAAGAATAGTTGAAGCCCTAATTGCTTAGTAAGGATTATTGTTAGTTATTTGAAACCATATAACTGTGCAGACAAATGACAATTATTAGATAGAAATAATTACTTTAAAATATGATTATTAGTATTAGATAGGAATACTTGAAACCATACTATTTGTATTGTACTCTCTTTCTCTTTGTTCATTTAATGGCATACCAAACTTTGTAGGTTTTTCAATGCCAAATCCATTCTCCTAGAAGAACAGTAGTGGCACTATTTAACCCATAGCTGCGAGGATAAGGGGGTTCATACCTTTCCCAAGGGTATTTGCCCGAAAGTAAATGTAATAGCACAGCTGGAGTATGAACTTGCTTACTACGATCCCGCAGTCCATCGCTTTAACCATTACCCCACAAGGACACCCCCCCTATTTGTATTGTAGGGAATACTTGATATCATATAATTGCAAAAAAAAAGCTCTTTAAGAAACAACTACATGAAAAATATAAACACTATGTACATGATTCCCTAACCTTTAGGCATAAAATAACTGTAGATGAGTTGACATGCCATTAAAATCAATCAATCAATCAATCAATCAACTGTGTGCCAAAAACTCATTAACAAATACAAAAAAGATATAGATATATGTACAATGTACATGATTCCCTTAACTTTTGGCATAAAATAACCCCAAACGAGTTGACATGCTGTTAAAATCAATCAATGATAGTATAGCTTCTACAATTATCATGGGAGACCATTATATGAAAAGTTATTTAAACTTGTACAATGGAAGTAGCTGCTTTTCTTCAGAAAAACATTCCAATGCCTGACTAACACCAGTACAAGATTATCCTGATGGATAAAATTGAGAGCCTTATCTTCGTAGATAAGATGGAGAATATATTTTGTAACAAGTGCAGAAGACATAAATCTTAATTTTAGCTTCAAAACAAAAATTAGCAAGAAAGTTAATCTTATCTACTTCTCCTTTAATGTGAATATACTTTCTTTTTTTTTTTTTTTCATGCCGCTTGTTTGTTTAGCATGTGTCTTTGATTAACTATTATATGTAATTTAGAAATAATGCTGAGATTTTTTTTCTCTTTATCAAGAGAGCAGCTGCTAAATACAATGGGAGTGAAAGATAGTCTGCAGATTGACTATTTGTTTATTTCAAAACTCACTGAAAATCTTAACCCTTAGGCCTTTTGGTCTAAAATAGTCTGACTCTGAAATCACAAATTCACAAAAAATGAAGCTAAAACACATTCAGGGGGGTGTCCTCGTGGTGTAATGGTTAAAGCGATGGACTGCGGAATCGTAGTAAGTGAGTTCGTACTCCAGTCGCGCTATTACGTTCACTTTCGAGCAAATACCCTTGGGACAGGTATGAACCCCCTTATCCTCCCAGCTATGGGTTAAATAGTACCACTACTGTTCTTCTAGGAGAATAGCATTGGCATTAAATAACCTACAAAGGTTGATATGCCATTAAACAAAGAAACCAAACCAAACTAAAACACATTCAAGCTTCACCCTACAGATCAGATATTGTTGTTTAACAGTATCCTATCATTGATTAAAAGAACGGCTATGAACCATTGCTATATTAAGCTTCTTAATAGTAGTATCTCATGTTTCTGAGCTTGAAATACTGGGTCTTTGGTGTAGAGTGAAATAACTCATCAGCCCAACATATTATATAATCATATAGTACAACAGCACTCAGTATGAAATGTTGGGCTCATGAAGATATCCGAACAAAAGTTGAGTTTTTTCCTTCTCTTATGCACACATACACACTTTAATGTCTTTCTTTCCCAAGTTAATACCATTTACTTCAGATTTAATGGACAAAAAAACATGAAGAAAAATTGATAGCAAGGTAATCCAAGTAGAAGGAGAGATTTATTGAGAAGCAAAGTCAACACTATAGCGTTTCGGTTCTAATGAATCATCATCAGGACTATGAGGGATGATATTAGTGATGTTAAATCAATGATGGATGTTTAAAAGTGCGAAATACAAAAACCTACAGAAAATTTGTATAACAAGAAAAATTTGGCTGTTTAATTAAATAATTTTCTTGATGATGGTTCATTAGATCCGAAACACTATAGTGTTGACTTAGCTTCTCAATAAATCTCTCCTTCTACTTGGATTACCTTATTATCAATTTTTCTTTATATATTGTCGAATTACACTCCATTATTTACTTCCACAAAAAAATATCCAATTTTTGATTGAGCAAACCACAAAGTTACACATAATATAACTAATGTTGCAATAAGTTCAATGTAAAGCATTATTTTTACTTATTTTTAAAATTCTTTTTCTGTATTTGTATAAAAATTTTATTCACGGTGTATAAAGTTGTTTATTAGCCATAATCTTCATTGTAAATATATAACTTTGTATTCTAATTGACAAGTTGAATAAGCTTTTCAAACTGAATTGTCCAGGAGTGGTTTGTGTATGTGTGTGTGATATTGGTCGATCTTTCTTACATGTGTATATTTAACCATCCTGAAATATTGGTTTGTAGGTCATTTACAGGACATGCCTGAGTTCTTTTGTACAGAAGCCAAACTTAAAATTACTTTATTTTTAGAGTCTTTCATTCTTTAGAGAAAATTATAACAGACATAGACGTTATTTAGATTATCTATCATTGTCTTAAAAATAGCTAATAAAATCATTGTTGATTAATTTTCTTAAGAGTAATTTTATTTTAGCAAGTCTATTTCTTGCAACAAGTGTTGATAATGAAATAGATAAGATGTAATGGACAAATAAAGCAGCAATATATATATATATATATATACATTCTTAGATTGGGTAGATTACCTCTGCAGTATCTTTCCTTTTTCTTATGTGAACTTCATAACTCTGTACAGACATTAAAATGCGCCATTAAATCATTAGCTTGTACATGCAGAAGATATATTATCTATAGTTCCTGTCATGAATGAAATGATTATTTACATATGGACTGAGACTTCTGCTTGTCTGTAGGTTTGACAAGATGTCCT
The DNA here is from genome assembly GCA_963585895.1 of Sepioteuthis lessoniana. Classification (NCBI taxonomy): domain Eukaryota; kingdom Metazoa; phylum Mollusca; class Cephalopoda; order Myopsida; family Loliginidae; genus Sepioteuthis; species Sepioteuthis lessoniana. Next base: position 30,192,442 of record OY757921.1, read on the forward strand.
CAGTTGTGTTGGTGAATCAAGAACACAGAAGCATTGGTTGACTGGAACTATTTCACAACACTTGGACAAAAAGAAAGGAAGGATGGGAGAAAGAAGAGATAGTGGAAGAAAAGAAAATAGGAAAAAAGAGAGAAAGAAAGTGAAAGCGAGATAGAGAGTAGTGTAGACTAATGAATAAATACTCATGGGAAATATTGATATATTTGAGTTTCTACGAGTTTTTTTTTAGAAAAGAAATTAAATGACATATTTTGACTATTTATTTAGGTCAAGTAATGCCTCATGTTGCAATAACAACAGAATTTCTTCTTTTTTTTTTTTAAACTGAGCCCAGGTTGTGTGTCCAATAGATATATAATATATAGGCTATCATCAGAGGAAATGTAAATTGTTGGGTCTATTTGCTACAATGATAGTCAATGCACCACAAGAACTTAATGTGTGTAAGGATTGTCTTGTAAATTAAAAATTCTGATGACTATTTGTTCTCAGAAAGATAAGCAAAGTCTTATTTATATGTTAATTGTGATCATCATCATCATAATCATCATCATCAAAATGTGCTGATAACATTGAGTTTTCTCATTCTTTCTCACCATCCATCCCTATCATCTATTGCTCTTGGTAAATCCTCTAGATTGCATCAAGTGTCCGTATGTAAGTTCTTGCTGGTTGGTCAACACTAGCACATCTATATCAAAACATCCCTTATGAATATGTTTTTACTTCTGCAACCGTGCCCTGCATATCTTGTTTGTCTTATTTGGATAGTTTGTGAGATAGGAAATAGGTGACCATACAGAAACTGTTTAAAATTTAAATATAATTTAATTCTTTTCATAAACTTATATTTAGTTACAAAATTCACTTGTTTTTCAACAAACAAAAAGCAAATAATAATAATGTGATAGTCAACAAAAAAAAGAAACCTTGCTGAATAGTGAACTTCGCCATCCCAGTAATTTTACAAAGTAAAATTAAAAGAAAGTAAAAAGAGAGATAAGTACCTAGACCTTGCTAGGGAACTGAAAAAACTATGGAACATGAAAGTGACGGTGATACCAATAGTAATCGGTGTGCTCGGTATAGTCACCAAAGGATTGGTACAGGGACTGGAGGAATTGGAAATAAGCAGACTAATGGAGACCATCCAAACTACAGCATTAATAAGATTAGCGTGGAGACTTGAGGTGACTTCAGCTCCAGTGGAAGACCAGCTAACCCTGGGGTGAAAAACTCTCAAAGGAGTAAAATAATGATGATGTAGTAAAGGGAAATTTTGTATTTTGGTTTGGCACGCAAATTTAATTCGACACTTAATTTCACCCAATCAGGATGACTTATCCTATTCAGCCCAGACCTTCATTACCGGCCACCAAATCTTGTAAGCTGCCAAACACACTCTCTTTGGCTTGAGAACGCCGCCCAGTGCAGACGTCTCACTGCGGCTCTAGAATAGCAGCAGCAGCAGCATGGACACAAAGAGGGAACCCATCTAATTTATGGATTCCTTACAAGGAATCCCAGTTGAATATAAATTAGATACATTCAACATGCCTCGCACAGGCACAACTTTTTGTCACCCCAAAATTGGCTATATCAATCCGACGCATCATCCCGCTCTCGACACGCTAACTCTCAATTCACCTCTGGGCCACTTTAATGGAGACAACACACGCCTCTCCACCAGACAGACAAAAATCATGGTGACTCTAAAACACAATCCCTCACATGTCCGACGACACACGCTGCCATCTCAACCTTCTCAACTTCTCATAACGCCATTTCGTCTCAATACTCACAAGCTTAAACACCACGAGTCTTGCAGCACCAAAAGCAAACCCAATATTCCATGCTGCAAATAAAAACCTTATCTTTAAACACATTTCGACTATTGCCATCTTACTTCTTTATCAGTTTTCCTTTAATACCTAACTACAATTAGCGAAAGACCTTACACTCTTAGCGAGGAAACAACTCAACATAAACATGCACCCACGTTACAACCATTCCTCGCTAACAACAACAAAAACTTTGGTTAAAAATTCTCGCTAAAATGATGTGGTGACCGAGATGAAACAATTAATCACATAATAAGCTAATGCAGCAAACTGGCACTGAAGGAATACAAGTGTAGGCGTGACTGGTTAGGACAGGTAATCCACTGAGAATTGTGCAAGAGATTAAAGGGATGTCATTGTGGTATAATGGTTAAAGCGATGGACTGTGGAATCGTAGTTTGAACTCCAGCTGCGCTATTACATTCACTTTTGAACAAATACCTTTGGGAAAAGTATGAACCCACTTATTCTCCCAGCTATGGGTTAAATTGTACCTCTACAGTTTTTCTAGAAAGATATATTTGGCATTAAATAACCTACAAAGGTTGATATGCCATTAAACAAAGAAACCAAATGAAACCAAGAGATTAAAACTTGATCATACTGACAGATGGTATATGCATAAACCAGAATCTGTTCTAGAAAATGAGACCTATTGGGATTCTGAGATAGGAACAGATCACACAATACTCTCAAAAAGACCCGACCTAGTGTTAATTAATAAGAAAAAAGAACTCATCTTGTGGATATTGCCATTCCAACAGACCACATAGTGAAACTGAAAGAAAGCAAAAAGATAGACAAATACTTGGATCTTGCTAGAGAGCTGAAAAAGCTGTGGACCATGAAGGTGATGGTCATACCAATGGTAGTTGGTGTACTTGGAACAGTCTTCAAGGGTTTGAAAAAGAGACTAAAGGAATTGGAAATCAAAAGAAGAATCAAGACCGTATAGACCAAATAACCATTGGGAACCACTAGAATACTCTGAGTTCTGGAGACTTAAGGAGACTTGCTGTCACTTAGTGAAAATCTACGAGTTGAAACTGGTGTGAAAAACTCATAAGGAGTCAAATAGTAATAGGAAAATAAAATAGTGGAAAAATAAAAATTCTATGATTTAGAAGGATAACATTATGCAGGCCAGGAAACTTCAATTGTTATAAATAAAAAAAAGGAGATTCTGTCAGCTGGTGAATGTTATTGTTCCACGGGAAAAATAGATGAAATCGAAAGAGAAAATAAATATCATGACCTTTCCCAAGAGCTAAAAAATTGCAGAACATAAAGCTGAATGTCATGCCTATAATCACTAGACCACTAGGAATAGTCCCAAAGACCTTTACCAATAGATTGAAAGTATTATATCTTTACAATAAATTATACAATTAAGTACATTTAGCTGTTGGTCATGAGTTCATTCCCTGAGTCAATTAGTAAAAACATTATCCTCTGGTTTATCACAGAAAAAGTAATTTAGCATTGCTTAGAAAAATTTAATGAAGGATTTATTTGACCTCCCATCAGGCCAAATTTGAGACATGGAGGTGGGCAAGAACAACTTGAGATTCATGCATGGCCATCACAAGAAATGGTTGATCTTCTTGGCAATTCCTTTTTGGTGTGCCTCAAACTTCAAGTGATAAACTTAGCCCTGAGAATCTGGTATTACCTAGGGAAAAGGCCCTCCTAGACTCAAGCAATGAACTTATTAACCTTGCAGTATAAATGGCAATTGAGCCCTGCCAAAAGGGAGGTATGTATTAAATGATGTGAGATATTTCCTAATATAGAAAGTGGAATGAGAACTCTCTCAGGATCAAAAGGGATTTTATTTGAAATCCCCTGAGAAGTTTATATTTACCTGACCCCTCTACCACCATGGACAGGATGTGACACAACATCAGTTGGTTTGAATCCAAAGTTTTCCTCCCCTAGACCAGTTGCCTTATCAAGACTAAAGAAGCTAGACTGCCTGACTATTTATCAAAAGCTGGGAGTAAAACAGATGGATTTATGTCTTTCTCAAGGGCATTAGTTCCAAGTGAAATGCAAACAGCCCTATCCAGGATTTAAACTCCTTTTTCAATTTCTTACAAGGATAACCATTACATTACATATGCCTCCTTAGAAGTTCACCTGGTACAGTTGACAACACTGAAGATCTAAACAATACAGTAATTGAAAGCTGTGAATATAAAAATCACTATAAGGATACTAGTTTGTACAGATTAACATATGATAAAAAAACAGTTGGAGAAAATTCTTTTTTTTTTCTTTTGTCATTCTATTGGGTTGATCAAAAAATATCGAGACTGAAACTTTAATTACTACTTTTCATATTCACCAGACTTTCTTACTCGGTCCAACTTTTTCTTGTTTCTCTAACTAACATGATGAGGACATGGAGGACATTTAAACAAATATCAGCTTCACAGTAAACAGAATTCCCAGCAGTTCTTCAACCAATGAAAAACTTGTGCTGAATGCCAAGGTGATTATTTTAAAGGAAATTAGATTTTAATTCAATGTTAATTTTTGTCTTGGTAAATATAGCTTCAGTCTCAATACCTTTTGAACACTTCTTTTATATATATATATATGTATATATATATATATATTTATATTTATGATAATATCCATTTCACTTAAAAAAATGTCTGGCTTTTGCCAGGAACCAAGAAAAATTGTTCACTAGATTAAAAGTGACTAACATGAGTGTCTTACGAAAAAGTATAATTTCTGGCTTATCATTTAAAACATGTTATCATAGGAACTTACTTGTATGGCTTATGACACAATCTAGCTTCCAAAAATTGGCTTCATTAATCATAAATGCTATGACAAAATAACTTCTTTTAGTATGTTTTAATTTAAGTTGACTGTATCCATAACAGAAAGTCTTGAGTCATGTTTATGGTAGATTATCAAAATACTAGGGTGAGATTAAGAAAACCTCCCGGAGTTTGTCCTTAGTTTAATTTTTAGTGATTGTTACATAAGATTATACATTCTATTAGTAAATATTTGCATTAATTCCCTGATGGTTGGTTGTTTCGGTTGTTTGGGTTTTTATGGCATATCAACCTTTGTAGGTTATTTAATGCCAAATCCATTTTTATGAAAACAATCAGTTCTATTTCAAAGAATTCAGTTAAGCATAAGAATGCAGTTTAAATGTAAGTACAGTTTAATTGTCAAAAACATTTCTATTTTAAGCTATTCAGTTTAGTCAAACAATTCAGTTAAGCATAAGTATGCAGTTAGTTCTGTTTAACCCATAGATAGGGCCCTATCAGGTGCTACCACTCCGGGGCAGAGTAGACCTGGGAGCAATGGCAATGAAGGGGTGCTCTGCATTCCCCAAAGCTCCAGCATCACTGAAACCTCACCATCAGATTTAGTGTCATATCCTGGACACTCATTGGGGAGGGGGTCTCACCTCTCTGCAGTGGTGCAGTCGGTGTATTCTACAGCCCCAGCCGCCTGGGCAAATTACTTCCCTGATCACTCATTAGATATTGTTTCTTGATTCTAAATGCACGATATACATAAGAGTAAAATCTTGCTCAAATAAATTTTAGTTAAAAAAAAACAATTGCTAAATTGAGAATGTTAATTTCTGTCTTAGTAAATACAGCTTCAGTCTCAATACCTTTTGAACACATCTTTTATATATATATACATATATATTTATATTTATGATAATATCCATTTCACTTAAAAAATATCTGGCTTTTGCCAGGAACCAAGAAAAATTGTTCACTAGATTAAAAGTAACTGACATGAACTGCTATTCACAAGTTATCACTCATACAAAATCTGATATATCTGATAAAATAAAACAAGAATCCTTCTAAGCTTTAGCTGTGTCAGTACTACTGCATGGTTGCACCACTTGAACTTGAACAAAATGTCTCATAAAAAAGCTAGATGGGAACTACACAAGGATGCTGTGTGCTGTATTGATCGAATCCTCAAAGTAGCACCCTACAAAACAGTAACTGTACGGCCACCAACCTTCCATCTCACTAACCAAACAAAACATGGTGGGCATTGCTGGAGAAGTAAGGACTAACTCATAAGCAATGTTCTCCGATGGACTCCTACATAATGATACACCTGTTTATGCTGACCAGCGATAACTTATATTCATCAGCTCTGTGGACACTAGATACCATCAAGAGGACTTTCCTAGACTAATAGGGATGGATGGTGAGAGATTGTCAAAGCAATCCGTTCTGTTAGCACAGCTTGAGGATCCGATTGAATCCTTTTTTTTTTTTTTTTGGTGGGAATTTTCACTATCACCAGAAATATTCAGTTTGTTAGTACAGAAATTTGATTCTGTGAGGACACAAATAAATGCCTGGATGAATTTGTATCTTTTGCCCAAATACAGAACATAAACAAGTGATATGTATGTGTAATGTGTGTGTGTATATGTTCATGTGTGTGTGTGTGTGTGTGTGTGTGTGTGTATATATATATATATATATATATATATATATATTGTATAAAACTAAATCTAAAATCAGGGTGAGGCTTAGAACTTTGTGTGTGTGTGTATATATATATATATATATATATAAAGATAGATAGAGAGAGAGAGAGAGAGAGAGAGCTAGAGGTGTATCTCTCTCTGTCTCTCTCTCTCTCCCTCTGTCTGTCTCTCTCTCTCTCTCTCTTGCAATATATATATATATATATATATATATATATATATATATATATATAAACTGAAAAGACGTCCACCCAAGTTCAAATCCACACAAGACTGTTATATATATATATATATATATATATATATATAAACTGAAAAGACGTCCACCCAAGTTCAAATCCACACAAGACTGTTTGCATTTCCTGTCATGCTTTTGCCCTTGAAGAAGGCATGAACCTATCTGTTCTCCTTCCAGTTATGAGTAGCAGGAGGGAGAATAGTTGGATACATGCCTTTCTCAAGAGTATTTGCACTTTGTGAAATGCATACAGCCTTTCCCAGGATTTGATCTCTGGTCACTATGTTCATTTCTTATGATGATAACCATTACACCAAGAGCACCTCTTAGTAAACATATAACAAACAAAAGAATAGACTCATAAACATTGATAAAAGACACTTTTATAAATTTGTTAATTGCTACTGATTTCAGCATTAGGATATTTATTTCAAGACTGATAGACTTATAGATATGCAGGGGAGCTGAATAGTTCTTGCCCTGGCCTAAAAGGAATTTTTCTTGGACCATAAAATATACGTGAAATTCCATATATCTATCTTGCAGTCCTACACATATGGTACATTATTTCTCAACTTTCTTTAATCCTCACCAAATAACTTTTTAGCAGCTGCCATATATATATATATATATATGTATATATAAACTTTAAGAAAAACAACAAACCGGTCACATTAGGATTATAAATTTATTTCCATCCTGTTACGCGTTTTTGAAAATTTCAAAAACATGAAAAATATTTAACAGGACTTCTTCAGATCCTATGGATAAAAAAACTAGAATAGACACAGAAAAAGGTGGGAGGGGATATATATATATATTATTTAAGTCTGCAAATAAACTTATATATATATATATATATATTCAAGCATGTTTGATTAAATAATTGTTATGGTACCTACCTTACGGACTATAATGAACTCTTCCTATTACTATGAATACCTGTAGAATATTCATCTCGGTGTTGAGTAAACTCCAGCTTAACACTTTGGCAGTCAGACTGACGTCCAACACTCTTTTATCTATGCTGTATTTATACTTTCCTTCAATATACTTGTTTCAGGTAATCCTGAGTTCGTGTCTTTCTTACGGACCTTTTACAGGTCCATAACAATAATAAAGACACATTTTGTCTATAAAATTTTATTAAGATCCTTTCAAGTTTCCTGATAAGTGTCTTGGTTTCAGGTTGGAATTGTTGGAAGAATTTACCAAAATTGTCCCGAGTGCTTTCGGACTCATCATAGGCCATCATCAGGGGTTGGTTGCATGTGTAAAGAGTAATTTTTTAAACTTGAAAGAATCTTAATAAAATTATATAGACAAAATGTGTCTTTATTTTTTAATCAAACATGCTTGAATGAAAGACTGCTGCCCAACCACACACACACACACACACACACTAATATATGGGTATTCATTGCATTTGATATATGTGGATTATTGTTATATATTGACCCTCGACTGAGTCATCAATCAAGAGATGCACTTGTGTAAATAAGCGGAGGAACAGCAGAAGCAGGTGGGCATGAGGCAATTATATAACCAGGTGCCACAGATGGCTTGAGTCAGTTCCAGTTGGAGTTGGAGTCAGTTGGAGACAAGATGCCAGCATGAGAGCCAGCGGCAGACAGAGGGCTTTGGGCCCTCAGTGACCCACGGTTGAGCAACCAAGCCAAGATGAGAAAGAAGTACTGCTATGGTCAGAAGAAATTTGGGTCAATATGTAGCAGTCTGTCCCCGTCTCCAACTCACCTCTCACACACAACCAACATTAACCCTTTCAAGAATGAAGTGTGAGAGATATATTTTTATAAAGAAGTGTGTTCATTCGTTCATTGAAGTTCGTCATTATTGTTGACTATGTTTCCGCGTATATTTGTATATGTATGTGGCTATACAACATTATTAGTTTTCTCTGCTTCCAAAAACATATACATGTTCAATATTTAAAGTAGAAACCCTTAGTAATTTAGTGTGACACTGTACTGACACATTTAGATTTTGGAAAGAATCACTGACAATATAACAGACTTTGTGGCCTGTGTCTGAATATGAGTTCATGCCTATCTATATTCAATCTCTGTATGAGAGCATGTCAAGTAGCTCTTAAATAACTTATTAGATGTTTGAGCTTGAGATCATCTCCCACTTGATCCTATTTTTTCTGATCCTCTCAGCCTCTTTTTGAATCTTAGATCCTGTATTAAATTGGTCATACTGCACTGGTTTTATTATACATGGTCAGGGCCTCATCTCTGGTCTACTTCTAGTCTAGGTACTATGAGTCATCATCCAAAGACCACAAATTGCATATTTCTTGAAATGAAATAAAAGAGTGTAAGGTCAGAAATAATAACCTGTGTAAATGAGAATCTGACCTGTTATTACTAACCTATTTTTTCATGTGAATGGTCACTCTAATTTGTATAATTCTGTTTTCTGTTGTGAGCTGTTTTTTTAGGAATAAAAGTCAGTAGCCACTGACACAAATGTTAACATCTGTATTATAATGATGGATATTTGTATTTATGTTAATGTAACAATAAAAGTGGCACACTGTGGTGAGATTTTAACTTGTCTAATAGTGCTAAAATGTTTTGATTTAGAAAATCAGGCTATTTCAAACCAATTTGCATAATCAAGTAATTAGTTTCTCAAGGAAGATTACTATTAAATGCTCATTATAGAATACTTCTCCTTAATTATAATTGGTTTGACCATCAAAAAATGAAAGCTAAAATAATAGTAATTCTGCAATTTTTTAGATACACACAGTTAAATCATCAACCAATTCTATTTCTAACAATTCAATTTAGTATAATTCAACAAAGTTAAATGGTTCCAAGTATTGCTATGTATCACTAACAATTCAATCAAACACTAGTCATTTATTTACACACAGTTAATTGATCAAGCAGTTCTATTTCAAACAATTCAATTTATCATTAGTGATTTGTTTGCACTCAGTTTAAATGTCAAACAGTTCTATTTGACCCACAGATAAGACCCTATCAGGTGCTACCACTCCGAGTCAGAATGAACCTGGAAGTGATGGCAATATAAGGGTACTCCACATTTCCGAAAGCCATTACTGGAGCCTCACAATCAGATTGTTTAATGTCATATCCAGGACACTCATTGTGGGGGAGAGTCTTACTCCTCTCCAGAAGCAGTCAGTGTATTCTACAGCCCCCAGTTGATTGGGTTAGATCTTTTGGTTTGTTTGTGAGCTAAAAAAATTATCTAGGACTAAGAAAAATATAGGGCAGAAATAATGGCATTTTATTTGTCAAGTTTAAAACAAGAGAAAATTATACTTCTGTAAGTGCCCTGTTAGCAGTAGTTAGAATATACTGACTGTATCTGCAAAAATAAAATCCTGGGTATTATGCTAAAATGCATCTGATGGTGAGGCTTCAGTTCTGGAGCTTTATGGATTGTGGAGTATCCCTTCATTGCCATTACTCCCAGTTCCACTCAGGCCTGGAGTGGTAGTACCTATTAGGACTCTATCCATGGCTAAAATTGATCTGTGTATGAATTATTTGTATTCAATAGGAATAAAAAGTAAATGTTGCAACCTGAGTTGAGGGTGACCCAAAGGCTCCCTTTTCAATAGCTACTACACCGAGGTGTAGGGGGGACGCTACATGATTCCCTGGATTGCTCCACTTTATGCTGATCCTTAACTTATAATGCTGAGTGTTAAGCAAGGCAGCATCAAGTACCATTTTTTCAGTCTTTGGTATGACTTTACCTAGGTTTGAACCCTGGTCTCCCGGAACATAGGCGAACACTCTACTCATAAGGCCAATAATACTTGATGCTGAACAAGTCCTGGCAACAACACCCCACAAGACACCAACTATACGGCCACCTGCCTCCCATCACGAAAACTATACAAGTTAGATGAACCAGACATGCAGGACATTGCTGGAGAAGCAAGGACAAACTCATCAGTGATGTACTCCTATGGACCCCCACATATGGCCAAGCAAAAGCAGAACGACCAGCTCGAACATACATAAAGCAGCTATGTGAGGATATGGGATGTAACCCTGAAGACCTGCCAAAAGCGATGAATGATTGGGAGATGTGGAGAGAGAGGGTCAGTGATATCAGTGCTGGTGGCACGACATGATGAGGATTATGATATAACCGTGTAAATTATTTGTATTAATAATTATTGATTGAAGCTATTATTACTTACTAAAGATTATTATTTGTTGCTTGAAACTACATAACTGTACAAACAAATGATTATCATTAAATAGAATTTGTTACTTGAAACTTTATAATTGTGTATAAATTATTAATAATAGATAGGAATACTTTACATCATACAACTAGATGAAAATTATTTGTATTAGTTAGGAATAATTGATATCATATAACTGTGTGCAAAAAGACACTTAAGAAACAACTACTCAATAAAAATGTAAATATAAATGTACAATAGTGGTTTTCAAAGTAGGCGGTACCGCCCCCCAGGAGGCGATATGAACTTTCAGAGGGGCGCTGGTGAGTAAACAATCGGTTGGGGCCGTTGAAATTGTGAAGGAGGCATTGGAGTCCAAAAGAGTCCGCTACATAGAGTGTGGCTTGATACATGAAATGCTTCTGGCTGGGATCAAAACCTGGCTGACGTTATGTCAGTCAGATATCTTACCCCAGAGCTTTCGTCATTCTCAGCATATGCAAAGGAATTTTTCACATATATAATTTTTACATATATGCTATCAGCTATCAGAGTTCTCAATTCATGAGAAGAACTTTACATTTATGCATATGTGGAGGAACATATATACATTTATTTACATTTATGCATACTGGGGGAACATACTGTCATCCAAAAACAGACTGTTTTGTTGTATCACAACTCTCAAGTGTGGCTAAACACACGAAATGCTTCAAGCTGGGATTGAAACCCAACTGACTTTATATCAGTTGGATATCATACCCCAAAGCTATCATCATATATAAGAATGAGAGACTACAGATTTCCAAAGATCCTCATTTATATCCGGCCCAGCGGTTAGAGTGTTCGCCAATGGTCCGGGAGACCTGGGTTCAATCCCAGGTCGAGTCATACCAAAGACTTTAAAAATGGTACTTGATACCACCTTGCTTAACACTCAGCATTATAAGGTACGGTTCAAGGGTAAAGTGGAGCAATCCTGGGAATGGAGTAGCGCCCTCCCCTACACCTTGGTGTAGTAGCTATCGAAAAGGGAGCCTTCGGGTCACCCTCGACTATGGTCGCTAACTTTACTTTACTTTTTACATTACAAAAAGAGAAATGTTAGACAAGTACAGGGATAAGCTATATACCTGGGTATATATCTGAGTATACCTGTTAATACATTTAAACAAGTTGCTTCAATTCACAAGGTTTGGTAAGCAAAATTCTACGTGGCCACAGAGAGCTCTGGCATCTCAAAGTGTTGAGTTAAAAAAGGTGAAAGCTAAATTGGAGATACCAACAACTTCATCTGATAATGCTCTTAGAGGCACTATCTGCAGACTCGCATGCAAGTTTGTGGCTGGTTTGAAATGTCATATGAGACAGATATAAGAACTGACAAGAGCTATTTGGCCATCATATGTTAAAACCAATAGGAGATTCCATGATTATATATATATATATATATATATATATATATAAAGTTTGCAATGAAATTTGATGGTGTGAGAAAAAAGAAATACTGTGTGAAAAATCAGATTGATATATTTTGTTATAGGGATCAAAGCTTTATAAAGAAGCTTAATAAAGAAGCTGACCCTAAAGTGAAACAAATTAATCTGGTTTTCTATTCTTTTATTTCTCAACATATTTTGTAACACTTTCTTCTTTTTTTTTTTTCTTATACATATTTAATATTTTATTATATACACATTCTGCTACAGTAAACAAAAAAACAACTGTGTAGTAAACAAAACCTTTATCCGACAATGTCTCTGGGGTCAAGCATGGTTTGGAGGCCAAATCATCATTACTGCTAACCTAGATCACCTCAGTAGTACCTCACAATATCACCAAACTGCAGGTTTTTCCATCACATTGCAAGAAGGCTCAAGATAGCAGCCTCTTCATCTTTTGTTGTGTTCATAACTTTCCTGCAATGAAGTATTAATTTAATGATGTAAGGTTTGAATTGACTGATTAGATGATAGGTCAGTCCATTAAACAAGAATGAAATTTCTATAAAAATTGCTTATGAAGTCAGTGTTTAAGCTCTCAATAATGAATTGTTAATTCAATGATATTAATTTGAATTATTATGAGATTTTAATGTCAAATTCATTGGAAAGTTGAGACATAGTTCAAGTCCAAATTAATATTTTTTAAATTGGTAACCTGTACAAATAAACAAAGGAATTATGTGTGCTGTACAGAACTCCTGACTCTGGATCCCTTTAGGAATTGGACTTATGAAAAAATTCTATAAATAAGATGTAACTCAATATAAACTTTTATAGCAACCAAAGTGACTTTTTTAATACAATCTAAACCATATTTATTTGTGGATTCAGGATAAAACAACAAAGCTATAATATCTTGCAATAAGTACAGTTCACTTATCAAAAAGCTTATTATTCTGAAAATTTTTTTAGAAAAGGTCTCTACATGAAAACTCGAACTACAAGAACTGTAAGTTACTGAATGAAGTCTTCATTCTTGATTTTAGATTGAGTAATTTTTAGTGTTACACAATGTTGTATAGAGAAAGTTAACAATGCTGATGTATAAAAATATAATCAGTTCCTTTTCTTTTCCTTTTATTACTCAAAATGTACATATGAGTAGAGTGAGAGGGGATTGAAGATGGCTGAGTTTGCATACACATAGGGGTGAGATACAAATCTTCAGTGAACCTCTTCTTCATTCTGCTTTCACAAGACTAATACAGAGCCACTTCAAGACCTTCAAATCATCTTAGTTTCTCCTTGCTTCTCTACTTTTGTGAGTCTGGCATAGGGCCATATAAAGGCATTGGATCAACTTTGTTTCTTCTCGCTTCCCTTCTTTTGCAAGTCTGGTATTATCTCATGGCATCAAATTATTATTAGTTTCTTCTTGCTTCTCTGCTTTTGCGTGTCTCATATAGCTCAGGCTTTTCTCTACCTCTCAACCTTGGGCAGTCTGGCACAAGGCCAGTGCCCATAGCAGCATAACATCCTGTTGCTCTTCTACCTATCTTTTTCATTCTCCCTGGGTTGATATCTTCCCTGGTTTATATATACACCCACACAATACTCATGGTCACACCTCCTGCATAAACATTGCATATGGACATATCTCCTGTTTAACATGCCACTCATTCAACTTAAGTGGTACTTCTGCTGAGGAAACATCTGCATTGTGTTTACTTTTGGAAACAAGTGCATATCCTGTTATACCACGCATGCAACTTATGTCAAAGGGATCTTCCGGTCAATATTCAACAATAATGGCTCAGTGAGATCTATTTTTGACATGTAGTGTAACATTCAAATAGCTCTGAGTGGAAAGATACAGTAAGTTCAACCCATATGATGGACAGCAATCGAACTCCAGGTCACTCTAAGACCATTGTTCTCAATGGATGGTTTCAGTCAGGTGACCAAAATGTTTTAGTGTTAGAAATTAGTTTGTCAGCTTGTGAGAGCACTCAAAGTTCCATCTTGTTCGTACTGTGTCCCGGTTTAGGCCAGACAGGTAATGATTAAAAGTCACCAATCGATAAAAAATGTGCACATAAAGTTATGGTCGCATTGTTATTTCTCATGAACATATAAGAACTAAGATGACAATGCGAAAGAGATATCAGCATGACCAAGGTGTCAAGACAAGACGAATGATCAGAGAGGAAGTAAAGTGAATAACAAAGTGAGGTGAGTGTTGGGTAATGATCTGAAGACTCCTTTGACATGTTCATGCAACTGCAGGAGTTGGACATTAGAAAGGAAAATAACAGGAATTGTATCTGGTACCTAAAGTAAACAGGACTCAGGTGTTCCTGGCATGAATTAAAAAAAGAAAAAAAATTCTTTGTTGTACAGTCAGTTAGTATCAACTTTCATTCATACACAAAGTAGAACTGGAGTTATGGAAGAATCAATAACAATATCAGTATTATTTAAAACAAAACAATAGTGACTTGTCAGAATTGACGGTCCTGTTAGTTCTTGGTTTGGTTTGGTTTTATGGCACATAAACCATTGTGATCATTAATGGCAAATCCATTTTTACACATATAAACAGTTCTATTTCAAACAATTAAATTTAGTGTAATTATATTTTTTTTGTTTATACACAGTTAAATGTCAAAACAGTTCTATTTCAAACAATTCAGTTTAGCATACAAAACAGTTCTATTTCAAGCAATTTAGTTTAGCATAAGTACGCAGTTTAGTTCTATTTGACTCATAGATAGGACTCTATCAGGAGCTACCACTGTGGGCCAGAGTGGACCTAGGAGTGATGGCAATGAAGGGGTACTCTGCATTCCCTAAAGCTCCAGCATTACTGGAACCTCACCATCAGATTGTTAAATGTCATATCAGGCCACTTGTTGTGGGGAGGGGGTCTTACCCCTCTGCAGAGAAGTACTCAGTGTATTCTACAGTCCCAGCCAATTGAGCAACTTGTTCTGCTTCAGTTTCTTTGTTTAATGGTATATAAACCATTGTGGACTATTTAATGCCAAAACCATCCTTGTAGGATAGTAGTATTGCTATTTAACTCATAGCTTGAGGGAATAAAGGAGGGTATACCTTTCCCAAGGGCATTAGTATAAAAGTGAATGCAGTTGGAGTTCAAACTCATTTACTACAATATCACAGTCCAGCTCATTCGCCATTACACCACAGGGACCCCACTTCCCTTGTTATTTCTACCCAAAGCTGTATATATTTTCAATTTGAAAATAAGAGGATTTATTTAAACTGTTTCAAGTAGAACTTTATCCCATTTAAAGATACTGGAAAATATATGGGAAAAAAAAGTTCATTAATATTCAATCTATTTATTAAGAATTCATTTTATCCCATATGACATAAGAGGATTTACATTAAAAAACAAAAAAAAATAACTCATAAATTTTCTATATATCAAGAATTCAGTTTATATAACTTAAGAGGATTTATGTTTATGATCATGACACATTAATTAATTTTAGAATATTTTGTATTCGTTTTGTTTTATTATTTACAATAAAAATAACACAATTCAATTATCACCTCCTTTTCTTTTAACCAAGAGTCATTGATAATTCATGCAATGTTAGTCATTAGATTATTAATGAGACTGAGATATAATTATTCTCATCTCTGTTATTGTCATCTCAGCTGATAACAGTTTCACTGATCCTGACATTAAAGAGTTTCTTCAAAATACTAAAATACTTAAGAAAATAAATACTTGGCAACCTTATTGCTTTTAGGTCCTTGACATGTTATTGCTTTTCTTTTTCTCTGCAGTTGAGCATTTTTCCTCCAACATCAAAATGTAAAAAAGTAAAAAGAAAAAAGTAAAGTTGGCAACTGTAGTTGAGGGCAACCTGAAGGCTCCCTTTTCAATAGCAACTACACCAAGGTGTAGGAAAGGGCTCAACTCCTTTCCACTTTACCCTTGATATGTACCTTATAATGCTGAGTGTTAAGCAAGGAGATAGCAAGTACCATTTTTTGAGTCTTTGGTATGATGTGACCTGGAATTGAACCCTGGTCTCCTAGACCATTGGCAAATACTCAACCCAATAGGCAAAAATGATCTGGTCGAGTCATATCAAAGACTCAAAAAATGGTATTTGCTGCCGTCTTGCTTAGCACTCAGCATTATAAGGTAAGGATTAAGGGTAAAGTGGAGCAATCCAGGGAATGGAGTAGCACCCTCCCCTACTCCTCGGTGTAGTAGCTATGGAAAAGGGAGCCTTTGAGTCACCCTCAACTATGGTCGCCAACAAACCAAAATGTAAAAGTCTTCTCATAATATGGGATAAGGAATATTTGTTTCCTTTTCCATTTTTAAATTTGTCTGCATGATGTATGATAATGTTTTAATGATTGAATTTTTGTATGTATGTATTTTCTGAACCCCTCCACCATGCTCAGGATATGACACAAGGTCACATTCTAAGCAGAGTAAAGCTGGTTTGAATTCAGATTTCCTTCTCTTAGACTGGTGGTCTTACCAAAGCTAAAGAAATCTGTCTACCCTACTATTTACCCATAGGAAGTGGAGAACATATGGATACATGCCTTTTGCATGGCAAAGTGAAACACAGAACAGTTTTATCCAGGATTTGAACCAGTTACTAATTCCATTTCTTATAAAGATAACTGTTATAAACTTTTGTATGTAACTATGACAGCAAAAATGGAACAATGTAGTGAGACCTTTGTTAGAGAAGGCACTAGTGGCATATTGCTATTGTTATAGAAAATGGATTCCATGAACAATATTCAAGGCTGTTTGCATTTTACTTCATGTTATTGACCTTCAATATTATTTATTACCAAACTCTCTTACCAAAAATGTATATAAGGAGTGTACTGATTTTTGAACTGCTACATATTTATATTTTTTATTACAATTTCAATGCTGTAGAGTTCAGTAATAAATAATACCTAATAATATTAGTTTTGATTTTAACACATCACTCAATAAGTCCCTGGCCTAACATATAGTTAGCACCACTAACAAAAAATCCATATGATTTTTATAAAGTAATAACCTTCAAATAGCACGTGTCAAAATTTGAGTCCAATCGGATTATTAGTTTACAAATTACAATTATTTAAGTGAGAGTGTTCACCAATGGTCCGGGAGACCGGGATTCAATCCCAGGTTGAGTCATACCAAAGATTCAAAAAATGGTACTTGAAGCCACCTTGCTTAACACTCATCACTGTAAGGTGAGGATCAAGGGTAAAGTGGAGCAATCCTGGGAATGGAGTAGTGCTCTCCCCTACAACTTGGTGTAGTAGCTATTGAAAAGGGAGCCTTCGAGTCACCCTCAGCTAAGATCGCCAACTTTACTTTACTTACTGTTGCAAATTTTCAAAACAATAGAAAAATCTGAATTTCGTGTGTTGATAAAGCATTGCTTTCTGATGGGAAAAATTACTGTTCAAGCAAAGCAATGGCTTGATAAGTGTTATTTGGACTCTGCTCCATTGAAAACAATGGTTAAGAGGTGGTATACTTACTTTAAACGCAATTGTACAGATACAAATGATGCTGAATGCACAGGTTGCCCAAATTCGGCAGTTGTCCTGGAAACCACCAAAAAACTCCACAAACTTATTTTGGCCAATCGTAAATGAAAGTTGCAATAGGTAGCAGAGGAGTTGAAGATATCAAATGGCTATGTATTCACCATTTTGCATGATACTTTGTCAATGAGAAAGCTGTGTTCAAAGTGTGTGTCAAATTTACTCAGTCAATCAAAAACAACAATGCGTTGACGATTCAGAGCATTGTTTGTAACTGTTTCAATACAATAAAAGTGAAGTTTTTGCATAAATATGTGACAATGGATGAAACATAGATCCACCACTTTACACCAGTGTCAAATCGGCCGTCAGTTGAGGGACAGCAGCAGGTGAAAGCCATCCAAAACGACCAAAGATGCAAACATTAGCAGGCAAGGTTTTGGATTCGAATTTTGGGATGCACAAGGTATTTTGTTCATCGATTATCTTGAAAAAGGAAGAACCATCAATAGTGAATATTATTCCTGTGTTTGAAGGAAGAAATTGCTAAAAATGGCCACAAATGAAGAAGAAAAAGTACTCTTTCACCAAGACAATGCACCGTGTTACAAGTCACCACAATGATGGTAAAAACTACATGAACTGCACTTTGAATTGTTTCCGCACCCACCCTATTCTCCAGATCTGGCCCCCAGTAACTACTGGCTGTTGGCAGACTTTAAAAGAATGCTCCCAGGAAAGGGATTTGGCTCCAATGAAGAAGTGATATCGGAAACTGAAGCATATTTTGAGGTCAAAGACAAATCATTCTACAAAAAGGCATCGAATTGTTAGAGAAGTGTTGGAATCAGTGTATCACTCTAGAAGGAAGCTATGTTGACAAATAGTCGAATTTTGCCAAAAAGTTGTTGTGTTTTAATATTCCACTAGAAATAATAAAATCCTGTTATCTTTGAATTAGAAAAAAATCAACTTTATATTAAAAAAAATGGTTGACTTATCTATAGGAGATTGTGTAAAAATTATTTTTCAGTTAGGATATTTGTACTTATGTGAAGGACTTTATATTGTAGTGTTTGGTTATACAGAATTCCTAATAATATCCAATTTTGATTGTAAAATATTCCCTTTGCAATAAGATCCTGTTATTTTTGGTTTAGTTTGGTTTTATGGCATATCAAACATTGTAGGTTATTTAATGCCAAATTCTCTTTTATATATATATATATATATATATATATATGATTTGTGAACATATTTTGTTGATAATATTTTTAAATAAGCCTAAGCTCATTTTTTGAACACAGTTAAATGGTTCCAAGTCTTGCTATGTATCACTAACAATCAATTAAACCCCAGTTATTTGTTTACACACAGTTAATAAACAAACAGTTCTATTTCTAACTATTCAATTTAGCATTAGTCATTTGATTGCACACATTTTGAATGTTCAACAGTTCTATTTGACCCATAGATGGACCCTATCGGGTGCTATCACTCAAGGCCAGAGTGAACCTGGGAGCAATGGCAATGAACGGGTACTTCAAAAAGCTCCCGAGCTGGAGTCTCACCATCAGATTGTTTAGAGTCATCCAGGACACTTGTTAGTGATGGGGTCTTACTCCTCCACAGAGATGCAGTCAGTAAATTCTACAGCCCCAGCCAACTGGGCTATTTGGGTTAGAAGAAAATTAACATTTTGTGAAAAATTGTTTGACATGTACTTTATTCATTTTATTTATGGGTGATACTATATGTATATATATAGATATATATATATATACATTTGCATGTGTGTGTATGTGTGTGTGTATATATATATATATGTGTGTGTGTGTGTGTGTGTGTGTGTGTGTGTGTGTGTGTGTAAATATAGGTCTTATTTCAACTTAAGCTAAGCATAATAGATATCTATATTTACTATGCATGTAATTCATCTGTTACTTGATACTAATCACTGTGTCATTTTCCCCTGAAATATTTCAATCTCTAAACCTCTACATGTCTACATGCTATAGGTCAAGATTATCTGTCCATACAGATCATAGACATTATCCCCAGTCTTAAACCAGATTACCAAACAAAAAGCACAACAGCGGTTACACCTCTTTCAAATCTCATTTTATATAACATACACACACACTTGCTCACATTTTTACTCTTCAAGGATTTTGCTTGAGATTACTTAGCTAAAACATTTGAATAGAAAAATAAATCTCTGCTTTTGTTTTCTTAAGGATTAGGTAATACAACAGTTAAGTATTTTATTTCACCTCTTGTATATTTTGCTTTGATGTATCAAACTGCAATGCGTAGTAGAAGAAAGTTTCCCAATTCTCATATCATTATCTGTGTCTATAGTCTTCATATATTTTCTGTTTCTTTTTCTTGTTTACTTTTGGAATATTATAAAAAGTCCTGGGCTTAGGATCCATAACCAAAGGCTCCAAGGAACACAAAATAGTCAAATATGTCATCTACAGTAGACAGATTTGTTTATAACATTAGCCAGTGTTGAAACTTCCAGGATTATTGGGCTATGAACACCATTCCAAAATATATGTAGAAAAGCTTTTCACCCGAAGATCAGATTTCACAAAGTGTAGTTATTGAGGCAGTGCATCTCACTTGATATTGTTTGCAGCAACATTGTTTCTATTCTATCAGTGTGATGATGAGCAGCTAAAATCTACAAGAAAAATAAGTTGCAAAGTTTGAAAATAAAAACTCTTATAGATTGATAAGAATTAGAATTTTTTATTTGGCCTAATGAGTAGAGTGTTTGCCAATGTCTCCAGGAGACTGGGGTCTATCCCAGGTCGAGTCATACCGAAGACTCAAAACGTGGTGCATGATGCCGCCTCGCTTAACACTCAGTATTATAAGGTAAGGTTCAAGGGTAAAGTGGAGCCATCCAGGGAATGGAGTAATGCCCTCCCCTACACATCAGTGTAGTAGCTATTGAAAAGGGAGCCTGCAGGTCTCCCTCAATAAGGTCACCAACATTTTTTTTTTTTAAGTTTAAAAAAATTCTTATAATATACTGGCAATGTTTCCTTATCTAAGGAAAATAGTTGTTCACAGTATCATTTTGTTTTTTAATAACTGAAAATATGTCCTTCTGAAATGTGCAAATTTTCTTAGTTCTGAAAATGTTGATTTCTTGTCCACAATCTTATTTTGTTTTTAATCAATTTCCTAGCTGAAAATGGTTATTCATCTGTATGTCGTTCTGAAATGGCAGATATACTTCTGGATTTCCAAAAATTAATGTCAGAAATATTTGGGAATAAGAGTAAACACATAAAATTGTCTTATGAATTTGTACAAAACTGCAAATATTTACCAACAATAAATAAAGTACAACCCCATAGTGTATGAGTGTCAATTGTAAATTGATTGGCAACATATCATTGGGATGTAATACACCTGATCCAATAATCATGTAATGTTCCACTTTTAATACATTTGTCATGGCTTAGCCATCCCTGATTTAATCTAAAAATAAAAATCCATCATTTCAAAAGTTAATATATTTTCTAACCATTTCAATTGCTCACAATTTTTTTTTCTCCTCACACAGGTCATGATAAAATTGGAGGAATCTTGATGCCAACATGTTATTAATAACTAGTGTCAACATCATAAAATATATTTTTTACGGGGATATATTTTGAGATGAAATGCCAGACTCTTCGCTTTTTATCTTTTTTTACTTATATCTTTATTGCTCAGTCAGCTGGGGCTGTAGAATACACTGGCTGGACCTCTGCAGAGGGGTAAGACCCCCACCACCAATGAGTGTCCTAGA
>OY757921.1:30219037-30221537 GCA_963585895.1 Sepioteuthis lessoniana
GTGTGTATATATAAATATATATATATATATATATAAAGAGAGAAAGAGGGGGGTGGAAGAATGTGAACTTGGCAATATATATATAGAGAGAGAGAGAGAGGGGGGGTGGAAGAATGTGAACTTAGCAATTTTATTTTGGGCAGGTTCTATCTTTAAAAAAACCAGCCTTTCGGCAGAAATATATATAAACATAATATGGAATAAAACCTGATAAAACAAATCAATTTAATTTTCAGGATTGTCTTCCTTTTCTCATACCAACTCCTTTGCATGAACAGAAGTTCAAGAGGAGTGAATTCTAAGTTTTCCTTCTAGACCAGTTGCTATACTTAAGTTAAAGAACTTAGTCTGCCCTTCTGGAGAGAGAATTGTTGGATACATACCATTCCCAAGAATATGAGCACTATGTGAAATGCAAACATCTTTGTCCAAGATTTGGACTCTGGTCACAGTTTCTATTTCGATGGTGAAAACCATTACACCACAAGCATGTACATACACATATATATATATGTGTGTGTGTGTGTGTGTGTGTGTGTGTGTGTGTGTGTGTGTGTAGTTTGGCAGCAGTCTTTCATTTAAGCATGTTTGATTAAATAATAAAGACACACTTTGTCTATATGATTTTATGAAAATCCTTTCAAGTTTCCTGAAATGTGTCTTGGTTTCAGGTTGGAATCAGTTGATGAATTTACCAAAATTGTCCCAGGTGCTTTTGGACCTTTCACAGGCCATCATCAGGGGTTGCTTGCATGTATAAAGAGTGTTTTTTTAAAGAGTTTTTGAAAGTTTTTTAGGTTTTTATAGCACATCAAAATCATATAAATATATTAATAATGAGCCAGGCCATTGGCCTAATGAGTAGAATGTTCACCAATGATCCAGGAGACTGGGGTTCAATCCCAGGTCGAGTCATACCAAAGACTCAGAAAATGATACTTGATGCTGCCTTGCTTAGAAATCAGCATTATAAGGTACAGATCAAGGGTAAAGTGGAGCAATCCAGGGAATGGAGTAGCACCCTCCCCTACACCTCAGTGTAATAGATATTGAAAAGGGAGCCTTCACGTCACCCTCGACTAAGGACTAATAATGCAGTTTGCTATATTTATAGATAAAATGTGCTCAATATTGGTTTAGTTTGGTTTTATAGCATATCAACAATTTTAGATTATTTAATGCCAAATCCTATTTATACATATATATTAAATATATATGACTTGTAAACATTTTATAGATAACATTCTTAAATGAGGTTGAGCTCTTTTTTGCCCACAGTTAAATGGTTTCAAACTTGAAACCATTTAACTGTTAAATTGTGACTGTTAAACAGCAATACAAGTATTGCTGTATAACAGTCACAATTTAACATCAGTCATTTATTTGCCCACATTTAAGTAGATATACATGATATGTAAGAGATTAGTTTGTTGATAACTTCATTTTTAAATGAGTTAGAACTAATTTGTTTGCATATTAGTATTGCTATTGTTACTACATAGTTAAATTGTTTCAATTATTGTTATCTAGCACTTATAATTCTATTCAATATTAATCATTTGTTTGCACAAAGTGAAGTGGTTACAAATATTGCTATTTAACACTGATTATTTTATTCAACATTATTCATTCATTTGCATACAGGGTTTCAAGTATATATCACTAGCAATTCAATCAAGGGTGTGTCCTCATGGTGTAATGGTTAAAGCGATGGACTGCGGAATCATAGTAAGTGAGTTTGTACTCCGGTCGCGCTATTATGTCCACTTTTGGGTAAATACCCTTGGGAAAGATATGAACCCCCCCTTATCCTCCCAGCTATGGGTTAAATAGTACCACTACTGTTCTTCTAAGAGAATGGCTTCAGCATTAAATAACGTACAAAGGTTGATATGCCATTAAACAAAGAAACCAAACCAAACCAAACCAATTCAATCAAACATCAGTCATTTGTTTACACATAGTTAGATGATCAATTTCAAACAATTCCTATTTACCATGATTTGTTTGCACTCATTTTAAATGTCAAACAGTTCTTTTTGACCCATAGATAAGATCCTATCAGATGCTACAACTCCAAGCCAGAGTGGACCTAAGAGTGATGGCAATGAAGGGGTACTTCACATTCCCCAAAGCTGCAGCTTTGCTGGAGCCTCACAATCAGAGTGTTTAGAGTTATATCCAGGACATTTATTGGTGGATGGGGTCTTATCCCTCTGCAGAGATGCAGTCAGTGTATTCTACAGCCCCAACCAACTGGGTTTCAATTTTGGTGATAAGTCATATGTAAGTTAGAGTAGAATAGACAAACAATGAATGACTGTTGATGACTGTCAGTTTCTTACCTATATGATAATCTGACCAAGCTATATATATATATATATATATAATATATTTCATACAGAGAGAGAGAGGCAAAGCATTACCATGAATCCTTGTGCCCCATCAGAAACCAAGCTTTGTTGGTTTTCCATTGTTATATAGTCATCTTCTGATTCAT
>OY757921.1:30226537-30321537 GCA_963585895.1 Sepioteuthis lessoniana
AGTCAGTGGTCAAAAGAAAACCAAAAAACCCTCCGCGAATCCTGCAATGCTACAATTACTAAAGTGCTCAACACCAGACAATGGAGCCAATTATATTTTTATTTTATATATATATATATATATATATATATATATATATATATATATATGAGGAAAATAGTCTAGGGGTTAGACCTGAAATAAATTATTATTATATAATATATTATATATTATTATATATTGAATACTTTTGTAATTATTTTTCTTACCCAGTAATTCATCTAAATTTTTCCATAACCTTCCTTTTGATCAGTAATTACAACAAATCATAAATTATTTTGATTCCTTAGACTAGAGATTTCCATCTCAAGCACACAAAAGAGCCATTATATCTTGTAAAGAAGGTGCAATGGGCAGAAAAGGAAGTGGATGAAGAAGGGTCCACAATTTCTACCAAATCTTATGTTCATCTCTAATAAAGCTAATATTTGCATATTGTGGTTGTTCTAGTTATTTCAAGAGTAAGAGAATGAAAAAACCTGTTTTGTTAAAAGTTCAAAACCATCTTTTCTTTTTGTTTTATGATTGTGTAATAACAATACTCTACAAAAAATAGTTTCTAAGTGAAATTGCAGGTTTCTCACCATCAGTAACTTGCTCTAACCACATCAATAATCTTACACGTGCAAAGAGGAGAGTTGTTATGACAGTAAGTTAATGTCTTGTTGTGGTGAAATAATTTTTATGTTAGACTTGCTGATAAATGACTACTGAGTGTTGAGTTCAATCCTTACACTTGTAGCTTTGTGTTAAATCTAAGCTAGTTATCTTTATTTATTTTTTTTCATTTTTTTTGTCATGGTATGATGGTTAGTAAGTTAGTCTTGCAAATTAGTTACTAATTAGATACTAGGCAGTTTGGTTCTTACCAAGCATTCCATATGTCAAGCCATGTGCAAAATCTATGTTATGCTTAGTTTTATTTATCTATTTTTATGGCACTTTTCATGATGAGCTCTACTCACAAACTGTTGTTAGTGAGTTGAATTTTCATTGTGTACTTCTAGTGGTATGCCAAACCAGACTAGTAGTAGTAAATTGCTTCTGCTCTAAGTACTAACAATAAACATTTGATAAAGTCACACACACACACACACACACACTCACAAGGGGTTTCTGAAATGTTCTCAGAGCAACCAAGAAGTGAATGGCTTTTTTTTCTTTTTTTTTTGTAGGGTGATTATTTTATGATTGTTTAAAAAAAAATGTTGGTGATGTTAAACACCCACAGTTTTTATTATTCTTTTCTTGACAAAAATCTAAAAAAAAAAAGAAAAAAAGACAAACTTGTTTGGCCACTCTACCCAATAGTTTATTAAAAGGTTCTCATGGATATCAGTTTGTACAATTTTATCGCAGGCAAGTAATGTAGTCAAACTCCCACCTTTCAAAAGTGAATAAAAGTATCAAAGTAATTTATGTATTTTAGAGGCTCATATATTTTCAGTTCACCATTAAACAAGACATAACACTTGTCAACTTTTCTTTAGACAAGCCACAATGGTTACAGTCTTTAATGTTGGAATATTAAATACTTGAAAGAAAGTATCTGACAAAAAAATAGCATAACATGACCATTTTAAGGATTCACTATGATATAACATTATGATTATTATCAGAATATTTAATTTTCTATTAAAAGAATTTTTAAAAAATATTTTTTTCATAATAGATGACTATTCTTTCACTGGTTCCTCTAACTAGTTTTGGGTGCTATTCATGTAATGTGTCTTGGGCAGAAATTACCCAGCAGAGCTTATCCTTCTCTAGATCTACAACTGGTTTAAATTGAGAGTTTTCCTTCTCCTAGACTGGTTACCATACTAAGGTTAAGGACCCTAGTCTACCCTACTATTTACTTATAACTGAATGGAGAATAGTTGGATTCACACCTTTTCCAAGGGTGTTAGTGTGTAGCAGAAAGAAACTTGAATTTTTGTTTGGTATGTAATTTAATTTGACCGTTAGAGTCGCCGAACATTTTCACTCAATCAGGATGACCTGGCTGTCCTATTCAACCCAAACCATATTTCCTAACAGCACCAAAAATTGAAGAAAGCCCGCAAATCTCTCTTGATCAGAAATCCTCAATGGGAACGAACATCTTAACATCTGTTCCTGAATAGCAACATCAACCATTATGAGGAGAGCCATCTAGTTTATGGATCCCTTGGGTCTATTCTTCTAGACCAAGGGATTCTAGTTAAAAATGAATTAGATGATACACTCTAACAACTTCCTACCTTCTTTCTTTACTACAAGGCTCGCAGCATACCAGCGTAAATCCCTTACTTCATGCTGCCATTAAAACCTTGATACAAAAACCTAACAACATCTTCGTTCTTCTTCACCACCTTGATTTTCCATCAACATTTAGCAAGGGGTAACAACCAACAAAATACCAACACAACCAACGTAAAATCTTAAACCAAAAACCCAACAACAATAATAATAATAATAATGTTATCCCCATTGCTATAAGTGCTATGAGAAAGACAAACAGATTCTACTTCCTATGACATTAACCATTATGCCATAACTGCCAACAATAGATTAATTATTCTATACAATTAAATACTGAAAAGTTTTCTACAAACCAAGATGGTTAATTTCTTATGAATATTTTTTAAGAATAAAAAATCTTTATTAATGATGTGCCATATGTGTTGAATTACATAATGAATTGAGGAATAGCATGTTGGTTTCAAGGTTGTAGATTATTTCCTTCTTATTGGACGTTTTTAAGCAACTAACAAGTGACATCACACATGAGAAAACATGAACGTGGCTAAAAAGAGAAACCATAAGAGAGAAACTGAATCTCTTCTAATAGTAGCTCAAAACAACGCCATAAGGACCAATCATATAAAAGCAAGAATAGATAAGATGCAACAAAACAGCAGATAAAGGTCATGTGGTGATAAAGACGAAATGATCTCTCACATAATAAGCGAATGCAGCAAACTAGCACAGAAAAAATATAACACTAGATATGACTGGGTGTGCAAGGTGAGCCATTGGGAATTGTGCAAGAAATTTAAATTTGACCATACAAACAAATGGTATATGCACAACACAGAATCTGTCCTGGAGAATGAGATGCACAAACTCCTCTGAGATTTTGAGATACAAATGGATCATCTAATCTCGGCCAGACAACCAGACAACCAGACCTAGTAATAATCAAGAAAAAAAAGAACTTAATGAATTGTCGATTTTGCTGTCCCGGCTGACCACAGAATAAAATTGAAAGAAAGTGATAAGAAAGATAAGTACCTGGACCTTGCTAGGGAATTGAAAAAACTGTGGAACATGAAAGTGACGATGATATCAATTGTGAATAGTACCCTTGGTACAGTCACCAAAGGATAGGTACAAGAACTGGAGGACTTGGAAATCAGAGGACGAGTGGAGACCATCCAAACTATAGCATTATTGAGATTGGCCAGAATACTGAGAAGAGTCCTGGAGACTTAAAGAGACTTGCTGTCTCTCAAACTCCAGTGAGAAACCATCAGCTAATTCTGGTGTGAAAAACTCAAAAGGGAGTAAATAATAATAGTAATCATTATCATCATCTCGCCCAGATGACTAGGGATTGCAAAACTTGGAAATAAGAGAACAAGTGGGAACAAACCAAATTACAGCATTATTAAGTCGGCTAGAATCCTGAGAAAAGTCCTGGACAATAGAGGAAACTTGCTGTCACTCAAACTCCAGTAGAAAACAGCTTACTCTGGTGGGAAAAACTCTCAAAAGAGTAACAACAATAATAATAATTTAAAAGATCACATGACAAAATGTAGTTATTTTAAGGGGAAGGGAATCTTACCTTACAATGGAATCTTTAGCACAATGCTAGAATATCAAATACGAAACACATATGCTACAAATGGTATGTGAGATATATATGCATGTATATACATATATACAGCTATGTTTCATCTGATTATTGTATTGTTTTATTAAAATACATGAGATTGTCAGAAAATATTTATCATATTTTTTAACCTGCTCTACTGGCCAGTATTTGAGCACTTTTCTGATTTTAAGAAAAGACATTTTTGTAATGATTTGTTTATTTCACTGTGCACACATACATGTGTGTGTATATATATATGTGTGTGTTTGTGTGTGTATACTTATATATGTATGTGCATAGATATATATATATATATATATATATGTATGTATGTATGTATGTGTGTTTATATATATGTTTGTATGTGTGTGTGTGTATATATATATATATGTGTGTGTGTGTGTGTGTGTGTGGTGCCTTCAATAAGTTTCCGGACTTTTTTTGTACAGGCATTTAAAATTGTCATAGACTCTTGAAAATTCAGTATCTTATTGCTATACATCTTATGAGATGACTGACCAATTTTTAGGATTTTACGTTCAAATGAACGGCTACAGCAGGAATTAACAATACACCCTACTAAAGCCTGATTGTCACAGCTGGTGAATTTCAAAAATGCAATCTGGACGTGAGGACACTTTAGAAGAATGATATGCAATAAAATTCTGTTTTAAACTTGGAAAAAATGCCACAGAAAAGTATGGAATGCTTTAGACTGCTTTTGGAGCATCTTGCGTGAATTGAGCATCAGTTTTTGAATGGCATAAGAGATTTAACGAAGGCAGGGAGTCTGTGAGGGATGATGAAAGGTATGGGAGGAGTAAGGAAGTCAGAACACCAGAGTTGATTGGCCAAAGGGTTAGGGTTATGGTTACGGTTACTATGTTGAGGTTTTA
Source organism: Sepioteuthis lessoniana (assembly GCA_963585895.1). NCBI lineage: Eukaryota > Metazoa > Mollusca > Cephalopoda > Myopsida > Loliginidae > Sepioteuthis > Sepioteuthis lessoniana. Next base: position 30,231,335 of record OY757921.1, read on the forward strand.
AGGAAGTTCAGGAAGAGATTCCGTCAGAAGAGGCCAGCACTCTTCAAATCGGGTCAGTGGCATTTCCAGCAGGACAATGCACCAGTCCACAACTCCATCCTTGTCACCGACTATTTGACCAAGATGGGCATCAAGACAGTTCCTCAGCCTCCCTATAGTCCAGACCTTGCTTCCTGTGACCTTTGGTTATTCCCTAAGCTCAGGGGCTGTCATTATGAGACAGTTGAGGAGATGAAAGAGGCTGTGATGAAGGTCCTTGACATGCTCACATAAGAGGACTTCCATGGGGCCTTCCAGAAGTTGTTGGAATGGTACAACAAGTCCATTGCAGCTGGAGGAGATTACTTCAAAGCGGACTAGAGTTTCATGTGTGTACTATCAATAAAAGTGACCATACGAAAAAAGTCTGGAAACTTATTTAATGATCCTTGTATATAAATGTATGTATGTATGTATGTATGTATGTATGCATGTATGATAGATAGATATATGTGGAAAGTTGGATAAATCAAACACTTAACTCAGATTCAGATGTGTGATATTTCGTTTGGGCTTTATTTCATCTCCATGAACTTCTTCAAGACTACATATTTCTATCATACAGTCAGATTCACTACAAATCTAGCTTTTCAACATGTATGTATGTATGTATGTATGTATGTATGTATATAAATGTATGTGTGTGTGTGTGTGTGTGTGTGTGTGTGTGTGTGTGTGTGTGTATGTGTGTGTGTGTGTGTGTATATATATATATATACATATATAGCTGCTTTACTATACTACTTGTAGAACCCTAAATCAAACCTATAAACTCATCCCTTATTTTCTCACAGTTCCTCTCAGCACCATATTTGTAGTTATTGCCTTTTATATTAATAGTATTAATAGGATCTTTTATTTATATTCATTCTTAGATGAAACATTATTAGTTATAATAATAACTAGCATTTTCATTAATGATTTTTTTTTTGTTTTTTGGGTTTTTTTTTTTTGTTTCACTCAGTTGAGCTGTAATCATACAACAGCAAGGAACAGTACAGATCAGAAATAAAATATAAGCTGTCAGTGAGACACAAACTCATATCTCAGATGTTGAATATATTCAGTTTCTTGAGTTGTGCAATTAGACAAAGATCTTTGTGTCCTGCTAACAAACCTGTATCCTAATCCCAATAGTGTTCAAACCAGATTGTTGATTGGCTGCTTGGTTGGTTGGTTGGTTGGTTGGTTGGTTGGTTGGTTGGTTAGTTGGTTGACCTTATTACCCCTTGTTAGATACACTGCCCCTAACTTGTAATACAGGTGCTTTCCATTAACTATATAAAAGCTCGTATACTATAAATATGAATAGAAACTATTCAAATTTAGTGAAAGGTCTCCAAATAAAAACAGCTATATTGTGAACTGGACAGGTTCTGCAAGTTATTTGCCTGCATACCTACTAGTCCTTTCACATGGGGCTGTGTCAACATAAAGAATGAAAGGGTATTAAGCATAGAAAAAATATCAATAGAAAGGGTAGAAATCAAGAGAAAAAAATGGAAAAAGGACTGTGTAGAAAAAAGAGCAAAGAGTTGAGAAAAAAGAAGGAAATAAGGAAGGAAGATAAATGATTAAAGGAATGAAAAAGAAAAAAGAATTTAGGAAAAGAAAAAAAAAGAACTAAGAAATAGGAAAGAATAAAGAAGGGTTAGAGATAAGTAGGAAGAAATATTGAACAGAGAGAAAGAAAAAGAGAGGAAGAGTAAAGGATGTAAAAAAAACAAAAAAGAGGGCGGAGAAGAAGAAGAGGAGTAAGAACTCAAAAAATAGGAAAGGGAAAAAAAAAAGGAATAAAATGAATGAGTGATAATGTCAGTTTGGGAGGAGTCAGTTTGGTTACAATAAAAAAAAAAAGCACTCAAAGAAGGCATTTATGATTTTATTGTGGATGAGATTGAATTAAAGATTTTTAATATACTCATTGGCTTCATTATTTTTCTCTTCGGATGAGGGGAAAAAGGTGTTGACTATCACCAAGATACACTTCGCACACAGACACACACACTCTCACTCACTCTCTCTCTCTCTCTCTCTCTCTCTCTCTCTATCTCTATCTCTCTCTCTATCTCTCTCTATCTCTCTCTCTCTCTCTTTTGATCTTTTTTCTATGCCAACTTTTCTTTGTTTCTGCTGTCAAAAAATCTTGTTTAGGTATGCAATTGAGGATGGCAGTGTTTGCGGGACAAAGCTTTACCCACTTAAGTAGAAGCTATTTTGATTGTAAAAAATGTAACCTGGGCTGCTGAAAAGGTAGAGATGAGATTACAGTACAATGTAACATTAGTAGAAAGTCAGTTTGTTTTTTTTATCCTCAGTGCAACACACCTTTATCTTCTATAGAGAAGAGGAAAAATCTTATTTCTTCATCTGTAATAGCTGTGGCTTCTATAGTTCTTATTACAAAACAACTATAATTTGGAATGCATTTTTTCTAATTTAGCTGCAAAATCTTTATTTCTAATTGAATCTTCAAGTAATCACTATAAACTGCTATTCACCATGTATTTATTACTCCTGCGCAAGAAACAATGAACAAAAGACATATATTACTCATTTTAATCTTGTTACCTTTTTGCTGCCATTTTTCAGTTTTTGGTAGCTTTTCCTGTTTAAAAATATGTTAGTTTAAAACATTTCAACAACTGTAAAACGTTCTGAAATCATCACTAAATAATTTGAATTGTTTTTAGAAGAAAGAAAAAGATAGTATTATGTACAGTAGTATATGAATCATTTAAATTCATATTTGTCCATGATATTAGATCAATTATGACCCCCAGATTGAAATCATGTAATTGTTTGAAAAAGAAAAAAAACTGAGTTTAGCATTAAATAATCTAACAAGAAACAAACCAAGTTAAACTTAAAGTAATTAGTGTAAGTTGCCTCAGAGAATTTTAAGATCTTTTCTAAAAAGACTCCAATTCTCAACAATCATTAATTCTTTATCAATCCTCTTTAAATCTCCCCATGTCTACATTATACTTATCTTTTTTCTATAAGTATTTTTTTAATGTTCTTTATCTTTTTTGTTGTGCTGTCAATGATCCCTTTGATATTAAAATAGCTTACATATGGTGGAAAGGTAGGAGAATGGTGAAAGATTTGGGTGGATTAGGTTAACCTTCCTTCTCATCTTATTTCTTATGATCCTTCTTGACTGTGGGAACTTAAAAGAAAACTCAGGGTCTATTGTTTTGTCCCTCCTTATCTCCTTTTTTCCCTTTTTTTAGGTTTTTTTTTTTTTTTGCATTTAGCATATTTTTTAATGCATTTTCTTAGTCTTCTACTTTACTTTCTTTTCCCATCTTTTTCTTCATTTTTTTCTTTGGTTCTATTTTCATCTTTTTTTTCTACATTTCTTTTTTTCATATTTTTCCTTAATTTTTTTCATATTTTTTCATCATTTCTTTTTTCATATTTTTCACCTTTTCTTTTTACTTCATTTTGTCAGCTCTTCATCTAATTTTTCTGCCTCTAATTTTTTCATTTATATCTTCTCCAGCTCTATTTCTTCTTCTTCTTCTTCTTCTTCTTCTTCTTCTTCTTCTTCTTCTTCTTCTTCTTCTTCTTCTTCTTCTTCTTCTTCTTCTTTCTTTCTTTCTTTCTTTCTTTCTTTCTTACCTTTTTCTCTCATTCTCTGTATCTTCTTTATTTCAATAGTAATTTGCTACCTTTCCTCTTCATACATTGTTTCAACAAGATTTTCTCCATTTTATTTTCTTTCTTTTAGTTCCACACACACTCACTCACTCTCTCTCTCTCTCTCTCTCTCTCTCTCTCTCTCTCTCTCTCTCTCTCTACCTCCTTTCCTGCTACTTCTAAAATATCCCAAAACTGTCACATCTAATATATTCCCAGTTTTCAATAGAAAAACTGAGATATAAAAAAGGGACTGTGATATATATCTATTTACAAAATGTCCTTAGAACCTGTATAAATTAAGTACAAAGTTACCTAGGGGATGGAGAGAAATCTTCTACCAATGCAGTTCTTTAATTTGGAGAATAATAAACAATCCAAGAGAATACTATAGAATTGACTGTAGCTTTATTAGAATAAAATTCACCTCCCACATCTTTTGGGTTGGGTAAATATGTTCATAAAAGTTAAGCAATGATGAGCTTATTTTGGTCTGAAATGGGTGAACACTTTGAGACAGCAAGTCCCAGAAGCAACCTGAAGACTGTGTGCCAGATTAAGCAAAGCTTGATAAATAACAAGAACAGTTGTAGTAGAGAAGAGTTCCCATCAAATAACTTAAGTTAAGCAACCATAAACTTATTCAGTTTATAGGTGACCACTTTGAAACAGCAGGTCCTTAAAGCCTTTGTGCCAGATTAAGCAAAGCTTAATGAATAACAAGAACAATTGTAATAGAGAAGAGTTCCCATCAGATCACTTAAGTTAAGCAACTATGAACTTATTCAGTTCTGAAATAGGTGACCACTTTGAAATAGCAGGTCCTTAAAGCCTTTGTGCCAGATTAAGCAAAGCTTAATAAATAACAAGAACAGTTGTTGTAGGGAAGAGTTCACATCAAATCACTTAAGTTAAGCAATCATAAACTTATTCAGTTTATAGGTGACCACTTTGAAACAGCAGGTCTTTGAAGCCTTTGTGCAAGATTAAGCAAACCTTAATCCTTAATTAATAGCAGGAAGAATTGTAGTAGAAAAGAGAAGACAGCATCAAGTAGAAAGCTTTGAGCTCATTTGCTGATAAGTTATATCAGTTTATCCCAACACTTCTTCAAACTTTTATCTTATTAGGAATGGAGGTTGGTTAGTTGGTTGTTTTAAAAGATAAGTTTGATTGTTCTTTTCTTTTAGGATTTCTCACATATCTTGGAGTATTATAAACATGTTGTTTTCACTAACTTGTCAAAATCCTCAGCAGTTTCTTTTGATTTCATTTAATGATTCTTTTCTAGGATTTCAAGATAATGGACAAGGTTCATTCCTATGTATTTCTTTACTCTGCTGTTGTTTTTTTATGGTGGTATTAAATTTCTAGAGCATCTGTTAATCTTACAATTTACACCTGGAAGGTCTTGCTTCCTCTACAGGTTACTTTGGGCAAAGTTGTATAAAAGATGGGTTGTTACCCATGCAGTGAGTCTCCTTTATCCATACTTGTGTTTGTTCTGGGTATGATGCTAAACTGCATTTGATGTTGAGGCTCCAGTTCTGGAGCTTGAGACTGTGGTGTACTCCTTCAGTGCCATTACTCTCAGGTCCACTCTGATCTGGAGTGGTAGGTCCTGTTAGGGTCTTATCTATGGGTCAAATAGATCTATTTGAAAATGATTAGTGTTAGATAAGAATAAAGTAAAGTTGGCGACCTTAGTCAAGGCTGACCCAAAGGCTCCCTTTTCAACAGCTACTACACCGAGATGTAGGGGAGGGCACTACTCCATTCCCTGGATTGCTCCACTTTACCCTTGAACCTTACCTTATAATGCTGAGTTTTAAGCAAGGTGGCATCAAGTACCATTTTTTTAAGTTTTTGGTATGACTCAACCTTGGATTGAACCCCAGTCTCCCGGACCATTAGCGAACACTCTATTCATTAGGCCAATGGCCCAGTTCCACTAGATTAGAATACTTGAACCCATATAACTGTATACAAACACAACCTAGTTGGCTGGGGCTGTAGAATATGACAACTGCATCTCTGCAGAAGAGGTAAGACCACCATTCCCAATGAGTGTTCTGGATAAGACATTAAACAATTTGATGGTGAGGCTCCAGTCCTGGAACTCTGGGAAATGTGGTGTACATCTTCATTGCCATTGCTCCCAGGTTCATTCTGAACCGGAACGGTAGTTACTATAGGGTCCTATCTATGGGTCAGATAAAACTGTCGGATATTTTAACTTTGCCCAAACAAATAATTTATGTTAAACTGAATTGTTAGAAATAGAACTGTTTAACCCCTTAACTGTGTGTAAACAAATGACTGATATTTAATTGAATTGTTAGTGATACATTGCAATACTTAGAACCTTTTAACTGTGCAAATGAATAAGTAATGGTGAATGAAATTATCAATGTTAAATATCAATACTTGAAACTCCTTAACTATGTGCCTAAATTGAATTATTAGTAATATATTGCAATACTTGAAACCATTTAACTGTATGTAAATGAATGAGCGCAAAAGAATTTTGAATAGAATTATTAGTGTTGAATTGAAATACTTGAAACTCTTTAACTGTGCCTAAATTGAATTATTGGTATTATATAGCAATACTCGGAACCATTTAACTGTGTGTAAATGAATGAGTGCAAATGAATGCTGAATAGAATTATTAGTGTTGAATTGAAATACTTTAAACTGTTTAACTGGGCGCAAAATTTGAATTATTGGTATTACATAGCAATACTCGGAACCATTTGACTGTGTGCAAATGAATGAATGAATAGTGTTGAATTGAATAATTAGTGTTATATAGCAATACTTGAAACCATTTAACTTTGTGCAAATTAATGAGCTCTGTCTTGTTTAAAATTAACTTTACCTATAGATTATTTGCTTGCAATTCCTATATATGATGTATATGTATAAAGCAGATTTGGCATTAAATAACCTACAAAGGTTGATATGCTATAAAAACCGACCATTTAACTGTGTGTCAAAAAATGGCTGTTAAATTGAATTATTAGTATTATATAATAATACTTGAAACTATTTAATTGTGTGCAAAAAAATGAGCCCTGGATTGTTTTAAAATTGTTACCTACAAATTATTTGTTTGTTTGTTTGTTTGTTATGGCATATCAACCTTTGTATTATTTAATGCCAAATCCATTTTTATACAAAAACAGTTCTATTTCAAACAATTCAATTTAGCATAAGTACACAGTTTAATTGTCAAAAACATTTCTATTTCAAGCAATTCAATTTAGTCAAACAGTTCTATTTTAAACAATTCAGTTTAGTATAAGTATAGTTTTTGTTTACACACTGTTAAATGTCAATTTTTTTTGTTTGTTTGTTAAAATTATTTGTTTACTAATCATATATATAAACAGGATTTGGCATTAAATAACCTACAAAGGTTGATATGCCATAAAACACAAACAACCAACCTTGAACTCTCATAGCTGAGTCCACATCTTACAATGTTAACTGTTGTGTCACGAGCAGCTCCAACAAGAGCCAATACAGATTGGCACCCATGGCATTACAAGAATTATCAGAACAAGTTTGAAGATGGTATTAGACTACTTTAAAGGTTCCAGTTGTAGATTTGTCTTTAGGGTCCTTTTCTTTGGCTCCTTTCCTTTAAGTGGGTACAACAAGGTAGCAGATGTTTAAATTCAGAGTTATCCTAAAAAGCCTAGTTTTCCCTGTGATTTAGTTCATAGATAGGACAGAAGAAAATAGATGGATTCATGCCTTTCCCAAATAAATTAGCACATAGGAAACACAAACACTCTCAGCTGAATTTTATATTTGTATCATTGATTTCCTTTTCCACTTAGCATCTAGACTACCCACACATTGTGTCAGCAAGTTTCACAAATAAAATCATTTTTATTCTTTTTTTCTGTGGTATATATATATATATATATATATATATATATATATATATATACACACAGAAGGAGTTGTTTCTAGTGTAGTGGCTAACAAGCTAGACTCTGACATCATAGTAAGCAAATTCAAACTCCAGTGTTGCTATTACATTCACTTATGGACTAATATCCTTGGAAAAGTTATGAATCCCTTATTTCCCACCAGCAATGGATTAAATAGCACCACTATTGTTTTTCTACAAGGATGGCTTTGGTATTAAATAACCCATAAAGAGTGATTTCCCAATAAAGAAAAAAAGATTTGTACACAGATTCTATGTCCTTTTTGTAAGGGAATTTTAAAATAAAGGACCTTTAACTTTTAATGTTCAATTTATTTTCTATTTATTCCTTTTGTAATTCACTATTTTCACTTTTCTCTGGGGAATATTTTAGCTGATATAATTAGTGATGGGGTCTTTACTTTCTGCTCATTTGCTGTGAAGGGAGAGATTTCTTTTAACTGGCTACTGCTCTTTCTCTTTTTTCACTGAGGCAGCAGTTAATTAGGAAATGAAAAATTTAGGTTTTGAAATAGATTTGCACAATTAAAATTGTTAAAATGAGATTTTATTTTGTTTTCAATTACTTTTTTAGTCTTTTCTTAGCTCACAAAATTAAATCACTTTTAAATTAGGAATTCCACAGACAGACAGACAGACAGACCAAACCCTTCATTCCTTTGTTTAATGCTTTTTCCCTCCTCCTCCTCCTCCTCCTCCTCCTCCTCCTAACTATCTATATCTTTCTTTTTCTTCCTCCTCACTATTTCTTTCTTTTTCCTCCTCCTCCACCAGACTATCTATTTCTTTCCCTTTTCTACTCCTTGCTATTTCCTCCTCCTTCTCCAACAGACATTTTTTCATCTTTCCTCTTGGTAATTCCACAGATTCACTTTTTTCTCTGATATTTGTCTCATCCATAGTTTTCATTCTTAAAATATTATTCTTCATTCTTCACATATAGTTCCATATATATGTGTTCATGTTTTTATGATTGGAAGAGTTCATAACATTTATTTTCATTCAAAATCATATGGACCCTTAAGTAACATTAAGCCTTGCTGATGAGGCTTAGAATATACTGACTGCATCCCCTGTAGAAAAGTAAGACGCCTCTCCCCAAAAAGGGTATCCTGGATATGATATCTCATGGTGAGGCTCCAGTTCTGGAGCTCTAAGAGTTGCAGAGTCACTTCCAAGTCTTCTCTGATCCAAAGTAGTAATACTAGTTAGGGTCCTATCAGGGGGTCATATAGATCTGTTTGAAAATTCCTATTAGACAGAAATACTTGATACAACTGTGTGGAAGTAAATAATGAAAATGAATCCGACAGTATGAAGAAAATAGAAAAGCAAAGTAATCCAAAAAGGAAAGTCAACGTTAAAACATTTCCATTTTAGTAAATCTTCATCAGGACTATAAGATGGTAAAACAAGTGTTGTTAGAACAATGATGGATGTTTTAATAAAATGCAATAACAGGGGAAAAGAAAAAATATATATACAAAGAAAAATCATATGATGAAGGTTTACTAGAACCGAAACGTTTTAATGTTGACTTTCCTTTATGATAAATTTATCACTTTTGGATTATTTTGCTTTTCTATCTTCTTCATACAATTGTGTGTAAAATATTTGTATTATAAAATAATTACTTGAAGCTGTAATTGTTTACTAAGGATTATTAGTTACTTGAAACCATATAATTCTGTGTAAACAAATTATTATTAAATAGATTTGTATTAATGTTGGGAATTGTTGAAAGCATTCAACTCTATGCAAATTATTTGTATTAAGAATAATTACTTGAAGCTGTAGGATTATTATTAGTTATTTAAAACCATTTAATACTGTGCAAACAAATTAACTATTATTAAATCGAAATAATTACTTGGAATCATAATTATTTGTATTAGGAATTCTTGAAGCTATACAACTGTGTGCAAATTTTTATGAGATAGGAATATTTGATATCATAACTGCCCCCAAAAAAGAATGAACTATACAGAAAATGTTAACATATCATGAACATGATTCCCTAACTGCTAGTCATAAAAAAAACCTAGATAAGTTGAATATTTATTAAATAGGAATACTTGATACCACAACTGTGTGCAAAAAAAAATTTAAGAAACAAAAAATGTAAATGTACAATGAATCCAATTCATAGGCATAAAATTTCCCTAGACAGTTGGTCATGCCATTAAAATTAGGCAATCATGATTGAGGTACTTTTAATTTTGTGGTATATTGAACATGACTAGTTACTATATTTCTATCATCCCTGCTAAAACACTCTATGTCCACTCACATCATGTCCCCTATTTGGTCCTCATAAACATTGAGCAAGCATTGATAAATATCAGAGAGTGCAAATAATTCTGGATGGAAGAAAATTACATTATATTTTGATTCATTAATATTTTAATTTCTAATATACTGCACTGACTTCTTTTACTCTTGTTATATTTTTTTAAAGAAAGAAAGCAATGAATTGACCTAAAGGAAAAAGAAATAAGTCATAAGAACTTAGATTGAGATACAGAGAGAGAGGAAAAATATTTGGAGAGAAAAGAAAGAGAAAAATAGAAGTGATAAAACAAAAAGAAGAAAACAAAAATTCTTATCAGGTTTTAATTCATAAAATGCCTAGCTGATCACTCCTTAGCAACTCATTAACTTGTAATTTGGAAATGTTATCTTAAGGAATTACCAATCTAAAAGTGGGTCTGATGACTGCTTCTCTGGTTTTTCTTATCTTCTTAAGTATCACTTGGAGCTTATCATGATAACTTTATAGGCATTCTCTTCCTCTACAACCTGTTAATTGTTTGGGGATTGGGGAGAAATTAGAGATGTTGAAAAAGTTACAAATATAGATCTGTGCTGGATAATCCAGAAAGGCAAAAAAAGATGGCGGGGAGGAAAAGAAAACTTCTAGTATAATAATGAAAAATCCTCTTGGGCCTCTTACAAAGATGAAGAGGTACTGAAAAGTTCTTGGCCCAGACAAGGGATTTATACAGCCTGACAATGGCCACATCCCAAGATTAACAAATTAAGTGGTTACATATATAGAGGCACTTCTTGTAAAGGTTGTTTTGTAAGAAATAGAATCAGTAACCAAGGTTCAAATCTTGGATGAAACTATTTGTGCTTCTTTTTGCACTAATGCCCTTGTGAAAGGCATGAATCCCTCTTTTCTCCCTTTAGCTAAGGGTAAATAGAAGAGCAGACTGGGTTCTTTAGCCTTGGTTAGGCAACCAGTTTAGGAGAAGGAAAACTAAAGTCACACCAGCAGTACTCATCTTAAAGAGTGACCTTGTGTTTCATTCTTCACATGGTGGAGGAGTTGGGTAAATAACATTCATATATATGGACAAGTAATACTTAAAGCACTGTTTTATCTAATTATTAGTATTAGATAAGAATACTTGAAACTATACAAATGTGTGCAAATTATTTGTATTTGATAGAAATACTTGATATCATATAAATGTGTACAAAAATCTCTTAAGAAACAGTTACAAAAAATGTAGATATTAAATATATAATGAACACGATTCCCTAACTGCTTGGCATAAAATAACCCTATGCAGGTTGACATGATGTTAGAATCAATCTTTTTTGTCTTTGAAATATATTTCTTTCTTAATATGAAAAAAATATATGCCAAAAAATGTTTCTTATTTTCTTAAAAAATGTCTTTAAAAATGGTATATGTATTAACCTATCCCAAAGGGGGGAAAGTTTTAGTCAGAGACCCAGTTTATAAATTAACAGTCAGTTAGTTTGTCAACATTCAAAATCAGATTGCCCAGTCGGCTGGGGCTGTAGAATACACCGATTTCACTTCTGCATAGGGGTGAGACCCCCCACCCCGTGTGTCCTGTTATGATACTAAACAATCTGATGGTGAGATTCCAGTGATGCTGGGGCTTTGGGGAATGTGGAGCACCCCTTCATTGCCATTGCTCCCAGGTCTACTCTGGTCTGGAATGGTTGCACCTGATAGGGCCCTATCTATAGATTAAATAGAACTAAAGGTATACTTATGCTAAACTGAATTGTTTGAATTAGAACTGTTTGACTTAACTGAATAGCTTGAAATAGAAATATTACATTTAAACTGCGTGCTAATGCTAAACTGAATAATTTGAAATGGAATTGTTTTTGACATTGAAACTGTACTTACACTAAACTGAATTGTTTAATATAGAACTGTTTTGACATTTAACTGTGTGTAAACAAAATGTGAACTTATACTAAACTGAATTAGCTGAATTAGAACTATTTGACTAAACTGAATAGCTTGAAATAGAAATGTTTTTTTACAATTAAACTGTGTACTCATGCTAAACTGAATTGTTTGAAATAAAACTGCTTATTTGTTTAAAAATGGATTTGGCATTAAATAACCTACAAAGGTTGATAAAACCCAAACAACCGAACCAATCAAAATCAGACCCAAGGCCTCTTAATTTATCGTGTAAGTCTTATGGTTTTCTATTAGTCTGGCACAAGGTAATCAACAACAATCAACCAAATTACACCAATTTTGACAAATAAAAAATGCTACGATTGCTTTTGATTGTATTATGTCAGTGGTCATATCAACCACTGACATAATACAATCAAAAGCAATCTTTTTGAATTAAGTTAAAACTAAATTCTCCTAATCCCACTCATTACAAAATAGAACAAACTTTTTAACCAATTCAAAGTATACATAACTGTTTACATATGTGTTATCATTAAGCATGATGACTCAAGATTTTTTGGGACTGGGATTTTTTCCCACCCTGTCTGCTGGGGTGTAGAATATATCGACTGCACCTCTGCCGAGGAATAAGACTCCTCCAACAAGTGTCCTAGATATGACACTAAACCCTCTGATGACGAGGCTCCAGTCCTGGTACTTTGGAGAATGTGGAGTACTCCTTCAGAGCCATTAATGCGTAGTTGATCACAGTACACTAATCACTAAGGTTGATATGCCATAAAACATGACCAAACTAAAGAACAAATGAATGTCAGCAAGTTCAAAGTATTTCATAATGATATTCTTCTGAGAATGATAATACATAATAATAATCTTCTATTTTCATATTCTTGAACAGCTTTCTGAAATTTACTTTTCCCAATTTCTCTCCTCTCTTTCTTCCTTTCTTTCTCTACATTTCAATCTATAAGAGTGAGTCAACAATTTGGTAGCTCTAGGTGTTTTTACTGAGGTTGTGAAGGTGACAATGCAAGCTCATCTGATACTCTCTGAATGCTATTCATTAGATTTGCTTCATTTGCCTGATGCACAGCCTTGGAATCCATGTTTTTTACGTCTACCTGACATTGCTTGATTCTTGCAATCCCAGCAAAATTCAAGCCTGTTAAACTCTGCTTAAAAATTGACCTTGTGTCATATCCTGCCTGAGTGGAGGGGTTGGTAAATATGGTCTAGACCATTAAAATCTTCTCTCCTTCCCAAAATATTCTATCTACTAACTCCTCTACCGACAATTAAAATTCCACTCTGTCTACCCTCTAACAAAAGGCGATTTCACTCAAAGCATCAGATAATGTTTTGGTTAGATATGTTCTGATTTTTTCAATTTGTTGATAAACCATTTGATCTTTCTTGAGGGCTCTGTGACAAATGGCCTTGTAGCCATCTTGTTTTAGTCTTTGTTATTAAAATACACCACTCCACTTACCAGCTCAAACAGTTACCTTCATTTTCTGGAACCTTTTAGGAACAAACCATTTGATCTTTCTTGAGGGCTTTGTGACAAATGGCCTTGTAGCCATCTTGTTTTAGTCTTTGTTATTAAAATACACCACTCCTCTTACCAACTCAAACAGTTACCTTCGTGTTCTGGAACCTTTCAGGTAAAGGTCACCCTTGTTACATTTGACCTGTGTACAACTTAGCTTTTTGCTTAACAGTGGTGTCTTGTTTCCCAGGGCAACCATCACAGAACTTGTCACTTTTGTATATAATGGTGAAGATCATCAGTTGAAAAAAGGTTTTTAGTTGTGAGAGAAGAAGAGTCAAAATTATTTTGCTGAGAAAATCTTAAGTGATTTTAATACAACTAGTAAAAAACTAAATTATGTGCATATTTCTGGCAAATACTGATGGATAATGATGCGGAATATAAAGAGAGATACAGATACATATTAACAGACCAAGAAAGAGTGATATAAAGAGACCAAGATGAACTGTCCAAAATAGAGAGAAAGAGGGATATTAACAGACCAAGATAGATACCGAGAGAGAGAGAAAGAAAGAGAAAGAGAGATGAACAGACTAAGATAGAGATATGACCAGACTGACAAACAGACATGAACAGACCAAGAGAAAGAAAGATATGAACTGACAAAAAGAAAGAGAAAGAGAAATATGAACAGACAAAGATAGATACAGAGAGAGAGAGAGAGAGAGAGAGAGAGAGAGAGAGAGAGAGAGTGAGAGTGAGAGAGATGAACAGACCAAGATAGAGATATGACCAGACCGAGAGAGAGAGAGACAGACAGATAGACAGATATGAACAGATCAAGACAGAGAAAGATATGAATAGACAAAGAGAGAAAGAAAGAGAGATATTAACAGACTAAGATATATACAGAGAGAGAGAGAGAGAGACATGCACAGACCAAGAGAGAGACACAGACATGAACAGACAAAGAGAAAGAAAGATATGAACAAAGAGATAAAGTAAGAGAGATATGAACAGATCAAGAGAGAGAGAGAGAGAGAGAGAGAGAGAGAAAGTGAGTGTATGTGTGTGTGATAGATATAAGCAGACTGAGTGAGAGAGAGAGAGAGAAGGGAGAGAGAGAGAGAGTGTGTGATAGATATAAGCAGACAGAGAGAGAAAGAGAGAGTGTGTGTGTGTGTGTGCGATTGGTATAAGCAGATTGAGAGAGAGAGAGAGAGAGAGAGAGAGAGAGAGAGAGAGAGAGTGTGTGTGTGTGTGTGTGTGTGTGTGTGTGTGTGGTAGATATAAGGAGAGAGAGTGAGAGGAAAAGAGATATGAATAGACCAAGAAAAAGAGAGAAATATGGAGAGAGAAAGAGATATGAACAGACCAAGAGACAGATACACACAAATAGAGAGACAGTGAATGAGAGAGAGAGAGAGAGAGATTGTGTATGTGTGTGTGATATATATAAGGAGTGAGAGAAAAAGAGAAAGAGAGAGAGAGAGAGAGGAAGATAAAAATGGCTACATTTTGCTTGTTATAGCAACAATTCAGCTGATGTAGCTCTCAGTTTTCTTCACTAACCTTCTGTCAATTTTCAATTCAAACCTTTATAATTCAATCCACAGGAGTAGTGTGTACTCATTTCACTATCTATGCTTCTGGAAACACACAATCACAAGGCCAAATCATCTATGAAAAATTAAGTAATGAAATATTTCCTCACATAAACAAACCAATCAACTCTACAAAATAAATAAAGTTCCATTTGAAAATCCAAGACATTTACAAAATATGTCAAAACCTGAAAAAAAAACTGGAGAGTTCAGTGGCCTAAACATTATAACTAAAACAACCAAGATGAAGACACTAGTCTACATAGATTAAGATATAATGAAGATGATTTTATTTAATACAAATTGGTGTCTTCATTGTATGACTAAATCTAATTCATGTCCTTAAAAATTTTGATTAATGCAATGGTTATTGTCATAGGAAGTGGACTTGGTTTCCTGAGTTCAAATCCTGAATGAGGCTGTTTACATTTCACATAGAACTAATTAATGTGCTTCTAAAATTTGATTAAAAATATTTTTAAAGATTTTTTGCATAATATCTTACCTAAAATAAATAAAACTTATCTTACATTATCTATATGCTATCAAATCATCATATTTTTTATGTTTTATATATATATATATATATATATATATATATATATATAAAACCATGATCTTGGAAAAATGGCACATCATAGTAAGATTTTTATGAGCAATACACTAAGAATGCTTTTAATCCAATTTTGCAACTGAATGATTTTGATGGGTCTGTGATTGCACTAACATCAATTTTTAATCTCCCTGATTCTTGATATAGTAGAGATAACTATGAAATGCTAATCAGAATCCTTTACCTCTTCCTAAACAGAAGCATCAATATCATCATGGACTCCTGTATGAATATGTGTATATGTATGCATATGTGTATTTATATGTACAAGGGTTGGCTGAAAAGTTCATGAACTGACTAAGATACTCTCATGGAATGTGACCAAAGAGGTTTATTTTTCACAAGAGTCTTCCTCGTGGTGTACACTCTTCTTCCATTGGTGTTGCAGTGCTTGGATCCCATTGTTCAAAAAAGTTATCAACAGCAGATAAGATGTCATCATAAAAACTTTTCATATGCATGTATATATATATATATATATATATATATATATATATATATATATATTTCAAATTCATAATTCCCACCCTGAAGAAGATCTAAAATAGTTTCTACCTGGAAATTTACGTAATTTCATATGTTAAATAATTTTGTCAAAACACGTAGGTAGACCTAAACTAATATTTTGTAATAAATTTTTCTCATTCATTCATATGTATTTTTCTTTCTGTTTTCTTTTTTTTTTTTTTTACAATATATCTGTCTGATAAAACTTCATGTCTTAACTCAAATATATATATATATATATATATATATATATATATATATATATATATATATATATATATATAAAAAATGCCTTATAGATATAAGATGTGTATAGAGAAAAGTTTCATTATCATACACTCACACATGCACACACATACACATGACTCAGAGTGTGTTCTCTCAAGTGGTCTTTCATTTGGCCTTCATTGCATCATAATAGTATTAGTCATAAACAGAATTTGTCTTATTTTTTGAAAACCTGACCAACTTTGAGGAACAGTGAGTAGAAAGTCAGCAGTCTTAAATTCAAAAAGAAAACTATTTGAATTTGATTAAACTTTGAAGAAGAATAATTTAAAAACAAAAAACAGCAACAAAAAACAATCGACTTGAATTCAGAAAAATGCAGACAAACAGAATTCTTTAGAAATGACAATAGAATTGGCATTGAGCCACATTTAACATTGATTTTTGCAAGAATTCTTGTATTTGTTTCTTTTTCCTTTTAAGGAATTAACACTTAAAGAGTTATAACTGTAAGAGTTTATACATGCAGACTAAAAAATGACAATATTTAATCATTCAATTGTTCTTCAAAATATTGAAAATGTTATGTTGGTCAAAATTTTTTAGTTATGTTCAAAATTTTCTGAATATTAAACTAAAGTTGAATTAAGTAAAGATAACAATTTATCAAATGCCTTATACAAATCATGTGGTCCCTAAGGCTTTCTGAATGGCTTGCATAATTTCTCCATGAAAATAGCATTTATTACGATTTTATTTATCATGCTTCATTTTCACTTGTTCACTTTTCATAATGAAATACATAAATTAGAAACCAATCTTACTACTTTTATATACATTTTTATTATGTATTTTCATATTAACATTACCTTTTAATTTAAAAGGGTAAAATTAAATTGATTAATTGTTAGATTGTTAACTATGCACTTGTAATTTAAAGAAAATTGTTTTGAGAGTTTTGAGATGTGTGGAGTACCTCTTCATTGCCATTACTCCCAGGCCCACTCTTAGTACCTGTTAGGATTCCATCTATGGGTCAACTAGAACTGTTTATTAATATTAAATTGTTTGATCATTAAATTATTTATCAATATTAAATTGTTTGATCATTTAACTGTGTGTATCTAAAAAATGTGTTTACAAATCATATTTAATATATATGTAAAAACAGGATTTGGCATTAAATTACCTACAATAGTTGATATGTCATAAAACCAAACCAAACCAAATCATATATATTCAATATATATGTAAAAACCAATCTTACTACTTTTGTGTACATTTTTATTATGCATTTTCATATAAACATTACCTTTCAGTTTAAAAGGGTAAAAAATTAAATTGATTAATTGTTAGATTGTTGATTATACACTTGTAATTTAAAGAAAATTGTTTTGATAAAATTTTGGGGCTATAGAACAAACTGATTGCATCTCTGCAGTGGTGTAAGACCACCCCCACATCAAGTGTTCTAGATATGACTCCAAACCATCTGATGGTGAGGCTCCAGTCCTAGAGTTTTGAGGTGTGTGGAGTACCTCTTCATTGCCATTACTCCCAGGCCCACTCTTATCCAGAGTGGTAGTACCTGTTAGGATTCCATCTGTGGGTCAACTAGAACTGTTTATTAATATTAAATTGAATTATTAGTATTAGATAACTGTGCTTGAAAGCATTTAACTGTGTGCACACAAATCAGTTTGTTCAGTCAGCTGGAGCTGTAGAATACACTGACTCAATCTCTCAAGGACAAGAGTAAAACTTCCCTAATGAGTATTCTAAATATGACACTAAACAATCAGATGGTAAAGCTCCAGTAATACTGGAGCTCTGGGGAATGTAGAGTACCCCTTCATTGCCATCCCTCCCAGGTTCATTCTGACCTGGAGTAGTAGCACATGACAGGGTTCTATCTATGGGTCAAATAGAACTATTTGACATTTAAACTTAGGGCAAACAAATAACTAAATTGAATTGCTTGAAATAGAAATGTGTGATCATTTAACTGTGTGTAAACAAATGACTGATGTTTAATTGAATTGTTAGTGACACAGCAATACTTGGAACTATTTAACTTTGTTGACTCATGCTAAATTGAATTGTTAGAAATAGAACTGTTTGATCATTTAACTGTTTACAAATCATATATTTAATATATATGTAAAAACAGGATTTGGCATTAAATTACCTACAATAGTTGATATGTTATAAAACCAAACCAAACCAAATCATATATATTTAATATATATGTAAAAACAGGATTCAGCATTAAATTACCTACAATAATTGATATGCCATAAAACCAAACCAAATCAAATCATATATATTCACTACATATGTAAAAACAGGAGTTGGCATTAAATAACCTACAATGGTTGATATGCCATAAAACCAAACCAAATCATATTCATTTTGAATACATTGATTTTTCTAGTATTCATTTTTTCTTTTAATTATAATTTGTCACGATAACAGGGTATGTTAATCACTGTGATAATTTTATACCTCAACTTCAATTTATTTTTAGAAAAGATCTTTTCATCAAAGAGAAAAACATCAGCTCTTCCCTATTTCTAAAACAGATGCTTACACATATGGTCTTCTGAAGTGAAAATGGTTGAGGTACCTTCAATGAGAAATCATCTTCAATTTTTTTATTGATGATGAGCCATATCTCTTGCAGCCTACTTCTCAAAAAAGGTTGTCCATACCTGCTTTATATCCTGGCTATAAATAAAAGCAGTTAAAATAAGAAAATATTTTAGCAGTGACTTTTAAACTTGTAAAAATATCAATAAGGAAAATGCTTCATTGAAGAAATTTTCAAAAAATTTTACAGATCATATTCTGTTGAAATTTATATCTTAAGTATTTAAAAAATTGTCCTTTAATCCAAAATTTATAATTTCTTTAAACTTTGTCACTTTTATTTTATATCCTTTTAATTTTATTCATACAAATTAACAATGTTTTAATAAATTTCCTTTTTGTTTTTTGTTTTTTTTAGGTAAGTAACATGGATTATTTTAGAAGAAAAGATTGCTATTTTACCTGGCGTTTATGATGTCCTCACATGCAGGTAATATTGATTAATAATAATATATATTACAGGTTAAAGATTTTTTTCTGAATTCCTAACCCAGCTTCATAAACCAGAATCAGTTTTCTTTATTGTATCATCTTTGATTGAATGATTTCAGAAATAATGGTTAGAAAAAGAATTTAAGAGGATATTTTTGGAAACTATATGTTGAACTATTTAACAGAATTCTATGTGTATGTAGATATTGTATTTATAATGTATATGATCTGTGTAAAGATTCTTTTTTCCCCCCTTTTTTAATGCCTTTAACACCATTACAAACTTAGGCTACAAAGAGGAACTTTTGCTCTGTGTGTCTTTATACTCTGTCTGGTGGCAAAAGCTGCTAGTGGCACCAAGGGTGGCAATACCACCTTAGTCACTGAAACTGTGGTATCACCCATGGGTGGCAGCTGATGAGAATAGGGTGTCACATGTGTTTTCACATGTTGTCTGATAAAATTTGTATATGATCTGTGTAAAGATTCTTTTCTTTTCCTTTTCTTTTCTTTTTAAAGTTGATGTGAAAAGATAGTAAAAAAAAGTCAGATGCCCTCAGAGGCATAACAAACAAATAAATACAATACTGTTGCCAAATTGTTGCTATCTTTCAACTTTACACAACTCTTCATTACTTATATTATCAGTTGGCTTTAGTAACATCATTTACAAGCCTTTATGATCATCAAGTATTCCTGATAGCATGGATTCTCTTGATTCTCTCAAGTTATTCATCCCTCTAGCATGTTCTCTATGTTGTATCCACTGTTTGCTCAGAGTTGGCATATGTAAGTTTTTGCTGGTCAGGCAACACTGGTGTGAGTGTGTTTACCAGTGAATGTTGCTAATGAGTTTATCCTTGTTTCTTCACATAAACTTAAGGAAATAAATATTAGTCAGCATTTCTTTTATTATTTGACATACAATAATGAGAGAAGAAATGCTTAATGCTACAAAACTGGAAAAAGATCTGGGTGTGAATGTAGGCCCAGAGCTAAAATTTCCAAGCATACTGAAATTTAAGTTTATAAAACAAATAAAATTCTAGGATTGATAGATAGACCATATGGATATTTGGAAAGTGAGCAGTTGAAAAATTTGTTTATTGCTTTGTTCAGACCTTAACTAGAATTTGGTAATATTGTTTAGTTCTCTAAGACTCATTAACAATAGAAAGTTCATTAAAGGAGTAGAAAAGAGAGCCACTGAATTGATACCTGAATTGAGGAATGTACCATATGAAGAGGGATTGAGAAAGATCAAGTGTCCCATTTTGTATTATCACAAGCCAGTAGAAATATCAATGAATGTACACATGGTATTTACTCTCAACAAATCCCAACCTATTATCAATTAATCAAGAAAGTGTTACTAGAAGACATGAACTAAGACATTTGAAAAGATACTTCCAGACAACCAATAGGAGATATGAAGTAAGACATTTGAAAAGATACTGCAAAACAGCCAATAGGAGATATGAACTAAGACATTTGAAAAGATCCTGCCAGACAATCAATTGGAGACATGAACTAAGACATTTGAAAAGATACTGGCAGACAACCAATTGGAGACATGAACTAAGACATTTGAAAAGATACTGCCTGACAACCAATAGGAGACATGAACTAAGACATTTGAAAAGATACTGCCAGACAACCAATTGGAGACATGAACTAAGACATTTGAAAAGATACTGCAAAACAGCCAATAGGAGACATGAACTAAGACATTTGAAATGAGACAACCGATTGACAAAATGTTTTTAGTAATAGAGTGGTGAATTCTTAAAACAAACTACAATCAGTGGTGGTTAATGCCCCTTCTTTAAAGTCTTTTAAATCTAGGTTGGATAAAAAAGTCAAGTTGGTAACCTTAGTCAAGGGTGACCCAAAAGCTCCCTTTTTGATAGCTATTACACTGAGGTGTAGGGGTGGGTGCTACTCCTTTCCCTGGATTGCTCCACTTTACCCTTGATCCCTACCTTATATTGCTGTGTGTGAAGCAAGGAGGCATCAAGTGCCATTTTTTGAGTCTTTGGTTTCACTCAATCTGGGATTTAGCCCAATTCTCCTGGGCCATTGGTGAACACTCTAACCATCATGCCAATGTCTGGGATAGATGTAAATACTCAACAGAAATGCTACTACCACTTTCATTTAAGTTATATAGAAAATATAAGAGACAACAATGGTGACCAGTTGACAGGTTTTCAGACTTAATAGATCCAACAGCAGATGATAATATTGTCTGATATCACTCTTGCATAAGTACACCTTGATTTGATTTTTTTTTATAAAAGGTAAATTTTCTTATAAACTAAAAATACCAGAACATTAAAACGAATAAATTCTGTCATGAAAAATAAAATAGCATTAATATATATATGATTTATTTTTTAACTGCTTCATATTCATACTTTTTTTATGACAGTCTCAATGCTAAAGAGTTTGGTAATAAATAATACCTAATAATATTGATTTTAATGTTCTGCTAACATTATACAATCCTGGTATCTTTGGTTTATAAGAAAATTCATCTGTTTTGTATATCCGTTTTTATTATATAATATTTCACTTGAAACAATAAAATTCTGGTATCTTAAGTTTATAAGAAAATTACCTTTATACAAGTAAAAAAATGGTCTACTTATTTATGGTTTGGTTTGGTCTGTTGGGTTTTATGGCATATCAAACTTTGTAGGTTATTTAATGCTAAATCCATTTTTATGTAAATATTCTGTTCTATTTAAAACAATTCAGTTTAGCATAAGTACAGAGTTTAATTGTCAAAAACATTTCTATTTCAAACTATTCAAGCAGTTATATGTAAAAATTCAGTTAGGTGTAAATACAGTTTTAATGTCGAAAAACAGTTCTAATTCAAATAATTCAGTTAAGCATAAGCACGCAGTTTAAATATAAGTACGGTTTAATTGTTAAAAACATTTTTATTTCAAGCTATTCAGTTTAATCAAACAATTCAGTTTAGCATAAGTATGTTGTTAGTTCTATTTAACCCATAGATAGGGCCTTATCAGGTACTACCACTTCGGGCCAGAGTGGACCTGGGAGCGATGGCAATGAAGGGGTACCCGCATTCCCCAAAGCTCCAGCACTGCTGGAACCTCACCATCAGATTGTTTAGTGTCATATCTAGGACACCCGTTAGGGGGTGGGGTGTTACTCCTCTGCAGAGGTGCAGTCACTGTATTCTAGAGCCCCAAACTTATTTATGGGAGATAGTGTAAAAGTTATTTTTCAGATAGGATATTTGTACTTATTGAAAGAATTACATTGATCTATCTTCTTTCTATTATCAATGTACAATTTGGGTTGAATAAGATTCTTATTGATTTTTATTAATAATGATGAGTTCATTACAGCTCTCCCTTTTCTATTTGAACATGCATTTTTCCTACACTGAATATTATTCAATATATCATTCGATTGAAAGCTTTTTTTTTTTTTTTTCTGAAAATAAACAAGAAACACCGATTGAAAGAGTTACCTTGATATTTTCTGGGCTATAAGGATGAAACCATTTAGTCATACAAACAAGTTCAGATATCATAATTGTTATCATCACTAAAAATGAAATGGGACAACCAAGTCCAAATTTTGGATTAGGCTGTTTGTGGTTCACTTTAAGC
Organism: Sepioteuthis lessoniana; assembly: GCA_963585895.1. Classification (NCBI taxonomy): domain Eukaryota; kingdom Metazoa; phylum Mollusca; class Cephalopoda; order Myopsida; family Loliginidae; genus Sepioteuthis; species Sepioteuthis lessoniana. Next base: position 30,254,359 of record OY757921.1, read on the forward strand.
CCTTGCAAAAAATGTGTAATTGTTATCGTCGTAGGAAATGGACATGGCGACTCCAAATCCTGGACGAGACTGATTGCATTTCACATAGCACTAATACCCTTGGGAAAGGTATGAATCCAATTATTCTCCCTCCAGCTATGGGTAAATAGTAGGACAGACTGGGTTCTTCAGCCTTGGTGAGGCAACTAGTCTAGGAGAAGGAAAACTGAATTGAAACCTGTCAAACTCCGCTTAAAAATTGACCTTGTGTCATATCCTGCTCGAGCAGAGGGGTTGGTAAATAGGATCTATATTTCTTCTTACCAACCATGATTAAAATAACTGGGCAGAGTGAGCTCTCTCAACCAGTCTAGAAGAAGGAAAAACTCTAAATTGAAAACCTAAGTCATGTTGTTTGAAAGATCTGTGGCGATTCTTCCGCTATCAGCTCATCCCAAAAGTATGGCTGGTTCTTTACTAGCCCTAACCACTATAAATAAACCATCTGCATAGGCAGGCTGACAGTTCACATCTTTAACTGTACTGTTAGGCCCTCAGACATAAAATTCAATGGAAAAATTAGCCAAACAGCAAAGACTTACATTATATCTGTGTAGGGTACTTGGCATGAGCAAGGAACAGATGGAAAGTGAAAGTCAAGGGAATCTGTGCTATCAGCACAACTTGATATGTATTTTAAAATTAGGATAGCATAGACACAGAGTCAGTGGCACTTTGCAACTGTCAGTTTCTTGCTGATGTGATGATTAAACCAATCACTAAGCACCAATGACTGTCTACACTATCCTAAGACATATATGCTCTATCACCAATACTGAGAACTATTTGTTTATAAATCTAGTAATTATTATCAAAAATATCTAAACTCTAGTAAAATCTAGTAATTATTATTAAAAATATTAAAAATATATAATTCAATATAATTTATTATTAATATTATTACCATAGATATTATTAATATTATTACCATAAATTAATTATTAATATTATTACCATAAGTTGCAATGTACAAGTTGAAGCCTGAAAAAATCTTGACACAACCAGAGGTTGACTTATACAGTGTGGTTAAAATCCAAACTTCTACCACAGAGTAGTCAACAAGTATAACGGTACTCTTAACAATCAATATACACCTGTTACTGTAACAAGAGCAGACTGACACAAACATTTCCAATGGGTATAGGTCTAACCTAGAATTTTTAGCTAAAAATCTTGCGCTTGACTAGTAGGGGCTTATTTCATGTTAGTTTGGAAGTATTAGTATAGGATAGATTTAGGGTGGAATATGTGTAAGTCTTGTTAAAGTGTAAATCATGGACGTGGACGAGTATTAAAAATACCATCTTACCTCGGTACCGAATCTGGAAGTAGTCAGCCGAAACCAGATGAGGTAAAGATGGTATTATATAGTAGAGGAGTGTGAAATGCCCTGTTTTTCATTGGCTGTTACTGAAAGACAGATGTCTATAAGAACGGCCGAAGTCCGGCCTTATTTTTTTTTTTTTTGCTTTGGTAGAGGCACGAGCGTAGCACGTCATGATCAAGGAGGTGGCTTGGCTCTTCCAGAGTCATGCCAGGGTTGCTGTCGGAGCCGATATTATGCAAAAAACCCTGAAATCAGCGATGAAGACAGTGCATCACTGAAGACCTACCTTGATGCATCTAGGATGTACGATTGAAATGCCAGTTCAATTTGTACACTACAATTTACTGTTGAATGAACAAGTTTTTTCAAAAAGTCAAAAGAAAGTGCTCAACATCAGCTAATAGAGCAGGATTGAACCTAAAATAAATATAGTTCACTTATCTGTCTTTGGCTGCCCCATTTCTACCAGTTTCATGTAATCTTTTTGAGGGTGTATAAAAAAAAAGTTGCAATCTTCAGATGTAAGGAGCTCTCATTTAAAGATGGCAATTCTTTTTTACTCCCTCAAAAAGATTGAATGAAACTGGTAGTAATAGGGTAACCAAAGACAGGTAAGTGAATTACACATACACACACATATATATATATATATATATAGCAAGAGAGAGAGAGGCAGGCATTTGTGGTGTATTGGTTACTTTTGTAGGAAATGGTCACAACAACCCAAGATCAAACCTTGGTTAAGACTGTTTGCAATTTCACATAGCACTAATGCTTTTGGGAAAGGTATAAATCCAACTATTCTCCTTTCAGCTATGGGTAAATAGTAGAGCAGACTGGGCTCTTTAACCATGGTATTGCTACTGGTCTAGTAGAAGGAAAACTGTATTCAAACCTGATAAACTCCACTTAGAAATTAACCTTGTGTCACATCCTTCTTGTGTGGAAGGGGTTGATGAATATATATATATATATATATATATCAAAAGAGGTTTATATATATATATATATATATATATATCGAGCAGTTAACATCTTTACCTAAGCTATTGTGCTTGATGGGGGAGTCCATTATGGAATATGATATACTTTCTTGGTTCTTATGTCAGAGACGCTGGAATCCATTGCAAGAAACATAAGTATATGAATCAGCTTCAGATTGTTGTCCATCCAAGCTGCACTTTCTCCATTACAGGATCAGGTTTTGTTTTGCTTCTTTGTTTAATGGCATATCAACCTTTTGGGCTTATTTAATGCCAAATCCATCCTTGTAGAAGAATAGAAGTGGTACTATTTAAGGTTTCTTTGTTTAATGGCATATCAACCTTCGTGAGTTATTTAATGCCAAAACAATCTTTGTAGATGAACACAATAGTGTAACTTGAGTTCAAATTTGCTTACTATGTACAAGATCTTGCCCAGTGGACTGGGGCTATAGAATACACCAACTGCTTCTCTCCAGAGGGGTAAGACACCCCCCCAATGAGTGTCTTGGATATGACACTAAAAAACTGATGGTGAGGTTCCAGTAATGCTGGAGCTATGGGAAATGTGGAGTACCCCTTCATTGCCATTGCTCCCAGGTCCACTCTGGCCCGGAGTGGTAGCACCTGATAGAGTCCTATCTATGGCTCAAATAGAACTAAACTGTGTACTTATGCTAAGCTGAATTGTTTGAAGTAGAGTTGTTTTGACATTTAAACTGCATACTTATGCTAAACTGAATTGTTTAAAATGGAACTGTTTTTTGACATTGAAAGTGTTTAAACAAAAAACTATACTTATACTAAACTGAATTGTTTGAAATAGAACTGTTTATGTGTATAAAATGGACTTTGCATTAATCACCTACAATGTGCCAGAAAATCAAGCCAAACCAAACAACATACAATATCAGTCAATCTCTAATATCTGAGGCATCCTAAATGAAGCTGACTTAAATACCTAATTGACCTTGCTTTGCATTGTGCCCTCATCCAACACAGTGGATAACTGATGACTAAACAATTCCCCAAAAGTATATTGCAATATGGATGCTACAAGGAATTCTTTTTTCTTTTTCAAGATAACAAGCTCAAACAAACATCTTCCATTATATTCATTTTTTTAATTAACTGATAGTTTAAACATAGCTGAAACAAAACATTCTAAAGCTATGGATTCAATTGTGGTTGGACTATTGCCAAGGATTTTCGGAATGCTCTGTTGTGAAGAAATTAGAATGCTGATAGCAAGGTCTATGTACTTGGTTGGGTAGGAGGTGAAATATCTGGTGATATTTGTGGTCCCAAATAGGTGTGAACTCTACCAAATTTTGTTGGCATGGGCAGAAAGTAGAAGGAAGTGATGTTTGAAATTCTCAGATTTTATGCAAGTCGGCTGTAAGAATGATGAAATATGCAAAAGCATTTGTATTTGTTTTTCTGTGTAACACTAAATGCTCTTGCTTTCTGCCTGTATATCTATTTATTTATTTATTTTCTATCTTGGTCATATCATGGAGGTGCTTGTAGTATAATGCCTATTGCCATAGGAAATAGACCTAGTGACTCAAGTTCAAATTCTGAGCAAGGTTATTGGCATTTAACATAGCACCAATACTCTTAGGAAAGGTATGAATCCAACTATTCTCCTCCTAACTTCAGGTAAATAGTAGGGCAGACTGTTCTTTTTAGACTTGGAGTGGCAGACAGTCTCAAAGAAGGAACACTGAAGTCAAACCTGTTGTACTCCACTTAAAATTTGACCTTATGTCATGTTTCACCCATGGCGGAAGGGTTGGATAAATGCATAGATCGTAGAGGTATAAAATCCACGTATATGGTGTGTGCGTATGCACAGTTGCATTTTTTCTGTACATCTATTAATGTGAAAATGAGTTATTTGTATGTTCTGTTGTATGATCTCAACAATGTTGGTCCTGATGGTAAGGCTTAAAATAGGTTGACTGTATTCTTTGGAGAGATGTAAGATCTGTCCCACCCTCATGCCACCGCCAAAGGGGTGTCTTGGATATGACACTAAACTGCATCTGATGGTGGGGCTCAAGTTCTAGAAGTGTGGGAAGTGTGAAGTACCCTTTCATCTACATTACTCCTAGGTCCACTCTAAGAGGAATATCCATGGCTAATGCATTGGACTGTGACATTGTAGTAAATGATTGAACTCCAGTTGTATTGTTACATTCACTTTTGGACTAATACCCTTGAAAAAGGTATGAACCCTCTTATTCCTGCAGCTATGGGTTAAATAGTATTACTGTTGTTCTTCTACAAAGATAGCTTTAGCATTAAATAACCCACAAAGGCTCATTTGCCATTAAATAAAGAAACCAAACCAAGTCCACTCAGACACAGAGTGGTAATACTTGTAAGGGTGCTATCTACTGATCAGGTAGATCTGTTTTGAAAATTATTTGTATTAGAAATGCATAACAAATCATATAAATGCATAACAAATCATATAAGTTCATAAAAAATCATGGTGTCATGGTGAGAGTTTTATGCTTACAGACCATTGTCAGTGAGTTCAATTCTCACTGGGTGCCCATACTTCTGGCCTTGGGCTAAACTTAGTAAGGGACAACCATTTTTACTGAATGCATAAAACATATATATATATATATATATATATATATATATATATATATATATATATATATTCTTTTTGTGTATGCAAGTATTAAATCATATATATATATATATATATATATATGATTTTATACCCAGACAGGCTATTAAAATAAAAACATGTTCCAGATGATTTTGTTTTTCATTCCAATTCCCTTTTGACCTTAGATCCAATATTTAGATTAAAATTCCCCCAAGCACCACCTACACAGAAACCAGATCTATGACTATTATGAGGGAGAGGGCTTCAAACAGACATAACCCAGAGAATGACAGGCATTTAGCAAAGTTCCTTCAGTCCTTTTTACTTCACTCACACCCTCAACATAAACATACTCCTTACTCTTTCAATACTTAAGGCCCCCAAACACTAATAATCCACCCATTACATTCTAGCCATATGGAGTAACTGCCATGTGTTGGCTTTAATCATATAGATCTATCTATTCAAGGTTGGATGATTCAGCTTATTTTTTAAAATTCTGAATTAGGAAAAGGGATATGGCTTAGTGTTACAGGAGAGGATTGTATGCTTTAGATGCGTGATATTCTGTATTCAGAATCAAATTGACAAGGTGAAGCTTATTCAAAAAAGAATAAGAATCATAGAGATATCCATCAATTTTTCACTGACCTGCCTTAATCAACTACAACCATCTTACATGGTTTAAGTAACATTATCCTATGGTCTCCAGTTTTGACTGATCACCAAAAACTTACATTCATCAGCTCTGTGCAGACATTCGATGCCATCTAGAGGACTTACCTAGAGCTATCACTGATAAGTATAGATGGCGAGAAAGAGTTAAAGGAATCATTGCTATCAACACACGATGATGATGAAGATAAATATGATGATGATGAACTATGGAATATGAATATACCATTTTTAAACGATTAATCAGGAATGAAAAAGATAAATCAACACAATGCTTTTTTTCACCATAAAATCATAACAGTAGTCTCAGGTACAAATTGGAAAACAGAAGGGATGTTCTGAAAATAATACCTTTCATTTATTTTTACCGAAACTATAACAAATACAGAGGGCACAATAACACTATTGTATAGAACAAGTTTTCAGCTAGAAAACTCTATATTCTTACATATCTCACTTTGGAGAGCTAAGTTTATGGCTTGGCACCTGAGGCACCCCAAAAGGTGAATACTGGGTGAATCAAGCTTTTTTTATGTTGACTACACCTGAGTCTTAATTCATGCATGATTCCCCACTATTGAATGACTTCATGACAAATTTGACTTGGTAGGAAGTCTGATTAATCAATACCTTTCTTTTCATGTCCAATATTATTCCGTCAGATTTCTGTTCAGCTTATATTTGAGTTGTTATTGTCCCATGCCCTTTTACAAGTCTTTGGGTTGCTGTGCCAAACAATTCTTTTTTCTCAGAGCAATGGGCGAGTGACTTGACAATACTGCTATCTGTGACAAGGCAAGAAACAATATCAGTTATTGGTGAAAAGGGCCAACCCCTACTGCCATACCACTAACATCTGCATCTAATATCCTGAGCTAATATAATAACAATAATAATGATATAAAGTTTTGGAAGGTCTATTATGATATGCCTTAGTTTTTTTTTCTTTTTTGTTTCCTTCTAAATCTATATTGTTTCTTTTTCAAATCTTTGTATTTTTTGTCGCTTGTAAAAAGATTTTTTTCCTTTAAAGAAACTGTAAGTTAAGTTGGTGACCGTAGTCGAGGGCAACCCAAAGGCTCACTTTTCATTAGCTACTACATCGAGGTGTAGGGGAGGGCCCAACTCCTATCCCTGGATTGCTCTACTTTACCTTTGATACATACCTTATAATGCTGAGTGTTAAGCAAGGAGGTATCAAGTACCATTTTTTTTAGTCTTTGGTATGAATTGACCTGAGATTGAACCTCGGCTTCCGGGCCATTGTGGAACACTCTACCCACTAGACCAATGGGCGGGTAATTATTTTAAATTATTGACTACAAATCATTACATGACATTAAACTTCATCTGGTGTTGAGGGTCCTGCTCTAAAGCTCTAAGTAGCTTGGAGTCACTCAGTTATTGTCAATACTCCCAGGTCCACTGACCATCAGTGGTAGTAGTTCCGTTGTATATTGTACTTACACTTTAATGCTGTTCACATGTGTTGAATTACACGTTGAGGTGAATATGTCTTGAGCAGGAGGAAGGAAAGATTAAATGCGCATCAGGGTGTTCCATAATGCGAAGGTGGTCTAGTCCATTTCCTGGGCAGTGATTGGCTGCCAGCCCAGGAGTGGCTATGCTAGCATGCATATATACTGGCTTGCTCATTGACATATTTTTGTCTGCTAGCTGGGCTGCTGAGCTGGTAAGTGTTGTTATTATTTTATCCTGCACGTTGGGCAGTGACTTCTTCAAGTTATTGCCAATATTCCCAGGTCCGCTGACCATCAATGGTAGTAACTGTTGGGGGACCCATCTATGGGTCAAATAGATCTCTTTTTAAAAGTACTTCTAATTGATTGAATTACTAGAATTCATATAACTGTACCTCTTTATTCCCCTATTGATGGGTTAAATAGTATCACTTGTTCTACAAAGATGACTTTGGCATTAAATAACCTATGAAGGTTGATATGCCATTAAACAAAGAAACTAAAACATATAACTATGTGTAAATTATTTGTATTAAAAATTGTTCCTTGAAGTTGTAATTGTTTGCAAAGGAATATTATTATAATTATCATTATTATTATTATTCCTTAAGAGTTTTTTCACATCAGTATTCTGGCCAATCTCAATAATGCTGTGGTTTGGATTGTCTCCACTCATCCTCTTATTTCCAAGTCCTGTCGTCCTTTTACCAAACCTTTGGTGACTGTACCAAGAGCTCCAATGACAATTGGTATAACTGTTACTTTCATGTTCCACACTATTATTATTATTTACTCCTTGAGAATTTTTCATATCAGTTTTAGCTGATGGTTTTTCCCTGGAGTTTGAGTGACAGCAAGTCTCCTCAAGTCTCCAGGACTCTTCTCTGTATTCTGGCCGTTCTCAGTAATGCTGTCATTTGGATAGTCTCTACCTGTCTGCCAACTTCCAAGTCCTCCAGGGCTTTTTAAAAACCTTTAGTTATTGTGCCAAAAGCACCAAACACAATTGGTACAATCGTCACTTTCATGTTCTACAGCTTTTTCAATTCTCTAGCAAGTTCGTGGTACTTATCCTTCTTTTCACATTCTTTCAGTTTTATTCTGTAGTCAGCAAGGACAGCAAAGTCAGCAATTTTGCAAATTCTATCTTTTTTGTTGATTATTATAAGGTCTGGTCTTCTGGGCGAGATTAGGTGATCTGTGTGTATGTCAAAGTCCCATATTATTATGATTATGATTATTATTATTATTTTACTCTTTTGAAAGTTTTTCACCCCAGTGTTAACTGATAGTTTCTTACTGGAGTTTGAGTGACTGCAAGTCTCCCCAAGTGTCCATGACTCTTCTCAGTATTCTGGCTGATTTTAATGATACTGTAGTCTGGATGGTCTCTACTGGCCCTTTTTTTTGCAAGTCTTCCAGTCTCTTTGGAGATGGTCCTAAGTGCACCAACCACAATTAGTATCACTGTCACCTTTATGATCCATAGTTTTTTTGGGTTTTTTTAGTTCTCTAGCAAGATCTAAGTACTTATCTCTGTTTTTGCTTTCTTTTATTTTCTCTGTGTGGTCTGCCAGGACAGCAAAGTCCACTTATTATTATTATTATTATGATTATTAGCTTGAAACCAGATAATTGCTTACAAAAATGAATAGACAAACCCAACAAGAGTTGATATGCTGGCTTTAAAACAACCAACAAAATATTAAACACTTAGTATATTATGAGTTTGTTGGTTGTTTGTGTTTTACAGCATATCAATCCTTGTAGGTTATTTCATGTCAAATTCTGTTTATACATATGTAAATGAATAGTTTGTTGGTAACATTATTTTCAAAAGAGCCAGAGCTCATTTGTTTGCACACATTTAAATGGTTTCAAGTAAAAGATTAGCAACTGTAGTCGAGGGTGACCCAAAGGCTCCCTTTTCAATAGCTACTACACTGAGGTGTAGGGAAAGGTGCTATTCCTTTCCTTGGATTGCTCCACTTTACCCTTGAAACATACCTTATAATGCTGAGTGTTAAGCAAGAAGGTATCAAGATCTGTCTTTTAAGTCTTTGGTATGACTCGACCTGGGATTGAACCCTGGTCACCTGGACCATTGGCGAACACTCTACTCACTAGAAATGTTATTTAACAATAGTAATTATATTCAACATAAATGGTTTCAAATCAAGTAAATGATTAAACAGTTCTTTTTGACACATAGATAGGACTATAACAGATACTATTACTCTGGGTCAGAGTGGACCTGGGAGTAATGGCAATGAAGAAGTACTCCACATTCCCCAAAGTTCTAGGACTGGAGCTTCACCATTAGATTGTTTAGTGTCATATCTAGGACACTCATTGGTGGGTGGGTGGACTTATACCTCTGCAGAGATGCAGTCAGTATATTGTACAGTCCCAGCCAATTTGGCTGTATACTATGAGTATTAATGTATTTACAACTACCATAAACATTTGGCTCCGTGCCAGACTTAGATATTCAATCCATTACTTAAGGGCACATGAATTCTTGTGTCAAATGACTCAGTATTTATTTATTGGTGCCAATATATTTTATACAATAGATAATCTCACCTTGTTACTTAGTTGACCTTTTCTTTTCATTATTTAGTAGAAGGAAAACAATAGGTATATCTTGACAGCTGATTTGACTTGGGGCCAGTATTATGTATAGATTTGGTAGCAAAGAAACAACTATTGTTTAAGTATAACTCAATACTACACTATAATAAATTCCTAATTTTTTTTAAATTCATTGAGTGAATAATCTTATATACATCATTATATTTATGATACAACATGCACTAGTATGTGATACCAGTATGTGACTCATTTTCACATCTTTTATGATATATAAAGTAGATATTATTAAATGAGCTTTGTAAATTACTAAAGTAATTGGATACTAGCAAAGAGCTTTGTAAATTGGATACTAACAAGGAGCTTTATAAATTACTATAGGAATTGGATACTAGGACAAGCAAACCTGCAAGAATGATTTTGAGTCTCACTTGGTGCCCCATTCATTCAGCATGGTGTTATGCTCATCGTAGTAGGGAATAGAATTAGTGACTTGAGTTCGAATCCTGGATGAGGCTGTTTGCACTTCACATTGTGCTAAAAGCCTTAGGAAAGGTATGCATCCAACTATTCTCCCTTCATTGGCCTAGCGGTTAGAGTGTTTGCTAATGGCCCAGGAGACCGGGGTTCAGTCCCAAGTCAAGTCATACCAAAGATTCAAAAAATGGTACTTGATGCTTCTTTGCTTAACAGTCAGCATTATAAGGTATGGATCAAGGATAAAATGGAGCAATCTAGGGAAAGGAGTAGCGCCCTTCCCTACACCTCGGTGTAATAGCTATTGAAAAGGGAGCCTTCAGGTCACCCTCGACTACGGTTGCTAACTTTACTTACTTATTCTCCCTCTAGTTCTGTGGGAATAGTTGGACAGACTGACTATTTAACCTTTGCATGACAATTGCTCTTGGTGATGGAAACTTCTGATTTCAAAATTGTTTAACTTAAAAAATTGTAAAATTTCTAAAAATTGTAAAAATTGACCTTGTGTCATATCCTGTTTGTGCAAAAGAGTTGGGTAAATGCATATGTTACTAAATAATTTTAATTTGGAAAGACTAGACTATTATTTTTGATATGGTGTGTAGAGCCACCCCTACAAGAATGGACTGATCCAAACTCATAAAATGACCAAGCTGAAGCTTTCAAAAGATATAGTAATTGGATACTGGGCAGCTCTGGTGGTGTAACGGTTAGCAAGCGAGACTAGCGAACCTACATGAGTGAGTTTGAGTCTCATTGGGCACCCCATTCATTCGGCCTTGTGCCACATTGAAGCAAAGAGCTTTGTAAATTACTATAGTAATTGGATACTGGGCACCTCTGGTGGTGTAATGGTTAGCAAGCTAAACTAGCAAACCTACACGAGTGAGTTCGAGTCTCATTGGGCGCCCCATTCATTCGGCCTTGTGCCACATCGAAGCAAAGAGCTTTGTAAATTACTATAGTAATTGGATACTAGGACAAACAAACCTGCAAGAGTGATTTTGAGTCTCATTAGGTGCCCCATTCATTTGTTGTATTTTGACCTTCGACCCGGCCAAAAATGCCATTCCAAGGTGATGCACCGGAAGGAGGTGACACACTCTGATGGCAGTTATGAGAGGAAATCGTGTGGGTGGAAATTGGCTGATGAAATGGGACGAGCTAAAAAATTCCCATGGTACACTCATAGACTGATGCACCGGAAGAGAGTGACCTGTGAACTGCATGACAGTTATTTCCGCTTAATGATGATCAAACATGCGATTTCAGAGATCGAGTAGGCGACTGAGTGGGCGTTGGACTATTATATAACTCAGTCAAGACAGAGTTGCAGTTAGAGATCGGACGGAGTTATAGACGAGATGTGGTAAGGAAAGCCACACCAGGCCACAGGGGCTTGGGGCCCCCGATTGAATTGGGATCCAGCGAAGATGCTGATAAGATGTAGTAAAGAAAGCCATCACCCAGCAGAGTGGGCCTCTGGGCCTCTGGTTGAGCATCAGGAGAACGAGAAAGACACAATGTTGACGGCCATAGGAGTGGGGGTCAAAATATTGCAGTTTATGTTCGGTCTCCAACTCCCTCTCACATGCAAACCTTGAGTAACCTTTTCGAACCCTTACAAATAAAGTGAGAGGTATATTTTGTTAAAGAAGTCTTCACTCGTCGTTTATTACTGCGTTGGTATGTATACAACACATTCAACTTTGTGCCACATCAAAACAAAGAGCTTTGTAAATTACTGTAGTAATTGGATACTTACTGTATACTGTATTTCCTTACTTGTTCCAAGAATAAGTAACTCTGATCTCATTTCTATCTTTACTTATATTATTAAGATATAACAATTTTACAAAAGAGAAATTATATGAATCTCTTAAACACCTAAATGATTTTGTCTCCTAGACCGGAAAAATTTCCTTTGAATTTTGTATTTGTTTTTTTATTTCTAGACCAAGCTCTGTTAATCATTATCATTAATAATTTTGGCTAGAATTATCCTTCATCTTCCTAAATTTTTCTTTTTATCATAATCCATTTGGGTTGTCAGTTCTATAAAACAAGGAACATGAAGGATAATATTAGTCAAACATATACTCTTAACACGAACCGAGTTCAAACCCTAGATGAAACTGTTTGCTTTCCACTTTGTGCTAATGCCCTTAGAAAATGCATGAATCAATTTGCTCTCTACCCCCTCCCCCATACACACACCAGATATTAGTAAATAGGAGAGCAGACTGAGTTCTCTTGCCTTGGCATAGCGACCAGTTTAGGAAAAGGAAAAATTAAACTTGTGTCACATCCTGACCATGTTAGAGAAATTGGGTAGATACATACTCTTGATGCTACTAGTTCAACAAATATGGTGTCGACTAATCTGAAACTGGGATATTAAATGGTTTTATAAGGGTTGTTTAAACTTCTGTGATACCATCCATAGTCTTGTAGCTGGGTTGATATAACAGCTAGTACATATATAGAACCAGGCTTTCCTGAGGCCAAAGGGGATGTGAGTTTGAATCTCTGGGAACTTATTCTTTATTTTTGCTTCTCAAAGGGATGAAGGATAATACTAGTGAAAATTATTGAAAATAGAGATTGACAAAGAAACTAAAATTTTGATTGGTTGATTTTAACAGCATGTCACCATATCTAGGGTTATTTTATGCTTCAAGGTTAGGGAATCACATTCATTGTATGTTCCAATGTGCATTTTTTTGTTTTTTTTTGATTTTTGCACATGGTCTTATTAAAATGGATAATTTTCTAAACAAATCTATTTGACCAACAGATGAGACCCTAACGGGTACTACCACTCTTGTCAGAGTAGACCTGAGAGTAATGGCAATGAAGGAGTACTCCACAATCCTCAAAGCTCCAGGACTGGAGCCTCATCACCAGATGCAGTTTAATATCATACCCAGAACTCCCCATTTTGAGGAGTCTTACTTCTCTGCTTAGGGATGCAATTAACGGATTCCAAGCCTTACCAACAAGATAACTAGAATTAAGGAAATGAAGGATAATTCTTGTCAAAATTGTTAATAATGATGAGGAAATATGATGTTTATTTCCCTTGTTGTTTCTCTACTATACTTTTCTCTTTGACAAATATTAAAATTCTCATTCTCTTTGTTTGCTGACTTAGACTGGAATTAAGCCAAAATTTATTGTTCACTTGTATAGCTTGAAAAAATACTTCATTATCCTCTCTCATTTTTTTAGTTAAGATGCTATCTATCGTTGATGTTGCTGAATAAGTTATGCCCCTTGCACTCATTAGTATAAGTTAATTATTTAAGAGATGTTTAAATTAGAGTAATCTTTGGACATGTGGTATACAGAGAATTGGATATAGAAAAGACAAATCTTTTATATAAAATTTAATTCATTAAAACCCAAATTTTTAATGAAATTATTATTAAGAAACACATAAAAATGAATTGTAAATACATTGAAACATCCATTTAACTGTTATTTCTGTAAATATAAGTACAAAATGTACATATTTGATAAGATTTTCATATTTACTTTAACTTTCCTCAAAGGACAAGATTGGTTTGGTTTGGTTTAATGGCATATCAACCATTGTAGGCTAATTAATCCCAAATCCATTTTTTATACATATAAACAGTTCTTTTTCAAACAATTCAGTTTAGCATAAGTACACAGTGAAAATGTCAAATACATTTCTATTTCAACCTATTCAGCTTAGTCAACAAAGTTAAATGGTTTCAAGTATTGCTATGTATCACTAACAATTTAATTAATCATCAGTCATTTATTTACACACAGTTAAATGTAAAATCTGTTCTATTTCAAACAATTCCATTAAGCATAAGTATGCAGTTTAAATGTCAAAACAGTTCTATTTCAAACATTTCAGTTTAGCATAAGCTCACAGTTTAGTTCTATTTGACCCATAGATAGGACCCTATCAGGTGCTATCACTCTGGGCCAGAGTGGAGTTGGGAGTGATGGCAATAAAGGAGTACTCCATATTTCCCAAAGCTCCAGCATTAGTGGAGCCTCATCATCAGATTGTTTAGTGTTATATCCAGGACACTCATTGGGGGAGTCTTACCCCTCTGTAGAGATGCAGTCGGTGTTTTCTGCTGCCCCAGCCGACTGAATCCGAGGATATTGGGTTATAATGGATTAATACTTTGATGTTAACACACTGACCATCAGACAATTTTATGATACAAAGGAAAACTTGAAAAGCTATGCTTGTAGGAAATTGGCATTCAGTATTTATTATGATTACTTTTTTTTATAACTTAGATTACTTTCATCTAAATTTCATTTGTTTTTTATTGCAAATCTCAGATGATTATTTTACAGTTAATAGTAAATAACACAGATCAGACATAAAGAAAAAGTCTCCTGCGAAACTCTTGTTGAGGGAGGGAATGATTCAAAATTTCTGAGAGAAGAGCAGAAAGTATTTCATTTACTTAGAACTGAGTTTAGTTAAGGCTTAACTGATTAATTTTAAAGATCTTCTGAAGTATTAAGATATGGTTCACTTAATTCACAACATCACTTTTTCTACAGACTGTTTACTTATCTTAAATATTATCTTAGAATTGATTGATTTTAATGGCAAGTCAACTGGTTTTGGTTTATTTTATGCCTCAAGATAAGGAAATCAGGTATATGTTATATTCATATTTAGATTTCTTGTGTGGTTCTTTCCCAAGAGATTTTTTTTGCACACGGTCCTATAGAATACAAATAATTTGCAAACAGATCTATTTGACCCATATATGGGACTCTAACAGGTACTGCCACTCTGGGTCAGAGTAATGGTTATAAAGGTTTTTTTTTACACTTACAAGATTTATAGAACTGGGGCCTCACCAGTGGATTCATTTATTGTCACACCTGGGACATCATTTTTTTTTTTGTAGGGTTACACCGCTGTAGAGTATACAGTTAGTGTATTTTAAACCCCCACTGACAGGGCTACTGAGTTTGGTTAAGCATTGATTGATTTTTAAAATCTTTAGACCAATCGTTAGCTTAATTCACAACATTCTTTTTTCTATCAACCGAGTAACCATTAACAATTATCTTAGTTAAACCTTTATAAAAATATATTGTTGTTTTCACAGTCTGAGTCTTCTCTAGTCTCTTATCAACCTTCACGGGTTATTTAATGCCAAAGTCACCCTTATAGAAGAACAGTAGTGTTACTACAGGATGTCTCAAAATAGATGCAACCCATTAATATGATAATGATTTATTACTAAAACAAGTGTAATGGCAGTCATTTGGAACATGTCCTGTAAAAAATGCATCCTTTCAGCTAGAGACATCAAATCAATATTTTTTTTCTAATTTTTATCATATCAGCTTCAAGGACATGAAATCTTTTTTGAGTTTCTTGTCTCAGTAATAAATCATTATCATATAAATGGGTTGTATCTGTTTTGAGACAGTTTTGAATAATTTTGTCTCCAAATAAGTAGTGATGCAAAATATTTTTTCCTCTCTTGTTCAAGGCATTGTGATCAAGGATTAATAGTTGTTATAGTATACTATTTTCAAATCTGAAACAAAAAAGAACACATTATTATTAGAAGAGTTATTAGCAGTTACATGGGTCTTATCTATATTGAGACACCCTATATTTATTTAATTCATAGCTGAGAGAATAAGAGGTCCATACCTTTCCCATAAGTATTTGTCCGAAAGTGAATTGCACAACTGGAGCTCAAGCTTGCTTACTACAATGTCACTGTTCGATACATTAACCACCATACCACTGGAACTCTCCATTTTATGAAACTAACAATCTTCCTTGTCTTTTTGATCTTCAACCTAAAATTACTTGTAGAAAAGGCTATCACTTGCCACTTTTGGGAGGCGGGGGTTGAAATGCATATATAGTAAGGAGGAACATTATTTTAGCTGATAAGTTGGACGTATGGACTAAAAAAAAGGGTTAGGAACCACTGCACTGATTTGTCTTTCTTTTCCTGGGAAAGTCTATCTTAAGGGTGTCCTGGGTAAGATATTAACCTGCATCTAATGAGGCTCCAGTCTTGGACCTTTGGGTAATGTGGAGTTCTCCTTCATTGCCATTACTCCCAGGCTTACTCTGACCCAGAGTGTTACTATCTATTTATGGGTAAAAAAGAACTATTTATTCATTTACTAAATTTTCAACTATTTACCTGAATGCAAACAAATGAATGATTTTGAATAGAATGATTAGTGTTTAATAGCAATATTTGAAACCATTCAACTCTGTGCAAACAAATAAGTTCTGGCTTGTTGACAAAGAATGTTATCTACAAACTATTTGTATATAAACTATATATATCTAATATATATTTATAAATAGGATTTGGCATTAAATAACCTACAATAGTTGATATGCCATAAAAACCAACAAAACTACTCATATATATCATATATATCATATATCTTTAATATAGAAGATTTGGGATTAAATAACCTACAATGGTTGATATGCCATAAAAACCATCAAAACTAATCATATATCGTATATCATATATATCTAACATAGAAGATTTGGCATTAAATAACCTACAATTATTGATATGCCATAAAAACCAACCAAACCAAATCCTATATATTTGATACATATGTATAAAGATGATTTGATACAAAATAACCTCCATTAGTTGATATGCCATAAAATACAACCAACCAATCAATCTTAAGGCATCAACTGCCTTACAGTTTAAGCCACAAAGACCTTATTGCTGCTATAATTCAGATCTTTACTTTCCTCAACTCTTTGATGTATCACCATCTTATTTACTCAGGGGTGTTAGTAAAATAATGGTTATCATTGTAGGAAATTGTCCCAAGTTCAAATCCTGTTTGAGACTGCTGTTCAAATACCTTTGGGAAAGGTATGAATACAACTATTCTCCCACCAGCTATGAGTAATTAGTTCGACAGACTGGGCTTTTTAACTTTGGTATGACAACTAGTCTGGTAGAAAGAAAATTCTGAATTCAAACCAGTTGTACGCCACTTAAATACTCACCTTGTGTCATACCCTGTTTATAGCAAAGGGGTTGGGTAAATATGTATGCTAAGGGATGGATCTATGATGGAAATAATGAAGCTTAAGCCTCAAATCTTTTTAATCCCAGAACCTAGATAATCCAGTACAGCAATTTTAATCAAAATCTGAGATACAGTGGTTAAGTTTAAAAAAAAACAAAAAAAAACTTAGTGATTGAAGAAGATACTGGTGGTTATCCAAAAATCATTGTTGGTTGTGAGGTGGTGTTTATAACAATTCTGCATAGTGAAATAATGCTCTGACCAAAATGTGAGGTTTATCATGGATGATAAAATAGTGTTCAATCTGATAATTTTTATTGCTGAAAATTATCTACTTCCTTAAGTTAAAGGCATTTTGGAGTCTACTTATCATGAATATAGAACAAGTTTAACTCTACAGATATCCATCTATCTGTGCCCTGGGCAAGTATCTTAAAAACCCTACCAAAAAACCAGAGTATAAATCCTGCCAAAAGGATCCCTCACCCACCATTCCTGTATAGACAGTGATTTAAAAAAAAACAAAATAAAAAAAATGATAGTGCTAGCAGCACCATCTAAAGAGTTGGTCTCAAAGAATCAGCAGAGAACATAGTAGTGGGTGTGGTTATGATTAACTAATTTTTTTTTTCCATGACACAATTTCCTGTTAATCTCCACCCCCACCCCTAAGTCACCCACTTGCCCCTGCCCAATCTCTGACCTAAGTCTCTTTTCTGAGGATATCCAAGAACCAACATCCCCCAGCATCTAAGAAGGGTTAGTGGGTGTGGAGTATTGGTTGAGTATTGGGATTCCATTTGGCAAGTAAGTAAAAAAAGGAAGTAGGGGAGTGAAGAGATGGGGAGTGAAGAGATGGAGAGTGGGAGTTGTTTCTTACTTGAGGCTAAAATCTTACACTTATGTCTTGTTTGGTTGCCATGGTAACTTTTGACACGTGGATGTTGAGCGCATAGCCACTTCTTTAACTTCCCAGAGCACTTATGATCTACAAGCACACACACACACACACACACACACACACCAGTGTCTATGATGTTTCTTGCTTATTCATGAATAATGATTTATTTTTTAATGTAACCCCCTCCCAAGTTATAGCATTTAATTTTGTAATAAATATTGTCACAGATATTATACAATGAAAATTTCAGATCAAAATGCAGTTCATAATTGTTAGGCTGCAGACTTACTGATGCACCCTTATATATGTGTGTGCGGGTGTGTGTAAGTGTGTGTATATATATATATATATATATATATATATATATGTATATGTAAATGTATGTGTATATGTATATGTAAATGTATGTGTATATGTATATATATATATGTATATATATATATATGTATATATGTATATGTATATATATATATGTATATATATATATATGTGCATATTCATATATATATATATATATATATATGTATATATATGTGTGTGTGTGTGTGTGTGTGTGTACATACAGGGTGATTGAAAAGTAATTCTCTATTAATAGGAAGTTACTTTTCTGTCACCATGTATAAGATATAGATATAGATATATGTGCATCTATTATTACTGTGCTTAAAGATTGCGGTATCAACTGTGAAAGTGCTTGATATCTGACATAGAGCATATATCAGCAGTATAACAACATGGTCCATAGAAAGCAAGGAATATAAAATGGAACCAGATTTACATTTCAAAAGATCCAAGGGGTTTATAGAATAATAGGCTTAGTAAAGATATTTTCAATGTTGATTATAATGCCATGGTTACTATCGCATATGAATATGTATGAATTATAATGCATATAAAAACTCATCTAAAAAGAAACAAGATTGAGTTTATTAATGACCATTGGGATGATCATGTATTACCAATAATATTACCATGCTGCACCAATTTAAACAAAGAGTAAAGTGTTGCTTTCTCACATTTGGATTGTTTAGTTTTTGTCTTGGATACATTAGTTTAAAATGAAGCACTCCTCAAACAAATGAGTCAACTAAAAAAAGAATGAGAGGTGATCTAATTGAAACTTTCAAAATAGTTTATGAAACTTCTAATTATAGTAGACATTTTTTAAAAAATATTTCTCCTTGAATTGGAAATTTATAGTCAAAACAGATTACAAAAACTAAGTCAACTAATTAATTGGATGTTTTTGCTAATAGAGTAATATATTTTTTGAATGAATTAACTAATCAGATCAAAAAACGCAATAGTGTAAAAACAAAATTAGATTAAATTGGATGATTTCAGAAATAATAGTAAAAAGATTTAAGGTGACATTTTGGAGAACTATCAAATAAATTATGTAACTGAATTTCATCTGCTTATAAGAGTTGTATTAATAGTGTATATGATTTGTGCAAAGATTCTTCTTTTTTTTTTTTTTTTAAAGGTTTATATGAGAAGATTATAAAAAGGGGAGATGCCCAAAGAGACATAACAAACAAATAATAATAATAATAATAATAATAATAATAAAACAACAATATTACATATAGTATATTCTTTAACAATACCTTTAAGTTTGTTATTCAACATGTAGTTTTGTCCTATTCATTTAGACTTTGTAATAACTGCAGTTTGTAAGGAAACATTTTCCAAAACAAACAAACAAATAATGATAATTATTATAAAATCGATAATATTACATATAGTATATTTTTCGACAATTCTCCAATATAGAGAAAATTAGATTGTAGAATGTTTAAGCATTACTTATATATAACAAAATAATGATAATTTTCATTCATAAAAGTCTACATTACAAGTTGATTTTTTGTTGTTTCATATATATGTGTGTGTGTGTGTATATATATATATATATATATATATATATATATATATATATATATATATATATATATATAAGGTATTCTTCAATCCAGTAAATCCGGAGTAGGGAACAATTTATTTTTTTCTTTTCCTATTGGATCTGATGAAGTTCTGTTAATTATTTTTGAGTCTTTGATTCTAATCAATGCTCTTAACTGGATGGAAGTAAATTTATTATCCTAATATTGTTTTTTTCTTGAAATAATGTATATATATATATATATATATATATATATATATATGTGTGTGTGTGTGTGTGTGTGTGTGTATGTATGTAAAATTTATTGGTTTATTTATTTGAAATAATATTTTCCTCTTCCATTAAATAAACAAATACTCCACCAAAATTTGATTTCTACTCATATTTTTTCCCATTTTTCGGGATATTCTATTCAATACATACACACATGCACACATTTAAATATATATGTATGTATATATATATATATATATATATATATATATATATTACTTTCAAATAAATGAATGCCTATTTACACCTGTGAACTAAGTTCACTACCTAAATGTTCTAAAATAAACACAGCCTTTCACTCAATATGATGTGTTAGATGTATCCTTACAATATACCCATACGCAATACACATATATGTGCAAATACTATCACCACAATACATGCAACTTATATATTAGTATAAAGTTCCAGCCTTTATATTGATGTCTTTTTCTTTTCCCCTCCCAAAGATGTCTTTTTCTTTTCCCCTCCCAAAGGTTGTCGCATAACTTTTGTCTAGGTCACATCATTTCTTTTTTTTCTTCATTTCTTTTTTTGCCTTGAGAGAATGTCAGTTGGTGATGGAAAAATATTTGAGAATCTGTTCATGAGAAAATATTCTATTTGTTTTTTCTCCATCTCCATCAAAAGTGGGAGCAGAATGAATCTTCTACTTCCACAGAATGCTGCACCATGTAGGAGAGCAGTGCAATGCTTGTCGGTCTTATCATAATTTTGACACTCTATAGAGCTAGGGTTACCAACCAACCAACCAGCCAACCAACCCCTTTAGAGTGAAGTAATGAATGTGTTTTGTTTGTGGGATGATATACCAACCCCTCCACTCTGGCAGGATATGACACAAGGTCAATTTTTAAGCAGAGTTTAACAGGTTTCAATTCAGAGTTTTCCTTCTCCTAGACTAGTTGCCTCAGAAAGGCTGAGGAACCCAATCTGTCCTACTATTTACCCATAGCTGGAGGGAGAATAATTGAATTCATACCTTTCCCAAGGGTATTAGTGCTATGTGAAATGCAATCATTCTCGTCCAGGATTTGAACTTGAGTCGCCATGTCCATTTCCTATGGTGATAACTATTACACCACAGGCACCTCCAAATGTGGGATGATATAATACTCACTATTATATATGGGTCATTCAATAAATAAGATGAGTTTTACTTAAGGAGTTGACAATAGGAACTATTGTTAACAGTTTTTACAAGAAAATCAATAGTGATAGGTCATGTGTCAGAAGACTGTCAGCATTATGTTCTTTACTAGCTGCTGTGCCCAGAACTTTTTCTTTAGTGGAGAGTCAGTGTGCTCCCACTCCATGAACTGTCTTTTAGTAGCAGAGCCATGTTTAGCTCATTTGTAAATTTTTTTTTTTTTTGCTAAAACATGCTTCTTTTTCCACATCACACATTCTGTAAATTTCACATGGTTTGCACTTCTCAACCACCAATGATTTTATGACAGACCTCTGTTTTATCCTAGAACCCTTTATTTGGTTTTCCACCATTTTGAATAGCCTCAAAATGAATATTTTAGTGAGATTAAGATAATTTTTATATAGATCAATTCCAAGCAATGCAAAGTTTACATTTATGGAAAAAAAATTCTGGAAAAAAAAACCTAAAAAAAAAAAAAAAAATTTATTTTGCTTTTTTTAAAAAACTTCTCCTTATTTATTAAATGACCCTCATATATTCATAAATAAATACTTGTTTTATACATGTCCTGTTTGGCTGCTATATACTCAAATTTGACCATGTTTCACCCCTATAAGCAAGCATAATTGGCATATGTTATTGTTAGAACAATACTCTTCAAATGCTTGTAGTGTAATGAATATCATCATAGGAAATGAACATGTCAACCCAAGTTCAAATCTTGGAAGAGGCTGTTTGTATTTTACATAGCACTTATAGTTTTGCAAAAGCTATGCATCCAACTAATCTCTTTCAAGCTATGAAGTAAGGCAGACTGAGCTCTTTAACCTTGGTACGGCAATCAGTCTAGGAGAAGGAAAACTCACAATTCAAACCAATAGTAAGTAAGGTAAAGTTGGCGACTGTAGTCAAGGGCAACCCAAAGACTCCCTTTTCAATAGCTGCTACACCGAGGTGTAGGGGAGGGCACTACTCTTTTCCCTGGATTGCTCCACTTAACCCTTGATACGTACCTTATTATGCTGAGTATTAAGCAAGGAGATATCAAGTACCATTTTTTGTGTCTTTGGTATGACTGTACCTGAGATTGAACCCTGGTCTCTCTGACTATTGCTGAACACTCTATCTACTAGGCCAATGGGCTGGTGTTCAAATATTGACTTTGTGTCACATCTGACCTGTGTGAATGGGTTAGATAAATACATATTCTTAAAATGCTCTAACTTAGTGAATAAATTAATTTCCAGTCCAATTTGCAACTGAATTAAAAATTTGCCAGGAGGTAGGAACCTTTATTTGTGCTGGGCACCCTTTTTTAATCACCCAAATTCTTTATGTAACAAAGATAAGTATGAGATGCTAATTAGAATCCTTCACTCCTTCCTAAATAGAAGTATCAGTATCATCATGGACTGATATCTCATTAAAAATCACTATAATCATAGACTGATATTTCATTGAAAATCCAACAAATCTGTATGTCATCTAGTTTTATTTAAAATCATAGTTGCTTTATGAAGAAAAGACCAGGTCAGTCATCTGTGACCATAGAATACACCAACTGCATCTCTGCAGAGGGTTAAGACCCTATGCCCCACCCCATCCCAATGAGTGTCCTGGGTATTACATTCAACAATCTGATAGTGAGGCTCCAGTAATGCTGGAGTTTGGGGAATGCAGAGTATCCCTTCGTTGCCATTGCTCTCAGGTCCTCTCTGACCTGGAGTGGTAGCACTTGATAGGGTCCTATCTATGGGTCAAATAGAATTGTTTGACATTTAAACTGTGTGCAAACAAATGACTTACGCTAAATTGAATTGTTTGAAATAGAACTGTTTGATTATTTAACTGTGTGCAAACAAATGATTAATATCAAATAGAATTATAAGTGTTTGATACCAAAAATTGAAACCATTTAAGTGTGTAGAAACAATAGCAATGCTAGTGTACAAACAAATTAGTTCTAACTCATTTAAAAATGAAATTACCTGCAAACAGTGTGCAAACAAATGACTCATGTTAAATTGTGACTTATATAACAATACTTGAAACAATATATATATGTAAGGTTAGGCTCATTTAAGAATATTATCAACAACATTTGTTTACAAATAATATATATTTGATATGTATGTATAAACAGGATTTGGTATTAAATAACTCACAATGGTTCATATGTCATAAAACCAAACCAACCCAACCCAATTAAATACTTCTTATACTACCCCTGGCAAAAATCAAGGAATTAGCAAATTTAGATTGTGTTCACTTAATTTTTTTATTTAGTAGTAAATAAACTATTAACAAAAGATGCAAAGCATTTTTTCTTTAATAGTTGAACACTTCATAAAATATTCCCCGAATATACAAGATAAAATTATTTAAAGTAATGCTTTTGCGGGGGGACGGGGATTAAGCCATGTTAAAGAGAATATGGAATAACCTAATGTCAAGGAAAAAATTATGGAATCATATTGTAATTTGCCTTTCTAAAATGAATTTATTCTGAAGACTAGATCGCCAGATAAGTCTACTGTTATAAGAAAGTTCTTGTAGACTTCATTGGGCATACCTAATTGAAAGTTTATATTGCTCCAACAAAAGAACAGTCAATTGAAACAATGAAAAGGATCATAAAACACATTCAAGAAGGCAATCCATAGCGGAGTGTGGAGAAAGACGTTGGTATTCACCAGTCAGCTGTTTAATACAGTAACTATTTACAATTCATATTGGACTGTGGCAAAAGATGTTGGTTGTTCCCAGTCAGCTGTGTCTAAAATTTGGTCCAAATATAATAAATGAAACAGGTTGGTTAAAAAATTTATTCAAGAAGGTAATCTATAGTGGAGTGTGGAGAAAGATGTTGGTTTTCACCAGTAAGCTGTTTAATGATGTAACTATTTATAATTCATATTGGACTGTGACAAAAGACGTTGGTTGTTCCCAGTCAGCTGTGTCTAAAATTTGGTCCAAATATAATAAATGAAACAGGTTGGTTAAAAAATTTATTCAAGAAGGTAATCTATAGTGGAGTGTGGAGAAAGATGTTGGTTTTCACCAGTCAGCTGTTTAATGATGTAACTATTTATAATTCATATTGGACTGTGACAAAAGACGTTGGTTGTTCCCAGTCAGCTGTGTCTAAAATTTGGTCCAAATATAATAAATGAAACAGGTTGGTTAAAAAATTTATTCAAGAAGGTAATCTATAGTGGAGTGTGGAGAAAGATGTTGGTTTTCACCAGTAAGCTGTTTAATGATGTAACTATTTATAATTCATATTGGACTGTGACAAAAGACGTTGGTTGTTCCCAGTCAGCTGTGTCTAAAATTTGGTCCAAATATAGATAAATTAATTGGGGTGGTTAAAAAATAAGAACATATTATAAGAAATATAATATAAGAAATATTCAAGGTGCTACATTTTCTGTGGTTTTCTTAAGCAATTCCTGATGAACTGAACTCTAAAATTGCCGTACTTACCAAATGAAGGTTGATTAAATATCTACAGAATAAATATTATTAACTGTATTCCCTGCTGAAAGTTAAGAACCCTCCACCAAAAAAATAGGGTGTCCTGGATATGACACTAAATTGCAACTAATGGTTAGGTTTCAGGTCTTTACCATTACTTTCTGGTCAACTCTGACCCAAAATAGAGTACCTGTTAGTGTCTCAACTATGGGTCTAACTGATCTGTTTAAAAAGGTTTTGTATTAGGAATATCTGTTATCTTATAACTTAAAAAAAAAAGAAATGAAAATATAAACGATGTTCACAATTCCCTAAGCTCTTCGCATAAAATAACCCTAAACAAGTTGACATTTGCTAAAATCAATTTATCTATTTAGGAGTTTCATAAAACTGATTTTATAATAATGATAATAATAATAATAATAATAATAATAATAATAATAATAATAATAATTGGAAGTTGGAGGACAAGTGGAGACCATTCAAACTACAGCATTATTGAGAACAGCTAGAATACTGAGAAGAGTCCTGGAGACTTGTTGTCACTCAAACTCCAGAGAAAAACCATCAGCTAAAACTGAAGTGAAAAACTCTCAAGGAGTAAATAATAATAATAATAATTTGAACAGATTAGTGTTCACCAATGGCCCAGGAAACCCGGGTTCAATCCCAGGTCAAGTCATACCAAAGACTTTAAAAATGGTACTGATGCCTCCTTACTTAACACTCAGCCTTATAAGGTACAGATCAAGGGTAAAGTCGAGAAATCCTGGGAAAGGAGTAGCACCCTTCCCTACTCCTTGGTGTAGTAGCTATCAAAAAGGGAGCCTTTGGGTCACCTTTGACTATGGGCGCCAACTTTACTTTTACTTTTACAAAAGATAAAACTACAGGAAAATAAATATGATATTTCTGATGTGGAGAAGTTATTTATCAAACCAAGATACAAGACAAGTCCTAAACCTTATTTGAAGAGTCCCCATGGTATTGTGGCTAATGTGTTGAACTGTAACATCATCATAACTGAGTTCAAACTCCAGTTGTGCTATTACATTCACTTTCGGCCTAATACCATAGGAAAAGATATAAACACCCTTATTCCTCCAATTATAAGTTAAATAGTACCACTACTATCCTCCTTCTATGATGATAACTTTAGTATTAAATAATGCTTGAAGTTTGATATACCATTAAAACAAAAAAAACAAAAAACAACCACTTTTTCTTCTTTTTTTATTAAAACTGAAGACACTTGCTTCAATTAGTTTGGTTTGGTTTGGTTTGGTTTGGTTTTGTGGCATATCAATCATTGTAGGTTATTTAATCATGAATCTGGTTTATTCATGAATATCAAATATATATGATTTGTAAACATTGGTCAACAAAGTTTAATAGTTCCAAGTATTGCTATGTATCACTAAAAATTCAATTAAACATCAAAGCATTTGTTTATACACAGTTAAATGATCAAACAGTTTTATTTCAAACAATTTAATTTAGCCTAAGTCATTTGTTTACACTCAGTTTAAATGTCAAACAGTTCTGTTTGACCAATTGATAGGACCCTATCAAATGCTATCACTCCAGGCCTGAGTGGACCTGGGAGAAATGGCAATGAAGGGGTACTCTGCATTCCCAAAGCTCTAGCATTACTGGAGCCTCACTATGAGATTGTTTAATGTCATATTCAGGACACTCATTGCAGGGTGAGGGTCTTACCCCTCAGCTGAGATGCAGTTGGTGTATTTTACAGCCCTAACTGACTGGGCATGCTTGCTTTAAATGACTGAGAGAATGAGAATTGTGAAAAGATTCTGAATACTGAAATTTAATCTGAACAACCAGATGAATTTATTTATCCTACTGACCTAGTTTAAAATATAAGAGTCTCTTATCTTTTTTTAAAATTTATTTTTTTAAGTGTTTTTGGTTATGAAAGTCAGGAAGATCCAGGACTATTCAAACAGGGAAATTAATATGCTGTCCCATAATAGTTGTAACATTTGCATACAAATTTCATAAATTAGATATAACAACTATTATGGGACAGCTGTTTAAAAAGTCAAGTGCAGCTAGCACCTCAGTTGTAGATCAGAGAAATGTGTTAATAGAATGATTCCACTCATAAAGAGGGGATCATTTACACCATTTATCTATTCTTTTTAAAAAGGCATGAACCCAAAAACATCTCTTTGTAGAGAAAAGATTCAAATTGAAATGAGAAAAAGACCTTATACTAAAGGAAAATCAGGGTTATTATGACAAAACTGTAAGAAGACTATCCACCCCATCCACATAACATGGTATTATGTCACTCCCAGAATATTTTGGGTGTTAAGTAACATTTGGAATTCAAAGTTTATGAAGTGAGCAGAAAACTTGAATTTTTACTCATTTTGAAATAAATATATC
The DNA here is from genome assembly GCA_963585895.1 of Sepioteuthis lessoniana. Lineage (NCBI taxonomy): Eukaryota > Metazoa > Mollusca > Cephalopoda > Myopsida > Loliginidae > Sepioteuthis > Sepioteuthis lessoniana. The sequence continues at coordinate 30,281,743 of OY757921.1, forward strand.
CGGTGTTCTTAAACAGAAAATAAAACAAATTTTTTTGGTTACATTCAATTTGAGACAATAATATATTTTTCTTGTTAGTTTTTTTTTTTTTTTTTTTTTTGCTTTTTTCAAATATTTTTCTTTACCTCATATGCAAAAGGTAAACAGATGAAAGATATATATTTGGTATAGTTGATGATATATTTATCATTTATTTATTTATTCTATTTCTGCCAACACATTTCAAATTCAAAATTTGCCTTCACACAAAAGTTTCTATTAAAAAATTATTTTAAGTATAAGAACAGAAATAAAATAATCATAATTGAAATTTTTTTTTATACAAATCCAAAATCTTCATTGGAGTTTTTGTGTCCAGGTAAATTTTGAAGTCCAAACGCATTGACAGAAATAAAATAAATAGATAATAAATATATAATCAAATACACTAAATATATATTTTTTTTGTCCATCTTAATGGCCCAGGAGACCTGGGGTTCAATCCCAGGTCGAGTCATACCAAAGACTCAAAAAAATGGTCCTTGATGCCTCCTTGCTTAACACTCAGCATTATAAGGTGAGGATCAAAGGTAAAATGGAGCAATCCAAGGAAAATAGTAGTGCCCTTCTCTACACATTGGTGTAGTAGCTATCGAAAAGGGAGCCTTTGGGTCATCCTTGACTATGGTCACCAACTTTACTTTACTTTACATAAATTTTGTCTAGAGAAAACGCTTGATGGCAATTTCACAAGAATGCTATGAACGTATATATATATATATATATATGAGGGAAATATATTTTCTTTTGTATCTGTGGACAATATGTGAGAATGACTGAAATGTATCAGACAAAATATATGTAAAGTAAAGTTGGTGACCTTAGTTGAGGGTGACCCGAAGGCTCCCTTTTCAATAGCTACTACACCAAGGTGTAGGGGAGGGCGCTACTCCATTCCGAGGATTGCTTCTACTTTTACTTTATAAGACTTATAGTACAATTTTAATATTCACATTTTACTTTGTGTTATTCTAAGCTAAGTTTAGTAAACATCAAAATTACTTATTTCTTACTTGGAAAACAAATTATTACTTAGAAATATATGTATACCTGTCTGTTCAGGTATATCAGTTGTATTCTATAGAAAATTAAATTGAGATTTTTCTATACAAATTATTAAATGTATATATATTCCTACTCATTAATGTTCACACAGATATCCATCTTTTTGAGTGAAATCAACAGACAATCACTTTCAAGAAAATACAAAGTGATTAAAAAACACAGTCAAGTTATTAAACAATTTATGGTCAACAGATAAGAACTGTATTTGATTTTGTCAATCAAATATTGATTACCAACGGATATGTTTCTGGGGATGGTGGGTAATTAACAAAAACAATATGAACATTTGGTATTTAAAATTTTTAAATTGTCTTATAGACAACATTTATATATTAGTTTATTCATATTTTTTCAATCTGTCTCTTTCTATTCATTCACACACACACACACACACACACACACACACACACACACACACACACACACACACACACACACACATGTATGTTAATGAAAAATAAAACTGCTACCTCCTGGATAAGAGTTTCAGTTTATTCAAAGGCATGAACCTCATCAATTTATGCTGTCTGCAGATAGAGAATACTGGTAGAGACAGAGAAAGATGGCAGCTCCCCATCCCCAGGTTTTGAATTCAATTCTTTTTCCTTCTCCTAAACTGGTTGCCTTACCAGGACTAAAATCCTCTGTCTCTTCTATTATTTACCCATAACTGGAGAGAGAAGAAAAAGATTCATGCTTTTCCAAGGGAATTAGCATGAAGTGAAATACAAACAGCCTTGTCCAGGGTTGGAACTCTGTAGGTCAAGTCCATTTCCTAGAACAGTAACAATTATACTATATACAGGTAATATCACCAATTTACCATAAATGATCACATATATAGATCAATATATATATAGGTTCTAAAACAAGGAGAAAATCATCAGTAATCAGACCCCAAATGAATACACTGTATATACCCCAATAATATAGATGTATTACAAAAAATTACCTTATTCATGGATCAATACGTGCACAGGTTCTAAAATAAGAAAAGAATCATCTATACTTTGATCCTATGTTTATACTGAACCCTGGTCAAAATTCAAGGTGTGTTAATTTTATGTTCTGTCAGTTTAAATGCCACCTGATATAGATTGATGATTAGCAAACTGTTCATGAGTTTGATCCTCACTGTGAGGCTATGCTCAATTGGTTTAGTGCCAACTTGAGAAGTTATTTGTTCATTGAAAGAAAGTGAGACATTTTAAAATAAACAAACCATTCACTTATGTGTTTCATTATCTATTATTGTCTCATACTTCTGGCACCGCATCAAACTAAGCTAAGCAAGATTAACGACTACATGAGCCCACCTTGTCTACAGGGCTTAGAACTCGCACACCATATCTTTTGCGAAAGGATCCCTTCTCCAAAAAAAAAAAAATAGTGTCTTGTGTATGACACAAAACTGTATCAGGTAGTGAGGCTCCAGTTCTGAAGATTGGGGAGTGTAGATTTCCCCTTCATTCCCATTACTCCCAGGTCTCCTCTGACTCAAAGTGGTGAGGGTTAGCATCCCATCTATAGCTCAAATAGATTTGTTTGAAAATTATTTGTATAAGATATTAATTGATTTTAATAGTATGTCAACCCATTGAAGATTATTTCATGCCAAGAGGTTAGGAAATTGCATTCATTTTTGTTTAGTTGTTAGTTAAGAATTATTCATTTACTTATTTATTTATTGTACATGGTTATATTATATTAGATAAGAATACTTGATATTATATAATTGAGTGCAAATTATTTGTATTAGATAAGAATACTTGATATCATATAAGTAAAGTTGTCGACCTTAGTTGAGGGTGACCCAAAGGCTCCCTTTTCAATAGCTACTACACTGAGGATTGCTCTACTTTACCCTTCATACTCACCTTATAATGCTGAGTGTTAAGTAAGGCAGCATCAAGTACCATTTTTTGAGTCTTTGGTATGACTCGACCAGGGATTGAACCCAGGTCTCCTGGACCAGTGGCAAACACTTTTCTCATTTGGCCAATGGCCGGGTATGATATCATATAATTGTGTGCAAATTATTTGTATTAGATAAGAATACTTGATATCATATAAATTGTGTAAAAAACTCTTAAGAAACTACCCAAAAAATTTAGATTTAAACATATAATGTATACTATTCCCTAATCTCTTGGCATAAAATAACCCCAGATGTGTTGACATGACATCAAAATCAATCAATCAATCAATCCACTATGTGAGCAAAAATGTTATTTCATATTTCACTTTGTTGAAGACACTCCACTTCAAGAAAGAACGCATACTAATATTTTGGGATGTATTTTTATTTTATTATATTTTCTTTAAGTAAGTAATCTTTGACCTGTAGGTTGCAGAGTTTTTAGAAACTTAAAACTTTGACATTGGGAAATACGATTATTTAGATTATTAAAATAAAAAATACACAGACTTTACTCTCTCCTTGCAAATACGCAAACATGTAAAATACCACTCTTGTCTCACGCGCACTGCAGTTAATAATGTACCCATTATGTTCTTTCACACATACATGCATAGATTTCACACGTCTACCCACCAACTAATCCCACCCAGTCCAACAGGTGTTTCTCATTGTCGCTTCATACAGTGAAAAAATAAAAATAAATAAAAACTCCTACAAAGTTGTCCCAGAAAAGAGACTGAAAATATGACACTTGATATACTAGAAGCTGAGAGTCTCTGCTCCTTTGTGTGTGTGTGTGTGTGTGTGTGTGTGTGTGTGTGTGTGTGTGTGTGTGTGTGTGTGTGTGTGTGTGAATTTTTTTATTATCTTTTCCCCTGGAGAAGTGGCACAAAAAAATTCTGACAAACAAAACAATTACCCAACTACAGTGAGGTTGGTGAACTGCAGGAGACAAGAATCATAAATAAACACATTTAAAGAAAATGTTAGCGTGAGAAAAAAAAGTTTTTTTTTTTGTTTTTTTTTCATAACCCTCTTTCTCACCTCTCCCTCCATTTTCTTTTCTTTTTTTAAATCCTTTATCAACTTTATTAACCTTTTTTTGATTTTGAGTAAAGAGTGGTATGAATTGAACAAGATAGGAAAAGTAAAGAAAGATTAATATTTTAATTTGAGTTTGCGCATATGCATGTTTACAGGGTTGGGATATCTTGCTGTCAACAGGATTATCTGATTTTCAATTGTATGGGATCGGCTAGCTATTGCTGTTTTTTTTGTTTTTGTTTTTTTTTTTTGTTTACTTATTTTTGTTATTTTGTGGTGTTGGTGATGGTATGTAGATGTCTAAAAAGCCTAAAAGACATTTACATAGCAATTACCACTTTTAAAACTCATTGAATTTTATCTAATCAAACAATTTCTCGGTTTTTCTTGGAAATATACGAATGTATGTTTCAAGTGAATGATTTTATAAGATTTTAATTTTTGAAATTTTTACACACTCTCCTGAAGGTTTTAAAATAGCTTTCCAACTCTATTGAATTAACAAATATTCAAAGTAATTTTAGTTTCAGAAATGTAATTGTTAATGGTGTCAATTTAATTTGAATCCCTTTAAAAAAGAAACATTATACAAGAAAAATCCGTGGTGTAATGGTGATTATCATAGGAAATGGACATGGCGACATGAGTTGAAATGCTGGACCAGGCTGATTGCATTTCACATAGCACTAATACCCTTGGGAAAGGTATGAATCCAATTATTCTCCCTCTAGCTATGGGTAAATAGTAAGACAGTTTGGGTTCTTCAGCCTTTCTGAGGCAACTAGTCTAGGAGAAGGAAAACTCTGAATTGAAACCTGTTAAACTCTGCTTAAAAATTGACCTTGTGTCATATCCTGCCCAAGCGGAGGGGGTGGTAAATAGGATTATACAAGAAAAATCAAATTTTATTGCATTCAGTATCACAAAATATACCTATTTAATCAGATCTTTGGGTTCTGAATGCTTAATTTTTAGGATTTTTTTTTTTCATTGATTTATTAGGATTATTAGATTGTTAAATGAAAGGAAAAATATTTTTGTACTAGAATCTTATTCAGAATTGATGAAAGAGATTGTAAAGGTAAATTCACATAGCAATTTGGAAGATTCATTTGGTTTGGTTTGGTTTGGTTTGGTTTGATGACATATCAACCATTGCTGGTTATTTAATGCCAAATCCTGTTTTTACATATATATTAAATATATGATTTGTAAGAATATTTTGTAGATACACACTGCTAAATGATCAAACAGTTCTATTTCTAACAATTCCATCTAGCATGAATCAACAAAGTTAAATGTTTCCAAGTATTGCTATCTTTCACTAAAAATTCAATTAAATATCAGTCATTTGTTTGCACACAGTTAAATGATCAAACAGTTCTATTTCAAACAATTCAATTTAACATTAGTCATTTGATTACACTCAGTTTAAATGTCAAATATTTTTATTTGACCCATAGATAGGACCCTATCAAGTACTACTACTCCGGGCCAGGATGGACCTGGTAGCAATGGCAATGAAGGGGTACTCTGCATTCCCTAGAGCTCCAGCATTACTGGATCTTCATCATCAGATTGTTTAGTGTCATATCCAGGACATTCATGTGGGGGTGGGGTCTTACACCTTGGCAGAGATGCAGTTGATGTATTCTGGAGCCCCAGCCGACTGGGCTTCATTTGGAAGTGTTAACAAAATACTAAGTTAATTTTGATTTCCTCGGCTCAATTTTAGGCTATAAAAACAGATATTAGGCTTGTTGAAATATTTATGACCAGTACTTTCTATAGACTTTATGCACATTACCTTAAAACAGTGGTGGGTAAATTGTGGTCTGCTGCACTGTTCTGTGCAGCCTGCAGGAGCCTCTAAAGAAAATTTTAAATAAACACCTGCACAACAATTTTAGGTTATATTCTTTTGATTTTAAAAGATGTTGCCCTTTTATAATTCATTACTCAGTGATGCAGTCCTCCCACCAAAAAATTTGCCTACCCCTGCCCTAAAGCATTGAACAAGCACAAAATCAGTTTCTGACACCAGGCTAAGTTGAGTGTGAGGCCCTTCATGTTTCAGAAATTGTCTTGTACTTTCAGCCTTAACATTTGAGATACCTGGAGCATCAGGGATTGACCCTGATTCTAAGTGCAATAAGGGGGTTTGGCCTAAATTGGGGATGGTTATACTAAAATTGAACTTTGATTTTGCAGGTTCCTTTATGGTAGTAAACAATAAAATCAAAATGTGGATGTTGAACTGGAATGAGTGAGAATATTCAATTTCATTCTTTCTCTTAATTATTTATCACAGATATGTTGAATTGTAAACCTTGCTGTTTACTGAAAGCTTTTATGTAACATTATTTTAAACCAAGGTGTTTAAACCTTATAAGCTATCTTAAATAAAATTTCTCTGTAAAGTAACGATCCATAAAATAAAAAAAAACTGTGAATTACTGAACAGTCAAAATAGCAATGACCATGCACTTATCCTAAAAAAAAAAGGATATCCAATGGAAATGAGGGCTAATTTACAAATAATGGTTTAAAAAATTTTCATAAAATTTTTATTAAAAAGAAAAGAAATTGGAGAGTACAAGAAATGTTTATTAAATTTTGTTATTTAGTTAATTTCTAATAGATTTTAGAAAAAAGAAATGAATGTATTTTGCACTGAAAATATTTCAATTAATTATTTTTACAAATGTAATCACCAGTTTCAAAACCCAATAACTTCTTTTCAATATAAGAAAATAATTTGGGGATCAGATTTTTCTTGTATTTTTCTTTTTAAGGACACAAATTTTATGAAAATAAATTCAATTATCACGTGTAATTTGACTTTTTTTTTTAATTGATGTGAATTTTTTCAAAAGTTCACAGGATAACCGTAAAATGTTTTTTGTTATGTATAGCGAGACAGTCATACGATAAAACAAGCAATATCCTACTTTAATTCAAATGATTATTACCTCAAATTTATTTCAGTTAAAGATTTTTAGGTTTATTTTTTCCGGCGTCCTTCAAAATTTTAGAAATTGTAAGGTATTCAGTATTATTCGGAAGTAAAATATTTTGCAATACAATTGTAAGGGAGGTAACTGTAGTAAGACTACTTTCTATATAAGGGACATAATTATGAATAAAAGTGTATAAAGTTTGTTTTTTTTCATTATTTCTGAAATGAAGAATTATCAATACATTTAGCTATCATATTTCATTTTTTAATCAGCTACTCTGATATACACACCTGACTTAAGATACCTACCTCGTTAAATTCCAACGTATATATGATATATAAACATTTTATATATAAAGTATGACCAAAAAGAAACCACTTTTAAACCGTGCAGATGTTTTAGCATATTTGCAACTAAAATGCAGTGGATCAGTAATCTTGAACTTTTCTTTAAAAAGCCTCTACATCACACCTCATTGGTTAGTACCAAAATACACGTATTAGAGGGATTATGTGTATGTGTAGTGCAGTTTTGTTTTTTTTTAATTATTTTTCAAATTTGAACAATAAACTAATCACTTCTTAAATTTAAATTTTTGGTAAAGGATGAGATAACTGATCTCCCAAGCCCAGTCGGTTAGGGCTGGAGAATACATCAACTGCATCTCTGCAGGGGGGTAAGACGCCCATCTCCCACCGCAATGAGTGTCCTGGATATGATGTTGAGGCTCCAGTAATGCTGGAGCTTTGAAGAATGTGGAGTACCCCTTCATTGCCATTGCTCCCAGGTCCACTCTAGCCCAGAGTGGTGGCATCTGAAAGGGTTCTATCTAGGGGTCAAATAGAACTGTTTGATATTTAAACTAAGTGCAAACAAATGAGTTATGCTTAATTGAATTATTTGAAATAGAACTGCTTGATCATTTAACTGTGTGTAAACAAATGACTGGTGTTTAATTGAATTTTGATACATAACAACACTTGGAATTATTCAATTTTGTGGACTTATGTTTGCGAATTATATATATTTAATATATATATGTATAAAGAGGATTTGGCATTAAATAACCTGCCATGGTTGATATGCCATAAAACCAAACCAAACTAAACCAAACCATCTCATCTATCTCTCAAGATTTGGCCCGTACAAGCCTTTTGTTCCTCAAACTGAAATCCACCATGAAATGTTGTCTATTTCAGATTGTACTAAAGATAGATTGCTTGATTTTGATGGTATGTCAACCTTTCTTGGCTTATTTTATGCCAGATTTGCATTCAATGTGTGTTATATATACATTTTTCGTGTCGTTGTTTCTTTTTTATTTCTTTTTGCACATGGTTCTATCAAATACAAATAATTTTTAAACATCTATTTGACTCAAAGATAAGACCCTAACAGATACTACCATTTACAGTCAAGGTGGACTTGAGAGTAATGGCAATGAAGGAGTATTCCTCACTCCCCAGATCTCCAGAACTATAGCTTCACCACCAGATGCAGTTTAGTCTATTATCCAGACAAGATAGAAGAAAACTTACTATGGAATCTGCCCAATATCTCTCAAAACAACTTCCAGAATGCATCTCAGCAGTGGTGAAAAATTCTGTGCATGATTTATCAACAGCAAAAAGGACTATTTTATTGTCTGTAGATAATAAATTTTTTGAAAATGGTTCTTTTTTTTTTTGTTTTTTAATAAAATTTTTAACACACTTCATAAATAAGAATAACTGATTTATGAAATAAATACAACAAATATTTTTAGCATTATTTAATAGCATTTTAGTTTATGGCATCAATTTGAGAAAAGCTTACATCAAACATGAACAAAAGAGCATGAAAATAATTAATAGATATAATACCAAAATTAAAAATGGAGCTAAGAAGTTGCCAAAAACTAATAGTTATTCCCACCTATGGAAGGCATAAATTCTCTCACACATACAACACAGAGGAATGTGGCAAGGTTCTGGCAAGCCCACTGATTAGACAGGCATTCATATTTCTTATTTATTTTTTGATAAGTGAAAGACACATGTTGCATTAAAACAAATTCATATTAAATATAGTTTTAAAAATTACCTTGTTTTGGGGCAATAAGTTCTATCAATATATTTTATAGGCATACATGCACAAGATACAGAGAACAATATATAGTACTGAGAAGATTCATTACTACTCTAAAAGACATCTTCAGCCAAATAGCTGTAATCATGGTATTGTTAGGAGGTACTGGCTCATTGGGTAGAGTGTCTGCCAATGGTCTGGGAGACCTGGGTTCAATCCCAGGTTGCGTCATACCAAAGACATTAAAAATAGTACTTGATACCTCCTTGTTTAACACTCAGCAATATAAGGTACGTATCAAGGGTAAAGTGGAGCAATCCAGGGAAAAGAGTTGCACCCTCCCCTACACCTCGGTGTAGTACCTATTGAAAAGGAGCCTTTGGGTCGCTCTTGACTATAGCCACCAACTTTACTTACATCTCTGCTTACTCTGAACCATCTTGCTCTGATTATTGTTATACAAATATAATTTATAGAACCATATATCATCATCTTTATATATTTATAGATGCATAAAAAAAACTGCTATTAGTGTACATACAGTTTATGTTTAGTGTGTGGAAAAATAGATTTTCAGCAGAACTATCATCAGGATTATGAGGGGTTATATATATATATAACCCCTCATAGTCCTGATGATGGTTCAACAGAACCAAAACGCTATAGTGTCAACTTTGTTTCTCAATAAATCTCCATTTTCTATTTGGATTACTTGTTGTCAATTTTTCTTCACAAACTGTTGGATTACTATCCATTATTTTCTTCCATTCTGTCCCATTGACTAACAAGATCCAGATCCATTCTCCCACTCCAATATCTCACATCAACAACATCAAGATGTTTTGCAGATGCATAGACCTACTCAAAAACAAGAAGATTTCTATAACCAACTTTACACAAGAAAAATCACACCTACCTGAATGTCCAGCGTTTTTCGTTCATCTCAACATTTTCTTGGATTACATAAGTCTTGAAGTTTATATTCGCATTTTTGGATTTTCCTAGGCATATACATTAATATAAAAAAAAAATTTTTTTTTTTTAAATTTTTAAAAAATACAGATTTATATGATTTGAATTTCATCGAAAATGAGGAATGATTTGAAATCTCTCGATGAACTAATGGAACGTGGATTCTGCACAATGTTTCTAATGTTAGGTGACGTATTTTAAAGAAATGAACGCTGATTCATTGATCAAACAGCCAATTTTTCTTGTCATAAACAGCCAACTTTTCTTGTTATACAACTTTTCCAAATTTTTATATATTTTTACACTTTTTATACATCCATCTATACTTAACATCACTAATATAACCCCTCATAGTCCTGATGATGGTTCAGCAGAACCGAAACGCTATAGTGTCGACTTTGTTTCTCAATAAATCTCCATTTTCTATTTGGATTACTTGTTGTCAATTTTTCTTCACAAACTGTCAGATTACTATCCATTATTTTCTTCCATATATATATATATTTAATGAACTTAAAAATATTAAACCAACCCTTATCAATAATGGGTTTCCCAACTACATTGTTGATACCGAAATTAAACAATTCATTAATAAACCTGAAAAACCTAACATAGACAATAACCTAAACCATAAACAATCAATAAACCTTTACTACAAAAACCAATTTCCTAGTAATTATAAGATAGATGAACATATACTAAAAAACCTTATCCAAAAAAATGTTCCCCCTACTGATCCTAACAAAAAAATAAGACCAATACTGAGCCATCTTTATTTATAAATACAGCAAACAAGATTAACACATATATGCTCACACATACATAATTTTTGTTGTGTTTTACTCTGTAATTTCATTATTTTTATAGCATTGTAAAACCCCTGATAAAACAATTGAGCATATTTTATAATTTAAACAACCAAAATTCACAAATATGTAGGAAGGTAATTTTAAATATTTCCCCAAAACTATTCTGTGAAAAAATATTTGAGCTGGGTGAGTGATTATCTCTTTAGTCATTCTATTTGTTTTGTTTCCACCCTGAGGATTGAAGTTTGTGAAACTTGTGTAGAAAATTTTTTCTGAGTTTTAATATTAATTGCATCAACTGGGCCATTGGCCTAATGAGTAGAGTGTTCACCAATAGTCCAGGAGACTGAGGTTCAATCCCAGGTCGAGTCATACCAAAGACTCAAAAAATGGTACTTGATGCTGCCTGGCTTAACACTCAGCATTATAAGGTATGGATAAAGTGAAGCAATCCAGGGAATGAAGTAGCCTCTTCCCCTACACCTTGAAAAGGGAGCCTTCGGGTCATCCTTGCCAACTTCACTTTATTTCTTATACTGTATTGAGCACTTTTTTGTTTGTACTTCAAAATTTTAACATTTCTTAAACACACACACACACACACACACACACACACACACATATATATATATATATATATATATATATATATATATATGTATATGTGTGTGTGTGTGTGTGTGTAAAAAAACATTTTCTTTTTTTGTTGGTCCAAAGAGAGAAAAAAGTAAATATTTCAAAATAAATAGATTTACTCAGAGATTTATATCTTTTTAAGAATTTTTTTTTTTTACCAACAGGTATATATAAATCTCTTTGTAGACCTATTCATTTTGAAATATATATATATGGTGCCTATGGTGTAATCCTTATCATTTTGAAAAATGGACACAATGATCTGAGTTCAAAACCTGGACAAGGCTGTTTGCATTTTCCCTAGCAAAAGGTATGACTCCAACTATTCTTCATCCAGCTATGGAAAAATTGTAGGGCAGTTTGGGCTCTTTAACCTTGGTATGGAAACTTGTCTAAGAGAGAAAAACTCTGAATTCAAACCCGTTGAACTTTTAAAAATTTACATTGTGTCACACCCTTCTCATGTGGAGGGATTGGTATATATATATATATATATATATATATATTTATATTAAATAAAGGGAATTTTTTTATTTAAAGAAAATTCTTTTTTTTTTTTCAAGAAATTTTTTTCATAATTGTAAATTCTGCATTGTTTGGAGTTGGTTTATAGCAAAAATTATTTTAATCTCACAAAAATATTTGTTTCAAGCCAAATCAGATACAGTGATCCAGGCTTCAATAGAGGTCTGTCATCAAATTTTTGGTGGATGAGAAGTGCAAACCATATGAAGTTTACAGAAGAATGTGTGATGTGTATGAAGAAGCATGTTTTAGTAAAAAAAAAAAATGTTTACAAATAGACTAAACGTGGGTTTGCCACAAGGAGCCTGAGTGAAAAAGACAGTCCACACACTGACTCTCCAGTTAAGAAGTTCTGGGCACAGCGGTCAGTAAAGAGTGTGATGTGGACAGTCATCTGAAACATGAAAGGACCCATCACTATTGATTTCTTTAAAAAAGATTTAACTGTAAACAGTCGTTCCTACTGCCAACTTTTTAAGCAAAATTCACCTCATTCCTTTAATGACCATTATATATATATATATATATATATATATTCTGGTGAATTTATATTTCTTTTTTTTATTGCTTATTTACAGAAGTGTAGCAAATTTAATAAAATGAAGCAAGTAATTTTAGTTCTTCCTTCAGACCTCGAAACTTAGGTGGAACCTTCGTATACTTCTTTCACCATGCGAATAACAAAACACACAGCCACTATCCTATAAACTTGAATGGTCAAACAAGAAAAATATAAGGTGAATGACTACTCACGTTTAAACCAGTGCAGCAGGAGAAAAATTGTGTTTTCAATTCAGCAGCTACTATATCCCAAGGTTACCATGAATCCTTCCTCGCTGTCTCTCCGTCTTCTCCTCTTCACATCTCAAACCAAAAAGGAAGAAAAACGTGCCCTGAGAAGGCTCGTTGTGCATGCGCCTCAAGACTCTCGCACCCTTATGTTTTTCCGGCAAGATTCCCTCCGAGCATAAACGCACACACACACACACACATATATATATAAGAGAGAGAAAGAGAGAGAGAGAGAGAGAAACATGAATACTGAATAAAAAGACTTTAACTAGAAACATGCAAGAAAACTATGATTATTTTATTACTAGGTTTTGCTCCTTTTTAATATCTGTCACAGAAATTGTCTTTGACTTTGTCATCTAACTTTCTGTTTTCTCCTTATCCTCCCAGCTATAGGTTAAGTTGTATCACTGCTGTTCTTCTACAATGATGGCTTTGGCATCAGATAACCCACCAAGTTTGATATGGAGGTGCCCGTGGTGTAGTCGTTATCGTCGTAGGAAATGGACACGGCGACACGAGTTCAAATCCTGGACGAGACTGATTGCATTTCACATAGCACTGATACCCTTGGGAAAAGTATGAATCCAATTATTCTCCCTCCAGCTATGGGTAAACTAGTTGCCTTGGTTAGGCAACTAGTCTAGGAGAAGGAAAACTCTGAATTGAAACCTGTTAAACTCTGCTTAAAAATTGACCTTGTGTCATATCCTGCCCGAGCGGAGGGGTTGGGTAAATCGAACCCACCAAGTTTGATATGCCTTTGAATAAAGATACCAAACTTTTTCTTTGGCATTAACCTTATAAATAAATAATTCTACTTCTGTCCCATAAAAGTTGGTACATATCATATATGAAATTTATATGAAAATGAAACGACTATTATGAGACAAAAGCAGTTACAATAAAAGTGCTTCATATAAAAAAACTTATTTTTGAATTACATATGAACCCTCCTTAATTTTTTAAGCATTCATTTTTAAATTGAAATTGGACTTATATGGAGGGAAAATAAAATTCCTACATTTTAATGGATAATGGTAATTTTGATCTAGATACAGTACATATAGATATTCTGATAAAATTGTCATTCTCTTTGGCCATCTTGTGCCATTATAATTTTCATGTCAGTGCACTATATCATATATATATATATATAATACCAAGCCAATGTTAATGCTGCTCCTCATTGTCATAGAACCTGAGTGAGTTGTAGTTGGTTGGTTGGTTGGTTTTTATGGCATATCAACCCTTGTTGGTTATTGAATGCCAAATTCTATCCATACATATATGATTTGTAAATGCATAGTTTGTAGATAACATTTTGAATGAGCCGGAGATCATTTGTTTGCTCACAGTTGAATGGTTTCAAGTATTGCTATGTAACACTAACAACTTAATCTAAAATCAATCATTTGTTTCCACACATTTAAATAGATATACATATGATTTCTAAGTGAATAGTTTGTTGGTAATTCCATTTAGAAAAAATTAGAGCTAATTTTTTTAGCACACAATAAAGTATTGCTATTCTTTGCACACAGTTGAATGGTTTCAAGTATTGCTACTTAACACTAATAATTCTATTCAATACTATTCATTGATTTGCATACAGTGAAATGGTTCCAAGTATTATTATATAATACTAATAATTTGATTTAGCATCAATTATTTGTTTGCTCACTGTTAGATTATCAAACAATTCTATTTCAAACAATTCAATTTATCATAAGTGATTTTTTTGCACTCAGTTTAAATGTCAAACAGTTCTATTTGACCCATAGATGACACCCTAACAAGTACTACCAATCTGATTTTGTGGACCTGAGAGTAATCAAAATGAAAGGGTACTCCACATTTCCCAAAGCTCCAGGAATATTGGTGCCTCACCATCAGATGCAGCTTAGTGTCATGTCTAAGATCCTCATTGGAAGCAGGGGAGAGGTCTTACCTCTCTGGAGAGAGGCTGTTGGCATATTCTATGGCCCCAGCCAACTGGGCTAAGTGACTTATGATAAAAAAAAAAGGCAAAATTACGATGACAGAAATACTTGTAACAGTTAAAAATGATTATCGTCAAAAATTGAAAAAGCTTACACTTCAGGAAGAAGATTGTTTTTTGTTTTTTGTAACTTTGTAAAGTTTCTTGTGCAATTTTAGTCACTATTATTATTGGCATAATGGTTAGAGTGTCTGCCAATGGCCCGGTAGACCTGGGTTCAATCCCAGGTCAAGTCATACCAAAGACTCAAAAAATGGTACTTGCTTAACACAGCATTATAAGGTAAGGATCAAGGGTAAAGTGAAGCAATCCAAGAAATGGAGTCGTGCCGTCCTCTACACCTCGGTGTAGTAGCTATCGAAAAGGGAGCCTTCAGGTCACCCTTGACTAAGTTCGCTAACTTTACTTTACTTATTATACAGGGTATTTAAAAAGAATTTAATATCATTTGATATGTGTAGGGTCGTTCAGAAAAATTGATGTTATTTCGAAACCTAATAACTTGACCAATTCTTGTTTAAATGATCTCAAATTTTAACAGCATGTGAAGAGACAACTCAAAATTCCATGTTTAATATTTAAATGTCTTTCATTTTTTGCATTGGATGTCATTTCTATACCTGAAAAGGAAAAAATTCCTAAAATGCCAAACAGAATTTTTAAGTTGCTTCAACAAATGCTGTTAAAATTTGAGATCATTTAAATGAGAAGTGGTCGAGTTATTACATTGCATTAAATGGTATTGATTTTTCTGAAACGCCCTGTATATTTTCCTGTGAAGTTTTTGTTTGACTTTAAACTGCCAAGATTCCCTTTCTTTGAAAAAAATTCAAAAGAAATAAATAAGTGGTCAGAATTCAATCAAATATACATGTTATTTGTACACTCATGAGAAAAAACTAGTGTTAGTAGCCTGTGATTACTTATTCTCACAAACCTATTACACATAAAAATTAAAGCGATTTTACTCATGTGAAATTTTATCTTATATGTATGAATTTACTTGTGCATGTCCACCAGATGAACTACAAAAGTTATTTACATATGAAAATTGTTGGGTTTTTAACCGCCCTCTGACTAAATGAATGTGCTGAGTCTTTTTATTTCTTTTTTTTTTCCTGATGTGGGGATGTGTGTACAGGATCCAGAAAACATGCACAAAAACCCTATATCTGTGCCAACTTTTTTTTTGCTTATTGGATGAAAATTTTAAAAATTTTAGATTTTTTAAATTATTACTTTTTTTTAAATAAAACTTCAGCAGATTTATTAGGCTACTTAGAAATTAATGGCCAACTTCATATCAAATGTGTATAAAAATCAGCCATTATTTTTCAAGCATAATACAAGAAAACTGCCCTCTAAAAATTTTTAATTTTATTTTTGCAAGATTGTCAGATCATATAAAAACTAAGGTATTATGATCATCGAATTAATGATTAGTTGATGAGGTCATGTACATGGGCTGGAAAGTTTGGAATAGAACAAATGATTACCCAGTGAGGCTACATTTTTGTCTGGCATTTATACAATGTAATGCAGAACCAATAAAGTCTGGTGGAATAGTAAGATACTGCTGGGTCACTCTAGGTTAATGGAAATGACGCTTTGGTCCTGAAATCATGTTTGACCTCAGAGTCTTTATCAGATGAAGGCTTTGTTGGCAGCACAGTTGTTGCTTTTTTTTTTTTTTTTTTTTTTTTTTTTTTGCATGTGTACATTATATCACAACCTGGTCTCACTACAGAATCATAAGAAAATTTCTTGTTTTTAGTAAAACAAGACATTACTCAAATAAGCAAAAGAAGAAGACATGTGAAGAGGAATGTAAAAAGAAGTTTGAAAGGAACAAAATTGCGAGAGGAAAAAAAAATATGAACTGATAAAGAGAAGAGAGATTTAAGGAGAGAGAGAGAGAGAGAGAGAGAGAGAGAGAAACACAAAGTGAAATATCAATAGAATCTAGTATTCATATATTAGATTAAACTTTATATATAGATAGATATATATATATATTCATTTTATATATATATATATATATATACACACATTTTAGAGACATGTTTACTATAAGTTTGGTTTGGTTTGGTTTTATGGTATATCCATGATTGTTGGTTATTTAATATCAAATCCATTTTTATACATATAAACAGTTCTATTTCAAACAACTCAGTTCAGCATAAGAATAATTTTTTGTTTACACACAGTTAAATGTAAAAACAGTTCTATTTCAAGCAATTCAATTTAGCATAAGTACACATGTTAGTTCTATTTGACCCATAGATAGGAACCTATTAGGTGCTACCACTGCAGGTGAGAGTGGACCACCTGGGAGTGATGGCAATAAAGTTGTACTCTGCATCCATCAGATTGTTTAGTGTCATATCCAGAACACTAATTGGGAGAGCCTTACTCCTCTGCAGAGAAGCATTTAGTGTATTCTGGAGCCCCTGTACCATAGCCAGATATGGCTATGTGTGAAACGTACATCGAATGTCCGTAAAGATAGAACATAGGAATCTTGAAATTCGAAAAACACGTAACGACTTCTCAGTTCAGGTACGAAACTTTTTATTAACTTTGAGTTTAAAGGTTCTTCGACATAAGGAGAGAGAGGCACAATCTTTCTATTCTGGCTTTTTCATCTGCCCCACCATCTCGTGTGACACCTGCCCAAGGCCTCGGCGAGCAAACGAAAGCCAACCATCTTTTCCCGAGGGAGTCCTCAACTCCACTCCACTAACTGACTTTTTCAAAATCTCCCAAAATCCTCCTCGCGCTTCCGGTGCGTGATGTCATTTGCACTCTGTAACCCCGTTTTCCATCTTGGGCTATTGTGACATCTCTGAGTGAGATGTTAATGTTTCACCTAAGCAACCCATGCACTGAGCCAAAAGGTTCTCAGCCTAACTAAACCCAAAGGCATAAAACAAAATCCCTCAGCCATTATATTACACCCCAGCTGGTTGGGCCATTGCTATATGGGTTATCTTCATAGGAACTGGAATTGGCATCCTGAGTTTAAATCTTGGACAAGACTGTATTTTATTTCACACCCATCTCCTCCAACTATGCGTAAATAGTAAGGCAACGTGAGTTCTTAAGAATAGCTTGTTGACCATTATGACATGGCAATGGGTCATCTACCATATACATAAAACTACTAATAGCAATGTGATTTTAATTTCTGTGTTATACAAGAATCATTAAATAAGTTTCCAGACTTTTTTCATATGGGCACTTTTATTGATAGTACACACATGAAACTTTAGTCCCCTTCAAAGTAATCTCCTCCGGCTGCAATGCACTTGTTATACCATTCCAACAACTTCTGGAAGGCCTCATGGAAGTCCTCTTGTGTGAGCATGTCAATGACCTTCGTCACAACCTCTTTCATCTCCTCAATTGTCTAATAACGACAGCATCTGAGCTTAGGTAATAACCAAAAGTCACAGGGAGCAAGGTCTGGACTATGGGAGGGGGGTGAGGAACTGTCTTGATGCTCATCTTGGTCAAATAGTCTGTGACAAGGAGGCAGTTGTGGACTGGTGCATTGTCCTAGTGGAAATGCCACTGCCCCGATTTGAAGAGTGCTGGCCTCTTCTGACAGAATCTCTTCCTGAACTCCCTTAAAACCTCAACATAGTAACCCTAACCCTAACCCTTTGGCCAATCAACTCTGGTGTATTGACTTCCTTACTCCTCCCACACCTCTCATCATCCCTCACAGACTCCCTGCCTTCCTTGAATCTCTTTTGCCACTCAAAAACTGATGCTCGATTCATGCAAGATGGTCGAAAAGCAGTCTGAAACATTCCATACGTTTCTGTTGCATTTTTTCCAAGTTTAAAACAGAATTCTATTGCATATCATTCTTCTAAAGTGTCCTCACGTCCAGATTGCATTTTTGAAATTCACCAGCTGTGACAATCAGGCTTTAGTAGAGTGTATTCCAGTTGCTG
The DNA here is from genome assembly GCA_963585895.1 of Sepioteuthis lessoniana. Taxonomy (NCBI): domain Eukaryota; kingdom Metazoa; phylum Mollusca; class Cephalopoda; order Myopsida; family Loliginidae; genus Sepioteuthis; species Sepioteuthis lessoniana. The sequence goes on from OY757921.1 coordinate 30,300,537, forward strand.
CTGTAGCTGTTCATTTGAACCTGAGATCCTAAAAATTGGTCAGTCATCTCATAAGATAGCAATAAGATACTGAATTTTCAAGAGTCTATGACAATTTTAAATGCCTGTACAAAAAAAGTCTGAAAAATACTGAATGCACCACACACACACACACACACACACACGAGGCACACTTAGGAAAAGGCATGAATCCATCTCTTCTCTCCCCCTCCCTGTCTATTGGTAAATAGTTGGGTAGACTGGGTTCTTTATCCTTGGTTAGGTAACTAATCTCAAAGGAAAATTTTGAATTCAAACTAGTTTTACTCTGCTTAAAAATTAACTTTGTGTTACATAAGTGGCTTATTGGTCTAGTGGGTAGAGTGTTCACTAATGGTCTGGGAGACCTGGGTTCAATCCCAGGTCGCGTCATACCAAAGACTTTGAATATGGTACTTGATACCTCCTTGCTTAATACTCAGCAATATAAGGTATGTATCAAGGGTAAAGTGGAGCAATCCAGGGAAAGGAGTAGTGCCCTCCCCTACACCTCGGTGTAGTAGCTATCAAAAAGGGAGCCTTCTGGTCGCCCTCAACTACAGTCGCCAACTTTACTTTTTACTTTTACACCCTGCCCATAATAGAAGGGTTGGGTAAATACATACATTATGTGTTTTATATTATTTACTCATTGTTTTATATTAATAATAATTTGATTTTACCATGAATATTGGGGAAATCAAGAAGAGAATGAAGGATGAGTTTACAAGATTTGATTTGGGCTTCTTCCAACCAGTGTTTCCTCTTCATTACTCAATACCCTGTATCTCCTTATTATGGAGGCACCCATGGTGTAATGGTTATCGTCGTAGGAAATGGACATGGCAACACGAGTTCAAATCCTGGACGAGGGTGATTGCATTTCACATACCACTAATACCCTTGGGAAAGGTATGAATCCAATTATTCTCCCTCTAGCTATGGGTAGATAGTAGGACAGACTGGGTTCTTCAGCCTTGGTGAGATAACTAGTCTAGGGGAAGGAAAACTCTGATTTCAAACTTGTTAAATTCCAGTTGAAGATTGACCTTGTGTCATGTCCTCCCCATGCGGAGGGGTTGGTAAATATCTCCTACAGAGTGGTGAGAATCCCCTCCCTCTAAAAAAAGAGGTGTCCTGGGTATGACGTTAAACTGTATCTGATGGTCAGGCTCCAGTTTTGGAGATCTGTGGAGTGTGGAGTACTTCTTCATATTAGAGTGGTAGTATCTGTTAGGGTTTCATAGATCTGTTTAAAAAATTATTCATATTCAATTGGACTATGTGCAAAAGAAACAGCTACACAAAAAATGTAAATATGAACATATAATCAATGTGATTCCCTGACCTCTAGCTATAAAATAACCCTAGACAGGTTGAGATACTGTTGAAATCTTAGCTCAGTTGGCTAGAGCATCTGATGCATTTATTCAGACTTCCCTGGGATGATAGGCTTGTGAATTCGGATCTCATTGGGAGCTTATCTTTTATCATTTCTATTATATGTGTTTCTAATTGTCATAGAATCTTAAGTGAGTTATGATGAAAAAAAATGCAACTAAAAATTAAGATGAAAGAAATACTTATAGCAGTTAACGCCAATCAAACTGCAAAACCAACCAACCATAACCACTGTGCCATTATTTGAGCTAAATGGCAATATGATTGTTATTTACTCAGCTTTAATTAGTCTGAAACAAAGGCTCTTAGGTTACTTATTGTACCAATTGTTTATAAGTGGTCACCCATTTGAGAATTGGACAGGTTCATCACTACTTCAGTGATCTAGCAGAAACTGGTGCTTATTGTTAAACTATCCTGTTGGCTGGAGCTGTAGAATATATCAACTGTACCTCTACAGAGGGGTAAGATACTATTCACAAATAGTTTAACAATGAATTAATTTAAATCAATAGTATATTCATTATTATTTTGAATCACCCCTTACCATTTATCAGGAAACTTGTTGATTCATCTCAAGGAAAATTCAGCTGATTTCAAACTCTAGAAGAACAGGTGAAAATGTTTATCACAAATACTTTTACCTGATCTTCTCAAGCCCAATCACTAGGGTTGTAGAATTTGCCAATCGCATTTCTTCAGAGGAGTAAAATCCTCCCACCCCAACGAGTGTTTTCGATATGACACTAAACTTCATCTGATGATGAGACTCCAGCTCTAGAGCTTTATGGAATGCAGAGCACCCATCATTGTCATTACTTCTAGGTCCACTCGGACTCAGAGTGGTAGTACATGTTAGAGTACTATCAATGGGTCAAAAAGAACTGTTAAATCCTTTACTAGGGATTATTATTATTAATATTAAATACAATTATTAGTACTAAATAGAAGTATTTACTCATTTAGTATACTTAAAACCATATAACTATTGATTAACTATTGATTATTGAAACAATTGATTAGTATTAAAGATAATTGTTAGTGTTAGATAGCAATACTTCAAACCATTTTGTTTCCTGAGTAAAACATTAAACCTGCATTTGATGTTGAGTCTCCAGTCTTGGAGTTTCGAGAATGTGGAGTACCCCACTCATTACCATTACTGACCCTGAGTGATTTTTACCAGTTAAGATCCCATCTTAAGGTCAAATAGAACTATTCTTATTATTATCACTCATTAGAGTTTTTCTCATCAGCCTAACCTGATGGTTTTCACTGGAGATTGAGTGACAGCAAGTCCCCTCAAGTCTCCAAGACTCATCTCAGTATTCTGGTAGTTTTCAGTAATGCTGTTGTTTGGATGGTCTCTACTCGCCTGCCAACTTCCAAATCTTCCAGGCCCTTTAATAATCCTTTAGTTACCGTGCCAAAAGCACCAATCATCATCATCATCATCATCATCATCATTATTATTATTATTTTTAGTAGTAGTAGTAGTAGTAATTTGAAACAATACAGCTTTGTGCAAGTTGTTAGTATTAGATTGGAATACTTGATAAATAGAATTACTAATGTTAATACTTGAACCCATCATGAAGAATATTACTTCACAATTCCACTGGTTAGCAAGCTAAATTAGCACACCATTGTTTCTAAGTTAGATTCTCTGGGGTGCCCCATTCATCTGGCCTTGTGTCACAACTAAGCAAAGCTTAGTAAATAACCAATTCCAAAACTGAGACAGAAAAACTCCATTCATTTATAATTTTAGAAGAGTCTATTTATAGATAAATAAATAAGGAAGATTCCATAATACAACTTTAAAATTATTTATTAAGAGTAAAACTTATTTTACACAAAGTTATTATTCAAACCGGACATTGACATGCTGGTTAGAGTCTTTGCCAATGGCCTGGAAGACGTTGGGTTCAATCCCGGGTTGAGTCATACCAAAGACTCAAAAAATGGTACTTGATGCCTCCTTGCTTAACACTCAGCATTATAAGGTACAGATCAAGAGTAAAGTGGAGCAATCCAGGGAAAGGAGTAGTGCCCTCCTCTACATCTTGGTATAGTAGCTATCGAAAATGGAGCCTTTGGGTCACCCTCGACTACGGTTGCCAACTTTACTTTACTATAATTCAAACATCAATGATAATGTAACATATTTAAGAACGTCATAAGCTGCTAGATTGTCAATTTTTTAGGTATCATATGTCTCCTCTTCAAATAAGGGTGGGTTCTTGTAACTTGATGACATCTTCTAAACTCAAGATCTGTAGGTTATGGGCCAATAATGGTTTGCTACTAATGTTGAAGATCGAAAACTCTAAGGCTGTAAGAAGAATATTACTTCATAATGCCACAGGTTCTTCTGGATTGTAGTCATTTAGTAAGCTTTTGTTTCAGATGTGGAACAAGGCCGTATAAATAGGGCAACCAAACGGGGGATTTTCCCTTTGTTTTTGTATATATTTCGGGGTTTTTCTCCCATTCCCATCACATTCATTGTAAATAAATCATACTTGTAAATAAAATCATTCATGAATCTCGGGATTTTAAGTAGGACTTCTTCATAGAGTAAATGTGGTATTTTGGTGACTGTTGCGCATATGGCGATGGATGAATGGTTATATATTGTACTGCTGAATGGGTCGGCGAATGTGGCTAGCTAGGTCTCCTTAGAATATATAGAAAAGAATGACCGCTCCCTTCCCCTCCCCCAAAACTTCAAGGCCTTGTGCCTTCTGTGTATTTTACACAGAAATAAAGCACCCAATGAGACTCAAACTTACAGATGAAGGTTTGCTCATCTAGCTTGATAACTATTATACCACCTGAAGTACCTAGTTCCCCTGAATTGGTATGAAAATAGAAAAGTCCAGTCCATTCATAATCTTGGAAAAGTCTATCTATAGAGAAATGAGATAGGAAGATTCCATTATACAATTTTTATAATCAATTTATTAAAATAATTTTTTTATTTGAAAGTTAACAATTATATTCTTGATAGATAAACTTAATACAATTAGATTGTCTGGAAAATAATGGAAGATTTTATAACATATCTAAGTCAACCATTATTTTTCAAACAATTACTTATCTCTCTCTAAAAATTAATCTTCCATTAAACTTATTTGTCCAGATTAAAACCACGATAAGGGTAACCTAAATACAAACTTTTGTAGACTTTTTTTTTTCCAATGCAAACGTCATTATGGAACAAGGTTACCCTTACAACACTTTTAACCTGGACCTCTGTTGGACCAAAAAAGAAAGAGAAAAACTGCACCATTCTTTATTATTGTCACAAATTTTAATGAAATTTTATTGGCTTAAACACACATAGGAAGTGATTATTTTCCTTGGTTATTGTTGTCAAAGTTCCTTTAGTTGTAACAGAAAGTCATAATTTTCTAAAAGGAAAATTTTCAGAAATACCAACAAATAGGAAATTCCTTAGAGTTTTCTTTTCCTTGATTTGATATCCTAATTTGTGATTGGTCTTTTGCTAATGGTTACCCTACCAAATATTAAGTGATCATGAATTGTTTTAACTTGTCTTAAACTACATCAATTGTTATCATAAGATTTTTTATGTCAGATGTTTGTTTGTTTTTTGTCCAATACTGTATATATATACAATTTGTGAATTTGTCTATAGTCCCTGTACATACATTTTGTTTCCTTCTATTGGGTGGCAGGAATGGTGTATCTACATGCATTGAATAAGTCTGCTTGGAATGCAGGTACTTTGATACAAGTAAATACAACATTCACATGTCCCTTATCTCCTTACATTGCACTTAAATAGTAATAATTCTTCTGATTGTAGACGCCTTCTTTTCTTATTTAGCCCCCCACACACACCTTCAAAGTTAACAGCAGAAAACTCATCCCCTAATTGTTTTTCTCTATTTCTTTTATCATTTTTATTACCCTTTTTTTCTTTCCCCCAAAATGCTGGAGGGAAGGAAATGAGAGAAGACTGATAACAGGGTGTGGAAAAATGGATGGAATTTCGAACATTATGGATATTTGGGTTTTTTTTTTTACTTGAAATATCTGTGTGCATGTATAGAGGCGTGTAAAAAGATAAGTTTTTCAGGGTCCATCATCAAACTTTCAGCTTGGTACTCAGCTCTTGCTAAAAATGACACACCTATAACATCCAGACAGAGATCAGCATAATCTTATAGAATTACTTGCACTTTAACAGGATGGGAGAATTTATGTAACAGGAAAATGAAGCAAAAAAAAAAACTCTTTAAGTGTCATGGCTGCCTGTTAATTAGTTTTTAGCTACTTAAAAAAAATCATTTTGGGTCAGCCTAGTTGGCTGGGGCAGTAGAATGTACCAACTGCATGTCTGCAAAAAGGTAAGACTGCTCCCCACCCCACAACGAGTTTCCTGGATATGACACTAAACTGTATTTAATGGTGAGGCTCCAGTCTTGGAGCTATGGAAAATGTTTAGTACTTCTTCATTGCTATTACTCTCAGGTCCACTCTGACCAGGAGTAGTAGTATCTGTTAGGGTCCCATCTATGAGTCAAATAGAACTGTTAAATCTTTTACTAGAGATTATTATCAGTATTAAATTGAATTATTAGTGTTAAATAGCAATACTTGCGACTATTTAATTGTGTGCAAAAGATTAATACTAAATAGAATTATTAGTGTTTAATAACAATGCTTAAAACAATTTAACTGTGTGCAAACAAATGAGGTCTTGCTCATTTAAAAATGTTACCTACAAACTATTTGCTTACAACTAGCCCATTGGCTAGTGGGTAGAGTGTTTGCCAATGGTCCAGGAGACCAGGATTCCGTCCCAAGTCAAATCATACCAAAGACTCAAAAAATGGTACTTGATGCATCCTGGCTTAACACTCAGCATTATAAGGTATGGATCAAGAGTAAAGTGGAGCAATCCAGGGAAAGGAGTAACACACTCCCCTACACCTTGGTATAGTAGCTGATGAAAAAGGAGCCTTCAGGTTGCCCTCAACTATGGTCACCAACTTTACTTTTCTTTTATGTATATCTAAACTGAATATATTGTCAAACCAATATGACAATAAAATCATTAAAAAGACAAAAGAATAAAATCACCCAACTCACAACTATATTTCACAATTTCTTGATCATCAGATAAGTTTAATCATCAAGACTTAGCTGATAATCAGTGTCCTGGTATGCTTACATATCACACACACACACACACACACACACACACACACACACACACACACACATATATATATATATATATATATATATATATATATATATATATAGAATACATTGAAAAGCCAATATAACAATAAAATCACATCAAATTGCATTTGATTATGACACTCCAGTTCTGGAGATCTGTGTAAAATACTCCTTCATTATCATTACTCCCAGATCCACTCTGACTCAAAGTGGTAGTACCTGTTAGGTGTCTCATAGGTTTATGTGTCTAATATGTTTATGTGTCTTATAATTCTATGTGTCTTATAGGTTTATGTGTCTAATAGATCTGTTTAAGAATTGTGCATTTGATAGGAATACTTGATGAAATATAACTGAATTATTTGTATTAAGACTTGTTACTTGAATCTATAACTATTGGCAAACAAATGATCATTATAAAGAAGAAATAGTTACTTAAAACCATATAATGATGGATGAAAAATTAGTATTAAATAGGAATAGTTTAACTCATACAACTGGTTTCAGTTTCAGTTTCTTTGTTTAATTGCATATCAACCTTCGTGGGTTATTTAATGCTAAAGGCATTCTTGTAGGAGGAGAGTAATAGTACCCAAAAAAAAATATTGATCGTGCTGGGAACTTTTCCCCCAACTCTTAAGCATACTTGATGGTATACAAACTTTACATCCTGCCACTTGGGAACAGTGGATAGATCAACCTCATCCTAAAATGTATATATATGAATCAGTGTGTTTTTATATATATATATATATATATATATATATATATATATATATATATATATATATATATATATAGGAATCTGTGTATGTATGTGTATATGTATATATACACACACGCATAGGATTCCTACATATATTTATATACGTGTACACACACACACACACACATACACATACACACATACACATATGAATTTTTATATGTATATAGGAGTCTATGTGTATATACGTACACACACACACACACATATATATTTATAGAGAGAGAGAGGAAGGTTGGTTGGTTGGTTGGTTGGTTTATCAACCCTTTTCAAGTTATCTAACACTGAATGAAATTTCAAACAATTCCATTTAGGATAAGTACACAGTTTAGTTCTATCTAAAAACAGTTCTATTTCAAAAAATTCTGTTTAACATAAATATGCATTTTAAATGTCAAAACAGTCCTACTTTAAGCAATTCAGTTTAGCATAAGTACACAGTTTAGTCCTATTTGACTCATAGATAGGACCATATCAGGTGCTACCACTCCGGGCCAGAGTGGACTTGGGAGCAATTGCAATAAAGGGGTACTCCACATTACCCAAAGCACCAGCATTACTGAAGCCTCACCATCTGATAGTTTAGTGTCATATCCAGAATATTCATTGGGGAGGAGTCTTACCTCTCTGCAGAGGTGCAGTCGGTGTATTCTGCAACCCCAGCCGACTGGGCCAGGAATGTCTGTATATATATATATATATATATATAAATTTATAGTTTTCAGGCAAAATTTTGAACAAGCCAGAACTCATTTGCACACAGTTAAATGGTTTCAAGTATTACTATCTAAAATAATAATTCTATTTAATATTAATCATTTGTTTGCACATAGTTAAATGATTACAGGTATTGCAAACTAACACTAATAATTCTATTTACTTACAATTAAATGGTTGCGGCCACTAGCCTCCCATCACGAAAACTATACAAGTTAGATGAACCAGACATGCAGGACACTGCTGGAGAAGCAAGGACGAGCTCATAAATGATGTACTTCTATGGACCCCCACATATGGCCAAGCAAAAGCAGGATGACCAGCTCGAACATACATACAGCAGCTATGTGAGGACACAGGATGTAACCCTGAAGACCTGCCAGAGGCGATGAATAATAGGGAGAAGTGGCGAGAGAGGGTCAGGGATATCCGTGCTGGCAGCACGACATGATGATGATGATGAAGTATTGATATATAACACTAACAATTTGATTTAACATCAGTCATTTTTTTTGCATGTAGTTAAATGGTTAAGCAGTTATATTTGACCCACTGATGGACTCCTTACAAGTACTACCACTGTGGATCACAGTGAACCTGGGAGTAATGAATGGCAGTGAATGAATACTCCACATACCTCAAAGCTCCAGCATTGAAGCCTTACTATCAGTATCCAGTACACTTGTTGGGGAAGAGGTCTTGCCCATCTGTAGAGATGCAATTGGCATATTCTATATATATATATATATGTGTGTGTGTGTGTGTGTGTGTGTGTGTGTGTGTATATGTATGATTATCAAGGCAGCATTTTCTATTTTAAACATACAATTAGATAAGACAGACACTTTGTGTCTAACATTTTTATCTTTGATCCATTTAAATCTTTGTATAAGTCATTTGACTTCTGGGTGGAATAAATTCAGGAAGGTTGTGTAATTTTCTCCTCTAACTTCCACTCCGACTTGTTCTTCCTCCAACTCTTTTTATACATGTATATGACTTATCATTGTATTAGTCATTTCATTATTCAGTCCTCCAAAAATGGCTCTAGATGGGGGTGAAAGTACTTGTGAAAAATATGGAGCCTTCCCAAATTCATTCCATCCAGAAGTCAAACAATTCATATGAAGACTTGAACAGATGAAAGATAAAATAGGAAGAAGATAAATGTCTGTCAAACTTAATCAAATATTTATAAATGTGTGTGTGTGTGTGTGTGTGTGTGTGTGTGTGTGTGTGTGTGTTTATGTAAAAGAATGTATGTGTGTATATATATAGATATATAGGGATATATTCGCGTATGTGTGTGTAAATGTATGTGTTTATGTATATGTAAAAGAATCTATGAGTGTATACAGAGATATATAGGGATGTATTCGTGTGTGTGTGTAAGAGAGAGAGAGAGAGAGAGGAATTAGATTAAGATAGACATAACAAATTTCTACGTTTTTTTTAACTGATGTCATTTCTGTTTATAAAATCAACTTAGTTTAGCTGAGTAATACGCAATCCTTAAGGATTTTTTCATGAGAGTTACCTCCCTTGCACTATAGTTCAGTTTAACTACTTACTTTTTTTTTTTTATAAGGAACGAATTAGTGTTGTTCGATTTTTTAAAAGATTTTACTGTATTCTTATGTTTAAACAGATCAATACATTACAAGCTGTTATTATGGACTGACTGAAAATATTTGGGATACAGGATTTGAATTTTACCAAAACTTACTCAAGTTATACTATGAAAATTTTAATTTTCAGCCATCTTGCAACATGCATTTTCAATTTTCCTTTAACATTATTTAGATATCTTAAAGTATTAAGACACTTATCAATTAATTTTCAGAAGTAAAATTGTAAAAAAAATTTTAAATCATCTATTTTGTAGATATATTTTTATCATTACTGCCTTTTAAGGTAGTCACTTCCTATTTAAAAAAAATCATACTATAACTGTTGATAAGAGGGAAGTTTCTTTTAAGTATTATTCAACAGTTATATCCCTTTTATTATTATAATAATAATTTTAGTGAGTATAAATGCAGACTCCACTCTAAGTTGCAAATTGGATTAAAAATTGCTTTATTCATTTTAATGCTTTTTATTTTTTAAGAAACCTTGGCCACAGTGTGGAATTTTTGCTGGATTGCAGTGACATAAAAATATTACATTGGCACCTTGAATGGTGTAATTGTTAGGGAACTAAGCCAACAGATCATTGTTAGTGAGTTTAATCCTCACAAGGTGTTCTATATTTCTAGGTTTGGTTTGGTTTGGTTCTTTGTTTAATGGCATATCAACTCTTTTTAGGTTATTTAATGCCTAAGCCATTCTTCTAGAAGAACAGTAGTGGTACTATTTAACCCATAGCTGGGAGGATCAGGGGGTTCATACCTTTCCCAAGGGTATTTGCCCGAAAGTGAACATAATAGCGCGACTGGAGTACGAACTCGCGTACTACGATCCCGCAGTCCATCACTTCAACCATTACACCACGAGGACACCCCTCTATATTTCTAGCCTTATGTTAAACTAAACTAATATTGATAAGTGACAACATACAGATATTGCAAGAATAAGATCATTACATTATATATTTAGTAGAAAAAGGTAAAAAGTGTCTTGTGTGTGTCTTTTTATTACTAATATATGTCCTTATAGGTGACAAAAACAAGAAACTGTTGTAATCATGGTTTAGGGGCAAACTTTGGTAGCACTCACACAACACCTAATATAAAGGGGAAAGTCTCTGTGGCGTAGGGGCTAACATGCTGGACTATGACATTGTAGTATGCAAGTTCAAATCTTAGGTGCACGATTATGTTCACTTTCAGACTAACACCCTTGGGAAAGGTATGAACCCTCTCATGTCCCCCAAGCTATGGGTTAAATAGTACCACTATTCTCATATTATGGAGCATCAAGAAATTTGTATCTTCCCTGCTGTATGGATGCACCACTTGGACGCTAACAAAACGGCTGGAGAAGAAGCTAGACGGCAATTACATAAGAATGTTGCAAGCAATAGTGAATAAGTCCTGGTGGCAACACCCCACAAAGCACCAACTATACGGCCACCTGCCTCCCATCACAAAAACTATCCAAGTTAGACGAACCAGACATGCAGGACACTGCTGGAGAAGCAGAAACGAGTTCATAAGTAATGTACTCCTATGGACCCCCACATATGGCCGAGCAAAAGCTGGACGACCAGCTCGAACATACATACAGCAGCTATGTGAGGATACAGGATGTAGCCCTGAAGACCTGCCAGAGGCGATGAATGATCGGGAGAAGTGGCGAGAGAGGGCCAGGGATATCCGTGCTAGCGGCAAGACATGATGATGATGATGATGATGATAATAATGTATGAGAAAGATACAAATTTCTTGATACTTCATAATGAAATAAATCATATCAATTTCTAAAACCCTCCTTGATAACTTTATGGTGTATTAAGTTTGCTTTGATTTCTTTGTTTAATGGCATATCAACCATAATGGGTTATTTAATGCCAAAGCCATCCTTGTAAAACAAGAGTAGTGATACTATTTAACCCATAGCTTGGGGGACATGAGAGGATTCATACCTTTCCCAAGGGTGTTAGTCTGAAAGTGAACATAACAATGTGACTAGAGTTTGAACTCGTGTACTACAATGTTGCAGTCCAACACATTAGCCCCAATGCTACAGAGACTTCCTCAGAATAGATGCAAACCATTAATATGATAATGATTTATTACTGAAACAAGTACAATGGTGATCATTTGGAATACATCCTGTAAAAAATGCATCCTTTGAGCCAGAGACGTCAAATCAATGATTTTTTTTAATTGTTATTATATCAGCTTCCAGGACATGCAATTTCTTTTTTTAATTTCTCATCTCAGTAATTAACCATTATCATATTAATGAGTTGCATCTATTTTGAAACAGTTTTGAATGATTTTGTCTCCAAATAAGTATTGACGCAAAATATTTTACCTCTCTTGTCCAAGGCATTGTGATTGGGGATTAATTGTTGTTATAATACATTATTTTCAAATCTGAAACAAAAAAAAAGAACACAACATTATTATTAGTAGGGTTATTAGCAGTCACATGGGTCCCATGTATATTGAGACACCCTAGATATAGATATAGATATATAATGTTTTGGTAGCACCTTGTGTACATACATTTTTTTTTATCAACAATAAAATAGAATGATAAAAATAATGAACTTTGAGTTTCTCATTACCAACCCTCAGGTGAGCCAGTATTGACACATCTCAACCCTCAGATGAGCCAGTACAGACACATGTCAATCCTCAGATGAGCCAGTATTGACACATGTCAATACTCAGATGAGCCAGTATTGACACATGTCAATCCTCAGATGAGCCAGTACTGACACATGTCAATCCTCAGATTAGCCAGTATTGACACATCTCAACCCTCAGATGAGTCTGTGTTGATACTGGCTCATCTGATGCTGGACAATATGAAATTCATTGTTATGAGTTTTTATCCTGTTTTATTGTTGAAAATATTGTAATATTGTTGTGCATAGAGCACTCTAAAAATTTTACTGATTTAAAATGTTTTTAGCATTGCATTTTGATCCTGATTATATAATACATGTGTGTTTGTGAAGTTTTCTTCTTGCAAGATGACTTAATTTTATTCAAATGTCATGAGTCATCATTACAAAATTTAACTTTTATTCATCCAAAAGCAAAAGTTGATGACAATCTTACATTGTTCCACATCAACTGGTTAATGATGAATAATTTTCTGCAACAGTTTAAGTTAATATTTTCATAATCTAGTATATATAAATACAAGATTATGAAAATATTAAGTAATTTTTGTAAATAATTTTTCTAGGGGGTGTCCTTGTGGTGTAATGGTTAAAGTGATGGACTGCGGAATGATTGTAAGCGAGTTCGAACTCCAGTCGCGCTATTACGTTCACTTTTGGACAAATACCCTTTGGAAAGATTTGAACTCCTTTGGTTTCTTTGTTTAATGGCATATCAACCTTTGTAGGTTATTTAATGCCAAAGCCCTCCTCTAAGAAGAACAGTAGTTTTACTATTTAACCCATAGCTGGGAGAATAAGGGGGTTCAAACCTTTCCCAAGAGTATTAGTCTGAAAGTTAACGTAATAGTGCGACTGGAGTGCGAACTCGTTTTCTATGATTTCGCAGTCCATCGCTTTAACCATTACATCATGAGGACACCCCCAGTTTTTCTAGAAGGATGGCTTTGGCATTGAATAACCTACAAAGGTTGATATGCCATTAAACACTGAAACTGAAAATAAATTTTATAATATAATTTTTGATTTTGTTATTTTGTAATTACTTCTTATTATTTATTTAATTATCTATTTATTTATTTTTATAGGTAAGTGCAAGAAATTTTTCAAGTTTTACTGTTTATATGAAGAAATGGAAAAGGTCAAGGTAATTGAATCTCTGTTTCTTTTTTTATTTAGCTTTTGATGTTTACTTATCTTGAGAGATTGAAACCACATTCAAACTAGTTGTCTGAATTTCTGAGACGAAGCTTGATGATTTTTATCATTAAGGATTTTCAGACTATTGTCCTCATTTGAATTTGAACTACGTCCTTTATTGAGTGCACTGTAGACTCAATAAAGGGTGTAGTTTGAGTTCGACAAACACCTGTAGAAGGCCTGAGGACATATCAGCCAAAATGTTGTGGAAATAACTATAAAGATGAAGACAATAGTCTGAAAACCTTTAACCACATTCTTACTGTTATTTCTATTTCCTGATCTTGAGTTTCTGATGAAATGCATTATGAATAAGATGCTCTAATAAATATGATTTTAAGAAGTTTTTTCTTTTCATCTTAATTTTTTGTCTCTTTTTACCAAAAACTGTTATTCTATGACAATGAGGATATAATATATAATAAATAATGGTATATAGTAAAGAATAAGCACTTAACAAAATTCAAGCTCATGCCTTCCCACACACACTTTTCCACTAGAAGTTTAAAAGGTGAGACTTTCAGGTTCTGCCTAGCAATGTCTTCTCTTCATTTTTCAGTTGATTAGAGCAGCTGATGCATTTGGCCAGACTTCCTTGAGGCAAAGGGGATGTGAGTTCAAATCTTACAAAGGGCTTTCTTTAACTATTTTTGTTGTACATTGACAGCCAAATGAGTTACGGTAAAAATGCAACTAAACCACGTCCCTGCTGTCAAGGATTCGAATATGCTGATTGTAACTCTTACAGAGGGATAAGACATCCCTTTTCCCCTGAAAAAAAATGGGTGTTCTGGACACTAAACTGCATCTGATAGTGACGCTCCAATTCTGGAGATCCAGTGAGTGTCAAGTACTTCTTCATTGCCATTACTAACAATTCCACTCTGCACCATAATAGTAATACTTGTTAGGTCTTTGGTTTGCTTTTATGGCATATCAATCATTGTTATTTAATGCCAAATCCTGTTTTTACATATATATTAAATATATGGTTTATAAATACATTTTGTAAATACACACAGTTAAATGTCAAACAGTTCTATTTCTAACAATTCAATTTAGTATAAGTCAACAAATTTGATGGTTCCAAGTATTGCTGTGTATCACTAAAAATTCATTTAAAGATCAGTTGTTAGTTTACACACAGTTGAATAATCTAACAGTTCTATTTCAAACAATTCAATTTAGCATAAGTCATTTGTTTGCACTCAGTTTAAATGTCAAACAGTTCTATTTGACCCAAAGATAGGACCCTATCAGGTGCTGTCTCTCCAGGCCAGAGTGGATCTGGGAGTGATAGCAATGAGCAGTACTCTGCATTCCCCAAAGCTCCTGCATTACTGGAGTTTCACCATCAGATCGTTTAATGTCATTTCAGGACACTCGTGCATTGGCTGGGAGTTATCCTTCTGCAGAGATGCAGTCTGTGTATTCTACTGCACCAGCCAACTCGGTACTTGTTAGGATCCCATCTATGGATCAAATAGATCTGAGATAAGAGGAATACTTGATACCATATAATTGTGTGTAAGTAATTTGTTGTAGAAATAGTTACATGAAACTATAATTATTTATTAAGTATTATTATTAGTTATTGGAAACCATATAACTGTAAGTTATTTGTATTAAAGATAGTTACTTGAAGCTATAATTGTTTACTAAGTATTATTATTATTTGTTACTTGAAACCATATAACTGTAAGTTATTTGTATTAAAGATAGTTACTTGAAGCTATAATTGTTTACTAAGTATTATTATTATCATTTGTTACTTGAAACTGTATAACTTTTTGCAAACAAATGATTATCATTAAATAGAAATATTTGATTGAGTCATAAATAATTTCCTTTTTAGTAAAATATAATTTATTCAAGTATAGTTTATCAATGAATTAATTTAAATCAACAGTAGATTCATTATTATTTTGAATCACCCCTTGCCATTTATCAGGAAACTTGTTCCTCTCAAGTAAAATTTAGCTGATTTCAAACTCAAGAAGAACAGCTGAAAATGTTTACCACAAATACTTTTACCTGATCTTCTCAGTCTAATCAGCTGGGGCTGTAGAATATACCAACTGCATTTCTGCTGAGGAGTAAGACTCCCACCTCAATGAGTGTCCTGGATATGACACTAAACTTCATCTAATGATGTGGCTCCAGTCTTAGAGTTTTAGGAAATTTGGAGTACCCTTTCATTGCAATTACTCCCAGGTCAACTCTGTCTAAAAGTTAGGATTCCATGTATGGATTGAATAGAACTGTTAAATCCTTTTCTAGGGATTATTATTAATATCAAATTAAATTATTTGTGTTAAATAGAACTATTTAATCCTTTACTATATTTGAAACCATTTAACTGTGTGCAAACAGATGAGCTCTGGTTATACAATGTTACCTACAAATATGTTTCTCAAAAAAGATTTACACTAAAAATTTGCACTAAAAATTTACCCAAAAAATTTGCATTAAAATTTAAAGAAAAAATTTACACTGAAAATGTACACAAAAAATTTATAGAAAAAATTTGCACAAATAATTTGCATAAAAAAATGTAGATATAAAGGACTGTATGTGATTCCCTAATCATAAAATAACTCTACGCAGGTTGACATATCATTAATATCAATAAATCAAATATTATGATGAAATGAAATACTAGTTCATCATCATCATCATCATCATCATCATTATAGTAGTAGTAGTAGTAGTGGTGGTGGTAGTGGCAGTTGACTATAACAAATAAATAAGAGCTGCTCCTAAAAATATGCTATAAGAGATTTAGAATAAAAATGTGCTGAAAAAAGAAAACTGATGTTTAAAAGAAGTAAATCACCAAATAATTATTTCTGAAATTGATAATCATTTATTTGGACTTTTGGGACTTTTGTTCATACAAAATATATCTATGCAAGCCAATAACAATATAATATCCATCAGACAATTTCTTTTTTAAATTGCAAAATAAAAATATACTGATAAGGATTAAAAGTATAAACTGAAATATTCATATTTCAGTTTTCTTTTTCTTACCTCTTTCTGAATAACTAAAAGAATTGCTGGAATATTTTTTAAATTCTATTCTCAAGTTGTTTGATATATTGCATTATAGTTGAATATAGAGATTGTCTTTAATGATCTTTGGTGTAAAATACATCATTCCTTGCAGAAAAATAAACCACAGATATAAATATGCCACCAAACCTTTTATCAGTTAGAATGTGTAACAGTGAACCAAATAGAATGATAAACAACTGTATGGATATTTCAAGTGACAAACTAAAGAAATCACATATTAGATAAACTGGACCTGACTAAACAAACAAAACCTGAAGTGAGAAGCTGAATTTCTTTTAACAGTCATCATCATCATGTCGTGCCGCCAGCACGGATATCCCTGACCCTCTCTCGCCACTTCTCCCAGTCATTCATCGCCTCTGGCAGGTCTTCAGGGTTACATCCAGTGTCCTCACATAGCTGCTGTATGTAAGTTCGAGCTGGTCATCCTGCTTTTGCTTGGCCATATGTGGGGGTCCATAGGAGTACATCATTTATGAGCTCGTCCTTGCTTCTCCAGCAGTGTCCTGCATGTCTGGTTCATCTAACTTGTATAGTTTTCGTGATGGGAGGCAAGTGGCCGTATAGTTGGTGTCTCGTGGGGTGTTGTCGCCAGGACTTGTTCAATATTGCTCTCAACATTCTTGTGTAACTGCTGTCTAGTTTCTTCTCCAGCCGTTTTGTTAGCATCCATGTAGTGCATCCATATAGCAGTATCGATACAACTGCTGCCTGGAAGAAACTGCGTTTCATTTTAACGGTCAGATTTTAACAGTAGTTCAAAATAATGACATAAGAACCAATTGTGACATAGCAAAAATTAATAATATCCAAAGAATAGTAAAAGGTATGTGTTAATTAGTAAAGGAATACAAGTGTAGGTGTGATTGGGTGGGGAAGGTGATCCACTGGGAATTGTGCAAGAGATTTAAACTTCATCATACTAACAGAGGGTATAAGCACAAACCAGAATATGTCCTAGAAAATGAGATGCATAAAATTCTCTGAGACTTTGAGATACTAATGCAGCAAGTGTAAGCCTGACTGGGTGGGAAAGGTGATCCACTGGGAATTATGCAAGAGATTAAAACTTGATCATACTGACAGATGGTATATGTACAAACCAGAATCTGTCCAGGAAAATGAGAGGCATAAAATTCTTTGACATTTTCAGATACTAACGGATTAATCAATCCTAGTCAGAAGACTAGACTTTGTGTTAATTAAGAAGTAGAAAAGAACTTACCATCTTATGTATTTTGTTGTTCCAGCAGACCATAGAGTGAAAATAAAAGATAGCAAGAAGATAGACAAATACTTGGACCTTGCCAGAGAGCTGAAGATGATGCAAATACCAATTGTAGTTAGTGTCCTTGAAACAATCTCCAAAGGCCTGGAAAAAAAAAATAGAGGAACTGGAGATTAGAGGAAGAATCGAGACCATCCAGACCATCGCACTGTTAAGATCAGCTAGGATACTTAGAAGAGTCCTGGAAACCTGAAGAGGCTTGCTGACACTCAAACTTGAATGAAATGCCTCCTGTTAAAGCTGAAGTCAAAAAGATGCAAGTAGTATATAAGGATAAGATAGAACTGCAGTGGGTATTGCACATGAATATAAGGTGTGCAAGAAAGTTCTTGACCTAACCAAGAAGTAGTCATTTATTTATTTAAGCTTAGTTTGGTACAAGGCTAGTAGTATGGGAACTTTAGTGAAAACTCTCTGACAATGGTCTGTTAGTCTAGTTTATTAACCATTACACCACACAAGATATTGCCAAACCAAGAAGAAAAAAAATATATTTTTAAGGGTTACAGTAACTTGGAAAATTACATACTTAAGTCTATTGAAATTCAGGGTTGATATGTGGCATAGTTTTATATTTCATGGCTCTAGTTCTTTGCCTTCTTAGCTGTGAACTTTACAGCATCTCTACCAAACAATTTGGGGAATTCCACTTTATAATTATGGAAATGAGTAGAGTGTTCGCTAATGATCCGGGAGACTGGGGTTCAATCCCAGGTCGAGTCATACCAATGACTCAAAAAATGGTTCTTGATACTGCCTTGCTTAACACTCAGCATTATAAGGTAAGTGTTGTGGACCAGTAAAGGGTCCGGAAGAATAACACAACTCGGTTTGCATGGAACAAAGTATATTAACAAAGTATAATACAACATATGTACAAAGTGTTAGAAGTCAGTCCGACTGCCAAGTGCTCACCAGGAATAAGTACAGAGCCCGGTATTAGTAGTCCCAGAAGAGTTCATTACCGACCGCAGGTTGGGTACCATAACAGAAAAGATCACGAGTAAAGTGGAGCAATCCAGGGAAAGGAGTAGCGCCCTCCCCTACACCTCAGTGTAGTAACTATTGAAAAGGGAGCTTTCGGGTCACCCTCGACTAAGGTCACCAACTTTACTTACTCTATAGATAAGAAGTTATTTCCCTTGAGAAACTGGATTACTTGTTAATACAAATGCAAACTCTGCACTATTATTAAGTTACAAATTGGAATGGAAATTGTCTTATTCTCCAAGTTAAAGCATTTTAATGAAAAAAAAAACCTTGGTACAATCTGCTTCTTTTTTTTCTTTTTTTTTTTTCTTTTTTTTTTTTTTTCTTTTTTGCAATAACAAATATATAGTAATCTGATCATTATTATTATTATTATTATTATTATTATTATTATTATTATTATTATTATCTGAATATGAGTGTATTGGGGAGTGTCCCCGTGGTGTAATGGTTAAAGCGCTTGACTGCAGAATAGTAGTGCGTGAGTTTGAAATCCAGTCACGCTATTACATTCACTTTCGGACTAATAACCTTGGGAAAGGTATGAACCCACTTATCCTCTCAGCTATGGGTTTAATAGTACCACTACTGTCCTAAAAGGATGGATTTGGCATTAAATAACCCAAGATGGTTGATATGCCATTAAATAATAAACAAACAAACAAATTGAATAAGTCTATCTATAAGAAGCACATATGAACTTGGCTGGCCAAGTTTAAATTCTGGACAAGACTGTTTTACTTTGCAGGATTTTCCTTGGGAAAGGCATGAATCTGTTTTTTCTTCTCTCAACTACGGGTAAATAGTAGGATAGTACTCATTTGTATTAAATAATTTTAACTTGTATTTGGACTAATTCCCTTGACTATGTTCTTTTTATTGATGTTTCAGTTGTGTATCCTCTGACCTTCTTCAGTTTGTGATGGATTTAAATGCCACAGGTATTCAATCAACATAATGTATAAGCACCATAATGTTGAAATTTCGATATTTAATTAAATGAAGAGACAATTTTTATATAGCTCATCTACTGAGCCAACCACCCTATTGGTGGGGGCTAAGAAAATACTGACTGTATCCCACATTGAGGGATAAGACCCTCCTCCAAAGGGCTGTCCCACGAATGATATTAAAATACATCTGATAGTGAGGCTCCAGTCCTGGAGATCGGAACAATGTCAAGTAGCCATTCATTGCCATTGCTCCCAGCTTCACTCTGACCCAGAGTTATATTTGTCTCTGCCTCCCATCAGGCAGAACTTGACACAAGGTCAATGACCCAAAGGTCAATTGTAGTGGGGATTAGGGGAGGGGAAGTTCAGGTATGAGCAGAGGCTCGAGACCTGCTGGTCTATGCTGGTCATCGGCCCACTTAGTGCAATGTGGGCCTGATGAGCCTAGCTGGTCTTGGACCCAAATCTGGGTCCAGGCACATATGCCTGATTATAGCTTAAACTGGACAGCACCAGAGTGGTTCCATAGATCAAATAGATCTGTTTAAAAATCACTTATGTTCAGTGAGACTGTGTACAAAAAAAAGAACTTAAAAAACCACTACGCCAAAGTGGAAATATGAATGTACAATGAATGCAATTCCCTAACCTCTAGGCATAAAGTAAGCCTAAATGGGTTGAAATGCCATTAAAATTAATCACTCAGTCTGACCTTCTTTCTGTAGTGGTGGATTTATTTAGATATAATGCATGCATTTATCCAATCCCTCTGCTGGTCCAGTCTGCTGGGGCTGTAGAATACATCAACTGCATCTCTGCAGAGGGGTAAGACTCCCCCTGTGAGTGTCCTGGATATGACACTAAACAATCTGGCCCAAAATGGTAGCACCTGATAGGGTCCTATCTATGAGTCAAATAGAACTAAACTGTGTACTTATGCTTAACTGAATTGCTTAAAATAGAACTTTTTTGGACATTTAAACTGCATACTTATGATAAATAGAATTGTTTAAAATAGAACTGTTTATATGTATAAAAATGGATTTGGCTTTAAATAACCTACAATAGTT
>OY757921.1:30326537-30414037 GCA_963585895.1 Sepioteuthis lessoniana
GAACAGTCAAGTAGCTTCTACAAAGCCTTATATTTCAAAAAGAACAAAATAACATGATTGAAATTTGCCACTGAACACGTCATATGGACTGAAGAACAGTGTTCCAGTGATGAGTCAAAGTTTAACCTGTTCGGTTGTGACAGAAGAAGGTTCATTTGACGCTGTCCAAAGGAACAATATTTGCCACTGTGCACTAAAAGCAGTGTTAAATTTGGAAGAGGAAGTATGATGGTGTTTGGCATGATTTCGGCAGCTGGTATAGGACCTCTTGTCAGGCTACATGGTAAAATTAACACAACTGTATACAAAGAGATATCGAAGAAACATGTTATACCTAATTTGAGAACTGCAATTAATCAACCAGCTATATTTATGCAAGATAACGCTCTGTGTCACACAGTGAAAACTGTTAAGACATTTCTTTCTGAGGAGGATGTAACTGTTATGGAGTGGCCTACTCAAAACCCAGACATCTAAATTACTTCTTTACCATTTCTTTGTGTGACTTGCTATCCCACTTGCATACATCAAAAATACAATACAATTACATATCTTATTTAAAAAAAAAACACTACAGGACCATCCTCTGAAGAAACTAAAAACATCACAGGATTAATGTCTTGGTCCCAGAATCCTGGTTACAGCACCAATCAAATGTAATGTTTTATGCTGGCATATTGAAGAGGCGTAACACTTTCGTTTATAACAATATATCTCTCTTCTTTTTTACTTGAAAGGTCGAAATAGGCTATAACTGTGAAAGAGAGACAGAAACGAAGGACTCAGACAAAGGCAGATGGAGGACTGCTATATTGACTTTTTTTTAGCCGTGATGTGATTCTATATTCAGGTCTTTACGTCTTTGTTTCTTTGATGGGAGGTTCTCAGTCAGGAGCCACCTGCCCCCACCATGGCATTCACTAGCTACTCTTCTGACTGACCGAATCCCTTCTGAGAGCCTGACTGACCATTCTGTCTTTGGGTACCTGTGTATATATAAATTTTTAACACCTATGCATTCCTTCCAGTCGCGTGATCTGCTTGCACTTTTCTCTTGTTTACACAGCTGGAACATCATGTGCAGAAATTCTTAATTGATGGCTCTTTCAAGGGTCATTATGCAGCATATATATATATATATATATATATATATATATATATTACAGTCATTCAATGAATATACTGAACTTTTTGGAAAAAAGCAAAATTAATTTTTAAAAAATCTTTTTCCATAAATGTAAACCATGCATTGTTTGGAATTGATTTATAGCAAAAATTATTCTAACCTTGCAGAAATACTTGTTTTGAGGCTATTAAAAATGGTGAAAAATCAGAGTGCCCCAGGCTTTAACAGGGGTTTGTCATGAAATTTTTTGTGGCTACAAAGTGCAAACCATGTAAAATTTTCAGAAGAATTTGTAATGTGTATGGAGAAGCATGTTTTAGTCCAAAAAAATGTTTACAAATTGGGCTTAAATTTTTTATAAAGGAAGTCAAAATAGTATTCAAGATAAAGATAGGTCAGGCAAACCCACAATAACAGATTCAGTTAATGTGTCCATTTTGGCTGGATCCCAAAAGAGGTCATTTCTGAACAACTGGGAATTTAAAATTGTGCATGATAACCTTTGCATTTTTGACGGTCAATTGTTATTGGGTTTCATCAGGACAATGCAAAGCCTTATACAGCAGCAAGAACAATAGAACCTAATCAATAAATTTGGTTGAGAACAGCTGCTATATCCTCCATACAGTCCAGATCTGCCCCCCACCTGACTTTCTCTTGTTTAGCCCCCTCAAAGAATTTCTGGGTGGAACAATGTTTTCAAGTGATGATAAAGTAAAGAAAACTGTGAGCATATGTCTAAAACCTCGCTCCAAAGATTTATTTGCAGAAGGAAGACAAATGTTTAATTTTCAATGGGGGTAAATATGTTTAAAAGAATGGAGAAAAATGAGACAAAATATATTTCCCTGTGTGAAATGTGAATTATTATATTGCAACATTCACCTTATTTATTGAATGACCCTCATATTACTAAAATTGTTGTGTATATATATATATATATATATATAAACTTTTATCATAAATATTAATAAAGTAGTTTTCTATATTTATAAATAGTGCTCAATATTGGTAAAAGTAAAAGTAAGTAAAGTTGATGACCTTAGTTGAGAGTGACCCAAAGGCTCCCTTTTCAATAGCTACCACCCCAAGGTATAGGAGAAGGTGCTACTCCATTCTCTGGATTGCTCCACTTTACCCTTAATCCTTACCTTATAATTCTGAGTGTTAAGCAAGGCAGCATCAATACCATTTCTTGAGTGTTTGGTATGACTCGACCTGGGTTTGAATCCCGGTCTCCCGGACCATTGGTGAACACTCTAGAACATATAAATATCTAATTTAGGAGAGTAGAGACAAAGAGTCGATGACATTTGGTAACAGTCAGTTTTTCATCTATGCAATAATCAGACCAAGCATGATTGACTCTGTATCTGCACTTTCCTGAATTTTATCTCTATAAAACCATAACCCAACTAAAATTTAGCATTAATTCTTATTAAAGCATTATGTATTGAATTAAAGAATTATACATGGAATTAGAGAAAAAAATAACTGGCAATTTAATGATAGATTTTTGAAGGATCCATATTTGTGCTGAATATTATTATTATTATAGCATCCATCAGTCTTTTGAGACAATGAATCTACTCTTAGATCTTGGCATGAGCAAATTTGTATGAAAGATTAGCTGTTGCCCATACTGCAGTTCTCGCAACACTGATCTTATCGAAGGAAAGAGCATCTATGTCACCATAGGAATTGCTGGAATGAGTTTGAACACAACATTGGACTGCCTCAGGGACTTCAGTGCTTGGTTATGCTGTTTAATTACTACAAGTCACCCTGTTACAGTGGCTAGAAGAGTTTGAATTCAGAGTTTTCCTTCTCCTAGACTAGTTACCTTACCAAGGCTAGAAATTCCACTATACCCCGAAATTTACCCATACTTGAAAGAAGAGATAAATTCATGCCCTTCCCAAATCATCAAAATATTCTATTATATGTATTTACCCAACCACTCCACTATGAGCAGGATATGACATGGGGTCAATTTCTAAACAGAATATAACTGGTTTGAATTCAAAGTGTTCCTTCTCCTAGACCAGTTGCCATACCAAGGTTAAAGAGCCTAATCTGTGCTACTATTTACCCTTAGCTGGAAGGAGAATAGTTGGATGCATACTTTTCATAAAGGTATTAGTGCTATTTGAGATGCAAACTCCAGGATTAGAACCAGAGTTGCTGGGTCCATTTCTTACAAAAATAACCATTATATCATGAGCATCTCAATTATGACCAAAATAATTATGAAATACAAATTAGGATCATTCACTCTAAATAACATCAAGATCATTATGAACTGCTGTTACAACAAGATCATGGGTCATCTTGTGTGCGTGTGTGTGTGTGGATAGATAAATAGTTGATGAGATAACTGTATGTCTTGTAGGTTTTCTTTCTCTTTATTATGGACCACACATGGCTTACTCCTACTTCATAAACTCTTCTACAAAAAATAACCCTCTATTTCTCTTCTATCTAATCTTACATTTTGCACAGCTTTTACACTGATAAGCTCCAGCTGATTATATTGGTGTTTAAAAGTTGCCGTACTTTCTGAATTAAATAGTTCAATATTCAATAAACACTATATCTGTAGTATACTACCACTGGGTCTTGACAAACAACGAGGAACACGTAGATATAAAAAAATAATCTTATATTTTTATTCGTCGACAGTGATGCTTGTGGGGAGCAGGAGAGTAATCAGAGAGAGAGAGTTCATGCACACAGAAGAGCTATCAGGAGTCGGAATAACCAGTAAGAACTGACTTCAGCCAAAATTTTAGAACTTATATAGTCCTAAAACTCCCATGCAACCTACACGCAATGCTTGTTTTCCATTGGTCATGGTTTACACCCATGCAATGTTTGTCCTCTGTTGGTCACAGCTTACACTCATGCATCCTTTAATCATTTTGTTGATTTTATCTATGGCTGGATGTATCTGTCAGCAACATCTGCCAGATTCATTGAAAGTCAAGGTGATATGTTAAATATCATCATCATCATCATTATCATAATCAAAGAGTGCAATAATACAGATTCCTTTGACTCTCTCTCTCTCTCTCTCTTTCTCACCATCCTTTCCTATTGGTAAGTCGTCTAGACGGTACTCAGTGTCTACACAGAATAGATTAATAAGTTTTTGTTGATCAGAAAACACTAGTGTGTCCATATGTAGGATTCCATTAGAAAATGTCACTTATGAGTTTGTCCTTGCTTCTCCAGCATGTCTTGTTTGTCTTCCTAGGATGGTTTGTGTGATGGAAGCAAGTGGCTGCCCACTTCCTGTTTTTTAGAGTGCTGCTTCCAGGATTTGTTCAAAACAGTATAGAGCATCTTCATGTAGTTCCCACCTAGCTTTTTCTTGAAGTACATCATCAGAATCCAAGTGGTGCAGCTGCCATACAGTAGTACGGGCACAGCTTGTGTTATAGATATCTTTCAATGGTTAATACCAAGTGGTTAGAGATATTCTATAAAGTGAAAGATTCTAACAACATGCATTTAGCAATGATATTATAACATGGTGGCAACTAATGAAAGAAAAACAGAAAACCCATTCATTTGGTTATTTCTTTTTTAATATTCCCTATTCATTGTGTGTGTGTGTGTGTGTGTGTGTGTGTGTGTGATAATTCACCCATGTCTATAAGGGTGGAGCGCACTCTACCCAGCCTGAAGCAGGTGGATATTCTCTAAACTGGAATATTTTTTTTCTTTTTTAATCCCATTGGTTGTAGAATGAGTGTTGTTGTTGTGTGGCCTGCTTCATTTCAATCAGTTGTAACATTGCTGGCAGGTGGTGGCCAGAAGCTGACCAGAAACTATTAGACCTATTATCTTAATTACTGTGTGTCATTTTGGATTGTTATCTGCTATGACCCATTGGTTTTAAAAAATGTGAACAAGGAAAAATAGACAAAGAGGAATAGATGTTTGCAAATGAAAGAAGTATATAGATGCAAGAAGGCATAAGTAGGTTGACTCATGGTAGGCATAGGTAGGTAGACTTTTAGGAGGCATGGGTAGGTAGACTTTTAGGAGGCATGGGTAGGTAGACTTTCAGGAGGCATGGGTAGGTAGACTTTTAGGAGGCATGGGTAGGTAGACTTTTAGGAGGCATGGGTAGGTAGACTCTTAGGAGGCATGGGTAGGTAGACTTTTAGGAGGCATGGGTAGGTAGACTTTCAGGAGGCATGGGTAGGTAGACTTTTAGGAGGCATGGGTAGGTAGACTTTTAGGAGGCATGGGTAGGTAGACTTTTAGGAGGCATGGGTAGGTAGACTCTTCGAAGGCATGGGTATGTAGACTCCTAGGAGTCATTGGTAGGTAGACTCTTAGGAAGCATGGGTAGGTAGACTCCTAGGAGGCATGGGTAAGTAGACTTTTAGGAGGCATGGGTAGGTAGACTCTTAAGAGGTATAAGAGGTAGACTCTTAAGAGGTATAAGTTGGTAGACTCCTAGGAGACATAGGTTGATAGACACTTAGAAGATGTAGTTAGGTAGACTCTTAGTAGGCATGGTTAGGTAGACTCTTAGGAGTCATGGGTAGGGAGACTCTTAGAAGGCATGGACAGGTATACACTTAAAGTAAATTCTTTGGTGGTATATGCAGATATATATAACTATATGAGTATTTCAGCATTATTTTCCTCCCTGCTTACACTTCTAATATTGCATCATCAAGAAGATTGTGTTTAAGATGCCTGACAAACAGACTATTTTCAGGAAAAGTAGTCTTCATGCCTTTTACAAGAGCAGCCATCCTGCTAAACCAATTCATATTTTTGTTTTATGTAACAAAACATTTTCAATAGGAAGGCTAGATGATTTCTGAAAACTTTGTTTTTGATTATTATCATTATTAATTGTGACAAGAATTTTCTTTTATCTTTTGATTGTAACTGGGGTTTGTTTTTGTTTTTTTATTTTATACTTTGACTATTGTTTCTTGTTCCTTGTAGAAATAATTGTACTTTCTGAATAAACTTTCTAGTTTGAGAAATTAATTGTATCTAGTATTTACTCAACCTTTCTGCCACAGGCAGTATGTGACACAAGGTCAATTTTTGAAACTGAATAAAGCTGGTTCGAATTCAGAGTTTTCCTTCTCTGGTTGCCAAACCAATACTCAAAAATAGTCTCTTCTACTATTTACCTATCATTAGGGGGATGAAGAGATGGATTCATGCCTTTCCCAAGGGCATTAGTATAAAGTGAAAAA
The DNA here is from genome assembly GCA_963585895.1 of Sepioteuthis lessoniana. NCBI lineage: Eukaryota > Metazoa > Mollusca > Cephalopoda > Myopsida > Loliginidae > Sepioteuthis > Sepioteuthis lessoniana. The sequence goes on from OY757921.1 coordinate 30,332,898, forward strand.
GAAATAACCTAGTCCAGGATTTGAACTCGGGTCACAGATTCCATTTCCTATGTTGATAACAATTATACTGAGAACTCCTCCCATGACTCGTATTTTCTTTCATCTTAGTTGTTAGTGAGGTGGGGTTGTATAACAACTGACTCAGGCTATCATCTTCTCCTCCTTACTGTTGTAGTTCTATTTTCATATTGAAAGAATGCCTTTCAGAAATTAACATAAACATATATGTTAAAGAATTTCTGCAATCCTTTAATTCAATAACATTAAACAGAAAAACACCCACTAAACTGTAATATCTTGTGAAATTTTAAAATTACCTATATCTTTCAAAAAATTCCACTACTCTTGACAATAAAAAATTGTATCACTAAACATTTCTCATCACTGATGCAATCTTTTTGTGCAACATAGCCTGTTACATAAAAAGGGTGACTTTTTCATATATTTGAGGAGACTAGTTTCTAGGTCTGGTAAGTAATCAAATGTTTGGCATTTCACTTCATCCAACAAATATCCATATTTTGAGTAAATATCTCCTGGATTAATAAATAATAATAATTGGTTCTTGGTAATAAGTATAATTGCTAATTAGCTGAGTATCACTAATAACTCTCTTGCTAAAAATTTTCTCAATTTTCATTAAAGATGCCAGTTGCATTGACTGCCAGGCCTTTATTTGTTATAGCCTTGTGACAAGATAGAAAGAAAGAAAGCGATTAGGCAAGAGAGAAAGCAGGAAAAAGAAAAAGGGAGAGGGAGAGGGATATTAAGTATTGTAGTCTATCAGCTACATGTTAATATAATACAAATATATTTCAATTTCCATGTGATGATTTTTTAGAAAAGAGACTAAATAACGTTTACATTTTTCTGTTGTTGTAATCCTAGACACTAATAGGTTGTTGGTGTACCATATCAAGTAATTCACCTTCAAGGTATCTTCTTCTAGAAATTTTAAAATCATCTATTCCTTTTTTTTTAAAAATTCTAATACTCATGATGATAAATAATTGATTTTCTCATTAAAGTACTCGGACTATCTTTTAGCCTGTTATGTAAAAAGCATGATACTTTAATATATTAAAGGAGACTAGTTTTCTAATCTGGCAAGAAATCAGTTGTTTTGCATGGCACCTCATCCAAGAAATATTCACATTTTGAATGATTATGTCCTGGCTTAAAGTTATATCTTTTAACATCAACTTTCAATTGAAAAATTTTAATAGATATTCATTGATTTCTAATAATAAGAATTGTTGTTAATTAGCTGGATGATTCAGATACCTAAAGTGCAAACAGAGTTGGAGGTATTTGGTTTTTAATATCTGATTTTCAGCTAATAGCTTAAAAATCTAAGTTTTTGTAGAAATGAGTGCTTTCTAAAACTTTCCAGTTTGAGAAATGATGACTATTGAATAGTGTGACATATTAAATGATAATACAGAGAATAAACCTAGGAAAATTGTTTGGTTCCATTTAACTAATAAACAATTAGTATCAAATCCTGAGACAATAAAGATTACACTATCCAGTTCAGTATTAAATCTAGAGAGAGCAAAGTTCCAAATAGGCAAATCCAACATTGGCAAGATGTCTTTTTTCATGCAGAAGACATAACATTAAATGGTTTACAACTGGTGTTTTTTTTTCTTAAAGTAATTAGAAGATTCCTTTTCCCCATAATGCAATGCTGATGATTAATATTTCAGACAGGAAGCTGTTTATGGTTTCCCTTCCATTCTTGATCTCCCTTTTCTTTTCCATATTAGGTCAAATCACTTAACAATTTCATCTTCCTATCATCATTAAGGTCTTTTCAGTAGTTGTTTATGGTCTCTCAGATATCACTTGATGACTGCATAGGTCAACTTGATGTCTGTGAACCTTGCAACATGTCCAGAATAAACCAACAATGGCAATTCTGAAATAACTGTGAAACGTTGATGTTTTTTTAACAAAAACCTATACGAAAATGTCTTTTGCATACTGTCAGGGATTCAGAAAGATGGTGTTCCATCGCATGCGTGTTTTGGATACGGAAAAAAGAACTCAAAGACTTTTGGGTCTCTATTGGCACCAAGAGTCTATGCTTGATATTGACTGACAAAGGAAATATTTTGAAATGTTAACTGCCCTTTTTCCTCTTGAGTGCACTATAATTTCTTATGGAAAGACGGTTACCATGGTAACAAGCATTTGTAGAAATTTGGTATCCTATTATACATGGATGTTTTTCAATTTTCATTCTCAAATACAAACATGAACACTGCCATGTTGTCAGAACTTTGAATACATTGACTGTACCCTCTACAGAGAAGTAAAACCCCCTCACTTAAAAAAAACGTGAGTTCTGAGTATGATGCTAAACTGCATGTGCAGGTAGACTCTTGGAGGGGAGTTTGAATGCTAACTCTACCTTAAGTTGAATATTTGATTGAAAATTTCTTTACTTTTTAAGAGCATTTTTGCTGAGCTATTTAACATGCAAACATTAAATCATTATAACAAATTATTTCATATTCAGAAGATATGTCTTTGAAGATTAAAGTTTAAAGTTTCATACAAATTTATTCAACATAAAAAAAAAATTATACAATTATTTTGCAATCAATGTATACAAATAAAGAAGAAGCAAGAAGATAAACAAAACAAGATCATTAAAAGATCATTTATCGTACATTAAAAATCAGTCAGGTAAAACAAAAATGAAAATAAAACGTAGTCAAGCATTATACAGTGACTATATGTACACAACTAAAATGTAGTCAAGCATTATACAGTGACTATATCTATACAACTAAAACGTAGTCAAGCATTATACAGTGACTATATCTATACAACTAAAATGTAGTCAAGCATTATACGGTGACTATGTATACAACTCAAAATGTTCAAAATAATTTTGAGCATCATAGAGAAAGGTTTGGATTGGTTTGATTTTATGGGATATCAACCATTGTAGGTTGTTTAATGCCAAATCCTCTTTATACATATATATATATATATATATATATATATATATATATATTGTCATCCACAGACAGACTGTTTCGTTCTATCAGAACTCCTCAGTGTGGCTAGATACACAGGATGCTCGAAGCCGGGATCGAAACCCGTCCAACTTTACATTAGACTAAGTTCCAGACCTCTCGGCCACCAAGCGGACCACATTTGCTAAGGGAATTTTAAGGTATTTATTCTTAGCAACAGCAGCAGCAGTCTTTTTTTACATTTTTTATACCCTATCGGCTACCAGAGTGCTCAATTCTTGCGAAGAGCTTTGCATTACGCTAGCAGCGGCCGACAATTCCTTCGTCAGAGTGCTTAACCCCCATGGGGGAGCGTATATATATATATATATATATATATATATATATATATATATATATATATATATATATGATTGTTGAACACATTTTGTAGATAACATTCTTAAATGAGACTGAGGGTTTGTTTACACACAGTTAAATAATTTCAAATATTGCTATATAACAGCAACAATTTAACATCAGTCATTAGTTTACACACATAATTTGTTCTATTTGATCCATAGGTAGAACCCAATCAAGTGCTACCACTCCAGGTCAGAGTGGACCTGGGAGCAATGCCAATGAAGGGGTACTCAACATTCCCCAAACCTCTAAGGCTGAGACCTCGCCATTAGATTGTTTAATGTCATATCCAGGACACTCGTTGGGGAGGCTCTTACCCCTCAGCAGAGATGTAGTCGGTGTATTCTACCGGCCCAGCCAACTGGGCTATATAGAGAAAGTATTTCACATGAAATTTCAAAGCAATCCAAAAGAAACACCAATGCAAAGAGCTCAAAATACATGAGTATTAAATTAGTAAAATTGTTTGATAACAAAATAATACTGGACATTTTTCTAGATGCTTTTACATGGTTAAACTGTTTGCTTAAAATCCCAGCATTATATTTTACTTATCAACATTTGCTTCTTCTCTGCTTGTATTTTTTTTTTAATTTTTATTGCAGATTGCAAATTAATTATCTCATCAGAATCATTCAGTATTTCAAATGTTCTTTTTTTTTAAATCAGAATTTGCAATTCTCAGATTTGCCCAGATGTTCATAGTTTAGTTTAGTTTCATTTTTTTTTTTCCTTTTTTTAAATTTTTCATTTAAGCTGCCAGTTATATTTTTGAAAAGCCAAGAAAGATCTCTAAGGTCAAATGGTATGCAAGATAATTTCATGCTTGGTATAACTTTAAGACAATTTATTGCCATCATCTACAATAAAGAAGAGTTATAAATAAATTGAAAAAGCTAGAAAAAATATACTTTTATAAATATATTACTTAGCTATTTATATAGATTTATAACTGGTGATATCACAGGTAGGATGTATTCTACATCAAAACTTTCATTTATTTTAATGTTTCTGCTATTTCCATTGTTTATTGATTTTGCTGTTAACTGTTCCATGTGTATTTATCCTACTTCCCACAAGGTCAATTTGATGTGGGATGCCATGTAGGAAGCAAAACTTCTGCTGTGTGGTTACAAAAATTGCTCAGATTTCAACATTCCTCTTTAGGGGCACCTCAGGTATGGAGTAATAAACCTAGCACTTAACCCTTTTAACCAGTTGCTGCATGTAGAAAAGGTCATTTGATACAAAGCTATTGTTTAATTTCTTACCCACTTGGCACAGCTGTGCCAGGTAAGTATGCTGTTGACTGTGCCATCGAACATACCTTTCATGGCATAAGTCCCTCATCCCCACAAAGTTATCAACAGTAGAGTCTTTTTGTTGACCAGGCTAATTGTTGTAATAGGGCCCCATCACAGCCAACTTGGGGGAAATGACATCCACAATTTATCAAAAACAAATGCCATGTGCTATGTAGCAAAGAGAAGAGACTTTGAGATATGTACTTGCAGGATTCCGTGTGGAAGTTGCCTAGGATTTACTCCAACAAATTTAACATTTGTGTAGAAATCACTTGAAGACTGTTAGGCATAACATATTGGTATCCTGAGACTTGAGTAACTCTATGTCACATCTTGAATGATTTCTCTCCAGAACTGATTTGACTTGAAAAATCTGGTTTCTTTCATTGAGTTTTCACAAAAAGAAAAGTCCCAACATTCAGCATATGTGGGCAAAATATGTGACTGACTCTTGAGATCAAAAAGAATGAAGGACTTTCGATGATTTTAGCTTCTATGGCTGTCTCCTTTTTCATTCAAAAATTATTGATATTTATCACTCATCCTGGAGTGTCTATATATATTTATTTGCCCAGCCCATCCTCTCTTCCTTGGGCAAGATATAACTCATGGTCAAATTCTAAGCAGAGTACAGCGGACTGTTTGTCATCTGTGCTGGACAGTCAATGTTCCATGGCAGACTGGGCCATCTTCGGGTGGGTGAGCTGCATCATTAACACCTTTGTCACCCTTGTATATCAGTGGACCTTGCTGTCCAGTTTAAGCTATAATTAGGCATACATTTCTGGGCCCAGATTTGGGTTCAAGTCCAGCTAGGCTCATCAGACCCACATTGAACCTAGTAGGCCGTGGCCAGTATAATCCCACAGGGCTTGAGCCTCGGCTCATGCCTGACCTTCCCTTAAATCCCCACTATAATTGACCTTCGGGTCATTGACTTTGTGTCAAGTCCTATCTGATGAGAGACAGAGATAAATATCGCAGTACAGCTGCTTTGAATTCAGAGTTTTTTGCTGATTGCCATACTAAGAATAAAAAGCCCAGTCTGATCTATTCACCCATAATAGGAGGGAGAAGATATGGATTCATACCTTTTCCAAGGGCATTAGCATAAAGTGAAAAACAAACTGCCTCATTCAGGATTTGAACTCAGATCACTGTGTCTATTTCCCAAGGTGATAAAAATTATATGACATGTTTCCTCTTTGAAGTGTCTATGTGATATCTTGTCTACATGGAAAGGAAGGTCAGCAATGCCTGGGTGTTACTGCATATCATATCACACTTTAGTTCATGATTATAATATCTAAGGTGATCCAATTCCTAATTTTTAGGATCTACCAACTTCTGCTCTTTCTCATTAAGTTAATTTTAGGTTTACACCCAAGTGGCTCTTGGATGTGTCTAAAGACTAATTTAACTTATTTCCCTGTATTATTCTTTCTGAATAATTACATTTTCTAATCACCTACATTTTAACTATTCTGTTACTATTCCCTATATGAGATGTGAGTCACCCCTTCATTTCTGTTACTCTCATTACAATAGTAATAGTAATAGTAATTGTACTTATTAGTACTTAATAGGATTCAATTTTTGGTTTAGATATATCCATTTGAAAATTATAAGATAGAAATACTTTCAACCTTATAACTGTATGCAAATTATTTGCATTAAGAATAGTTACTTGAAACTGTAATTGATTACAAATGATTATTATTATTGTTATTTGTTACTTGAAAACGTATTATTAATTGCAAAAAAAAAAAACAAGAATGACTTTGGAATTAAATATCCTAAGAAAGGTTGACGTGCCATAAAACCAGTGCATAGCACTACAATAATGAGAAGATTGTCATATCCTAGATCTACAATTTCTCTGTACTTCTAAATCTGATGCTACGTGGTATATATAGGAGTGTTGCAGACTTATTAAAAAAAGAAAACTGCCCTGCTGGGACAACTTAGAGATGCCATCTGTTGACCAGCACACTGACTCCTCCATATGCCATATAGATGGCTGCACTTTTATAAATTCATTGACTACAGATATTACCAGACACCTTATTTCTTGATGTTGGATGCAACTATTGCTTAAAGAGGTATAACACCCAAGATTGCCATTGCAAGTTTATCTTCTTGATTTAGCTAGATCTGATCCTATGACTAAATGAAGTCTAGTCGTATACATCATTGTGGCCTAGCTAGGTTAGGTCTGCCAAACAGTACCCCTCAACCATACTTTACTGACGTTTGATCAGTATTGCTCCTCAGCCATGATAAAGTGTAAAGTTAAGTTGTTTTTTTTTTCTTCAGAGTATAATGGTTTGATTTAATGGCATATCAAACTTTGATGGTTATCTAATACCAAATCCTGTTTATTCATATGATTTGTGAGTGAATAGTTTGTAGGTAACATTATTTTTTAACAAGCCGGAGCTCATTTAATTGCATACAATTAAATGGTTTCAAGGATTGCAGTCTAATGCTAATAATTCAATTTTATATTAATTATTTGTTTGCACTCAGTTAAATGGTTAAACGGTTCTATCTGACCCATAGATGGGACCCTAACTGGTACTTCCACTCTGGGTCTGAGTAGACCTGGGAGTAATGGCAATAAAAGGATATACCACACTCCTCAGAGCTCTAAAAGTGGAGTCTCACCATCAGATGCAGTTTAATGTTATATCCAGGACACTTATTGGAGAGGGGGTCTTGCCACTCTGTAGACCCAGCTGACTAGGCTATAATAAACATATAGTGAGACAGCATAGACTATGATATGCATGTAGAAAAGTTAAAATGGAAGAAAAATATGTTTGATGATTTGTTTATTTGCCAACGCATTTCGACTTCAACCTTTTTTTTTTTTTAATGCAAAAGTGTTTTATCGAAATTATTTTAGTATGAGAAATAATTATGATAGAAAAATTTTGATTCAATCAGAAGTCTTTATCAGGGCTTTTAGATCTTGCTATGTGAAAAACCGGATTATTACTGGTTGATATGTTCAAGTCATGTGATAGAATTTTTCTGAAAAGTAAATGGCATTTTGTGGTTTGAAAAATTGAAAAAAACTGAAATCCCTTAGGCAAAAAAACCACTACCAGCATAACAAAAGCAATACAACAAATAATAAAGAACTACTCCAAAAACACAGATTCCAGGTGTTTACAAAATCTGCTGCTAAAATTGCAATAAATTTTGAATAGAAGAAACAAGCGGAAATTTAAACAAAAGAATCTATGAACATAAAAAAGAATTTAGAACTGGTAACACAACAAACTCTTTATTTTCTCATAACATTTTAACTAACCACACTTTGGACTTTCAAAATTCTGCCATATTTGCTTCCATTCATGACAAAAATAAATAAAAGAAGAATAACTGAGGCATGTTCCACCACAACACAATGACAATTTTTTTTCAAAATTTTACCATCTATAGGAAAAATGATATTTAAAAAATCTAAAATTCACATTAAAGATTAGCTCCCCTTTCTCTAAACATTCAAAGCAATAAAACATCACAAATCCATTTCTCAAACCACAAAATGCCAATTACTTTTCTAAAAAAATTCCATCACACAACATAATGCAATTTGAACATATCAACCAATATTAATCCAGTTTTACGGATACCAAGATCTACAAGCCCTGATAAAGACTTCTGATTGAATCAAGATTTATCTATCATAATTATTTCTCATACTAAAATGATTTTGATAAAACACTTTTGCATTCGAAAAAAAGGTTAAAGTCAAAATGCGTTGGCAAATAAACAAACCATCAAACATATTTTTTTGTTTTTGTTTTACCTTTTCTACATCCATTCTGACAGATTCAACTCATTTCTTCCTACACTTTGTAATATAAACAGGCTATGTGGAAAGTGATCTTGTCATTGTTGTAGTAGCAGTCTTAGAAAAACACAAATCATTGTACTATGGTTAATTGTAACTCTCATTTTATTCATATATAGAATAAAGAAAGAAAGCTAGGACAGACAGAAGATAAAGTTTCCCTATTTGTATTTGTCCATCTACTTTTAATAGTGTAGACTGCTGAATACTAAAGCACTAGGTATTTGAAAAGCAGGAAAACATAATCAAAGCACAAATGCTGATTACTTATATGTATATTGATAACACTTTCAGTTGAAAAGATATTGTAGCCAAGGTATGTGAACTTGTCTCCTAGTTTCAGAAGCTTGCCACTTTAAGTTGAGATTACTTATAGATGCATTACCTGACCAAGTCCACATCAGTGCCTGACAACATGTCCTTAATTAGTCACATGATCTCCCTTTAATTATGCCATGTTACTGAATATTAGAGGCGTGAGAGGTATGACACTCTTTGGTCAAAGTACATTCAGATAGTGACAGGGAAGTCCCTATGGTGTAGAGACTAATGTGATTGACAGTGACATCGTAGTAAGTCAGTTTAAACTCCAGTTGTATTATGACATTCACTTTCAGATTAATACCCTTGGAAATGGCATGAACCCTTTTATCCCTCTAGCTATGGGCTAAATAGTACTACTACTATCCTTCTACAAGAATAGCTTTTTCATTAAATAACCCATGAAGGTTAATATGCTATCAAACCAGAAACCAAACCATCATATAGTGACACAATTCTGGTGATAAGGAAAAAATAATTTAAAAGAAAATATTTTGGTGCCAACTGTATTTGAATCTGATACATGGAGGCAAGGTTACAGCTGGATTTTTTTTATATTGCTGCTCACTGACTTAAGCAGAAGTCCACCCCACCCACATTTCTTTAGGTATTTCCTGCACCCACAAACTAAATATATCCGGGGGTAAGGAAAAAAATTGATAATTAAGCATCAAATTTTGCAATGTTTTCAGCTAAAAGGTGCAAACATAGGTTTTGAGAAAGTCAAAGATAAAGTATATGTAGAGATTATATGAATATATATGTATACATGAACACACACGCAAACACACATATATACATATATATGTGTGTATGTGTGTGTTATCACCCATAAATAAACATAGCCCTACCAATGTTTTATAAAGATTTTCTTTTTCTTTTTAAAACCTATGTTGTAAAGATTTAATCATTTCTAGCAGCTCATTATACAATCAAAACAGATATTATTAGTTATTTTTATTAGCAAACTTTACATCATTAAAACTCTGTGATCAAGTAAAACTAATGTTTGCCTTGAAAATATATTTACTAGATAGAATTTTGTGTAGGGCACTGGCTCATTGGTCTAGTGGGTAGAGTGTTCGCTAATGGTTTGGAAGACCTGGGTTCAATCCCAGGTTGCATCATACCAAAGACTTTAAAAATTGTACTTGATACCACCTTATTTAACACTCAGCAATATAAGGTATGTATCAAGGGTAAAGTGGAGCAATCCAGGGAAAGGAGTAGCACCCTCCCCTGCATCTCGGTGTAGTAGCTATCAACAAAGGAGCCTTCTGGTCGACCTTGACTACGGTCACCAACTTTACTTATTTTTGGTTAAAGAGTTCCAGTGCTACAGAGTTTGGGAATAAAAAATACCTAATGATATTTGTTTTGTATAATGTTCTACTAGAAATGCTAAAATCCTGGTATCTTTGGTTCAGAAGAAAATTTACTTGTTTTAAGAAAATGTTAGAGATTTACTTATTTATGGGTGATAGTATATATATATATATGAAGACAATAGAAAAACAAATTAATCCAAAACTAATGGAAAGTCAACATTAAAATGTTTCGCTTTTAATAAACTATCATCAAGACTTTAAGATTATGAAAAATGTTGCTTGAATAGGGATGAATGTTTTTGATATTTTAACATTGACTTTCCTTCGTAATAAATTCATCAATTTTGGATTAATTTGTTTTTCTATTTTCTTCATACTCTCAGATTCATTTCCATTATTCAATTTTATATATAAAGAGAGAGAAACATGCTAATATGTATATCATCATCATCATCATGTTGCGCCGCCAGCGCGGATATCCTTGACCCTCTCTCGCCATTCCTCCCTATCATTCATCGCCTCCGGCAGGTCTTCAGGGTTACATCCTGTGTCCTCACATAGTTGCTGTATGTAAGTTCGTGCTGGTCGTCCCACTCTTGCACATCCATATGTGGGGGTCCACAGGAGTACATCGCTTATGCGCTCGTCCTTGCTTCTCCAGCAGTGTCCTGCGTGTCTGGTTCGTCAAACTTGTATAGTTTTCGTGATGGGGGGCAAGTGTCCGTATAGTTGGAGTCTCGTGAGGTGCTGTCGCCAGGACTTGTTTAATACTGCTCTCAACATTCTTGTGTAATTTCCGTCCAGCCTCCTCTCCAGCCGCTTCGTAAGCGTCCATGTGGTGCATCCATATAGCAGTATCGACACAACCGCTGCCTGGAAGAAACTGCGTTTCATTTTATCAGTTAGGTCCGACTTCCATATGATCGAGAGCCTATCGATAGCTGTCCATGCTTTCGTCAGTCGTGTGTCGATGTCTTTTTCGGTTGATGAGATGCTACTTCCTAGGTAGGTGAATTTGTCGACTAGTTTCAGAGAGGCTCCGTCTAGTGTGGCAATGTTGCCCATTTGGTTGTAACACATATATTCAGTTTTGTTTGCATTGACATGGAGGCCAATGCCAGCTGCGGCTCGTTCCAGACTATGCCGTAGTGTCTCTGCTTGATTAGGCGTATTCGCTAGTATCGCCAAGTCATCAGCGTAGTCGGCGTCCGTGATTGTTTCTGCGGGGTACCTTTTGCTTCTTCTCTTAGTCAGCTCGAAGCCATTTTCTCTGATTTTGTCGATCGAAGTCCTAAGCACATAGTCTAGACAGATGATAAAGAGGTACGGGGCTAGTGTGTCTCCTTGTAGTACTCCTGCAACAATGTCGAAGTATTCCGTGTCTCCATCTGGTGAACGTACTTTCACTTTGGTGTTTCTGTAGAGAATCATTATCGCTGCTACGGTTTCTTTTGGTAGGCCGTATGCTAGTAGGATTTGCTCCATCTTCCCTCTGTGTATGGAATCGAAGGCCTTGGTAAAGTCGACAAATAGTAATGTCGCCTGTAAGTTTTTTGCCCGAACGCCTTCCAGGATTCTACGGATGGTCAGTATTTGTGAGGTTGTGGATCTATTTCTCCGGAAGCCATTTTGGTTTTTCCTAAGGATGTTGTCTATTTTGGGTTCTATGCGGTTTCGTAGTAGGGCATTGTAGATTTTGGCTGCTATGGATGTAAGTGTTATCCCTCGGTAGTTCTTGGCTAGTCCGAGGTCGCCTTTTTTAGGGAATGGAAGGATGCATCCCTTCGTCCATCTCTCTATCCTATTTTGACTATAGACTGCGTTGCATTGCCGGAGCAGTATATCGTCGAATTGTCTAGTCTTCCACACTTCTGGGGGGATCTCGTCTAGCCCTGCCGCTTTCCTATTTTTAATTCTTCTGAGAACCGTGTCGAGTTCTTCTTTGGTGAAAGGACCTAGTTTTACGTCTAATTGCTTGCTAATAATTCTGGTGATGGGTTCATCCGTTATTTCCGGTGGGTTTCCTAGTAGATTTTTGAAATGCTGTTCCCACAGTTTTTCTCTTTCTTGTTGGCTTGCAGCTTTCAATTTTGCTTTGGCTGTGCTCTTCCTTCCACTTACTTCGTTTATTGTTTGCCAGGCTATCCTGGATTGTCTGTCTTCCACCGAGTCTCTAATCTTATCTATCTGATTTTGTATGTATTCTGCCTGTTCTTTTAGGTATATTCCTGTTAATTGATGTTGTGCCTTTTCTAGTTCTCGTGCATTTGTGTTTGTTGGGTTCTTTTGATAGCTTTTGGAGGCAGTCTTCACAAGTGTACGTTTTTCTCTGACCGCTAGCGTTTCCCAAGGGGCTCTATATTTAGTTCTAGGTTTTGTTGGAATACACTTTGCTGCCGCCTCAAGGTGTGCTTATATAAATATTTCAACATAATCTCATTCCTTAACAATACGCTTAATTCAGTGGTAAATATCAATCATAAAGATTCAACATCTGTCTTGTAGGAATAAAGTGAAACACTGATGATTGAACACTGATTGTAAGTGGAGGGAAGTGGCGGGCCTCTAGACCATATAGATATAGGTACTGTGCTGTTAGGATAGGGACACTAGATGAAGGGACAATTAATCAAGGCACATTTGCAAAATGACAATTTGTTAGTAGACAGTAGTCAGATGAACTTCAGTGAGAAAGACTTCAGTAATATCTTGGCTGGCAAGTTACGGATTGTAACTATTTTTTGTTTGTCTTATTTTCTGTTAATGTGTTATTTCGGTTGAATGAAATACTTATGCTTTTGTTCAGTTGTTTGTCAATTATTTTCTCTTTTTTTATCTACATGTGAGCATTACAAAAACATTATACAGTGAAAATTTCAGATCAAAACTTAATCAGTAACTATATATATGGATTTATCATTGACAAGTATATATATATATATATATATATATATATATATATATATACGGCTGTAATCACTATAATGAATTGCATACAAGCCATTTACATGTGCTCGAAAATATCATATAAAGATTTCTCTATTTGCCGACTTAAAGTCTTACAAATAAAATTTTGTTCAACTCTGTTGAATATCTAGACCTCATTTCTTGCTTGTCAATCATCACATTTGTCACACCCTTCTAGAATGCAAAGTTAATATGACTTGAATACTCACTCCTTTAAATTTTCTATTCATTCCAGTCTCTTTGTACCTCACAATTTAATCATACACACTTATCTATCTTACAATCTTTCCAAATCTATTTAGCTAGTTCTTTCAGTCCATTTATATCTCTCTCTTTATCTTTATGTTCATTTCTATCTACACACTTCTTTATGTTCATTTCTATCTACACACTTCTTTATGTTCATTTCTATCTACTCACTTCTTTATGTTCATTTCTATCTACTCACTTCTCTATGTTCATTTCTATCTACTCACTTCTCTATGTTCATTTCTATCTACACACTTCTTTATGTTCATTTCTATCTACACACTTCTTTATGTTCATTTCTATCTACACACTTCTTTATGTTCATTTCTATCTACACACTTCTTTATGTTCATTTCTATCTACTCACTTCTTTATGTTCATTTCAATCTACTCACTTCTTTATGTTCATTTCTATCTACACACTTCTTTATGTTCATTTCTATCTACAGACTTCTTTATGTTCATTTCTATCTACTCACTTCTTTATGTTCATTTCAATCTACCCACTTCTTTATGTTCATCTCTATTTACTCACCTCTCTATGTTCATCTCTATCAACTCGCATCTCTATGCTTATATCTGTCTACCTACCTGTCTCCATTCCTATGTACCTATTTACCCCTCTATGTTCATGTTTCTCTATCTACTAATCTATGCTTATATATAACCCTGAATCTATCTTCCTATCTGTGATCATATATCTTTTTATCTAAGTCTGTTCATATATATATATATATATATATATATATATATCATTTATCTCAGCCAGTTCACATGCACCTATCACTTTATCTCACCAATTGTTTCTTGGTTTCTGTAGCAAACATTTGGTGCTTCACTAGTTAATTTTTGAGCCCTGGTAGAAGCACTAGAGATTCAACTGCTGATTTTTTTAAACCAGGAGGCTCCCCACAGCTTAAAGATTGATATAATCTTCCAATTGTTACATGGGCTTATGTAATATCACTATGGTATGAATATGTCTTTATTCATCTAACAAGGTATTTTCATATTTATCCTCCTATTCATCCTTCTCAGTCCATTCTTATCTATTTACCTACTGATTGGCTGTCTCTTTATTTCTCTGCCCACTCATATCTATCTATCCTACTTTCTATTTCATGTCTATCTATCCTTCTCTTTCTCTCATTCATATATATATATATATATATATACATCTGTGCATATCTGTCAATCTATCTTTGTTCATCTGTCTACATATCTTAAGATCTATCTCTGTATCCCTTATCTTTGTAGACATCAATGTATCTGCTCCATGGAGATCCTTATTTCAGCTCATTACTTCCCCTACCCCACCTAAACCACTTAGGACTCTGCAAAGAAAGAAAATTTTAGTTCAGTCCCTGCCCTAAACAAACTTCAAGTCGTTTTTAAGGATGACTGACAAATATCAAATAAATCCAAGTTCACGCTTATCTGCCAAAAACTCCCAAAAGCTTAAAATAATATTCTTATCCATAGCCTTTCTCTCTCTTTCTCTCCAATCCAATTAATTCAAAGCTTAAGACCCTTTCAAGTAGACCTTCATAAGGCACAGTCCCAAATCTAAGTGTGCCAAAATTACTCTTTTCCTTATCTTGAGCTTTTAATAATGGCAATATTTAATTATGGATTGATATAATTTTTTGAAAATTAGTATTCAGTCTGTGGTTAGTACATGAATAGAAACCACAAATTTTAATATGTAATCCCAGTCGATGAATCTGCTATGAACTTTTTCTTTAATGTTTTTTGGGTGAGTTAAAAGTTTTGCAATATTTTGTTAATAAGTGGGACAATTCAGCTTTTGCCAAGATTATGAAGGTAACAAACCATGCTGACAGTCACTAAGAACAACTGACTCTGTCTTATATCTGCATATTCTTTATCATGGATATTGAGCAAACTTTATTTATAGATATAGCAAGTTACATTATTATTATTATTATTATTATTATTATTATTATTATTATTATTATATACAATGTCCCACAGAAACAATAATAGATGCAAACTATGCAGATGATCTAGCACTTCTCACAAACAGACATGTTCAAGCCAACTCCCTACTGCATAGCCTGAAGAAAATAAAATAGAATTCATATGTTTTAAAGTGGCAAGCCTCTGAAACTAGTTGACCAGTTCACATACCTTAACAGCAATATCTCATCTACTAAAAGTGGTGTCAGTATACATATAGCAAGTCATGGACTGCTATTGACAGGTTATCAGTCATATGGAAATCTGATCTCTCTTATAGAATAAAATATGATTACTTCCAAGCTGTGTCTGTGTTAGTACTACTGTCTGGTTGCACCCACTTGGACTCTAAAGAAACACATGGAGAAAAAGCTACATAGGAACTACACAAGAATGATAAATTCTGTTTTGAACGAATCTGAGAAGCGGCCCCCTCAAAGCAGCAGCAGCTATATGGCCACTTACCTCCAATCTTACAAACCATCCAAATAAGACTTGCTGGAGAAGTAAGAACAAACTCTTATAGATTCCTACACAGGGTGCATGAGTGATGGCTGACCAGCAAGGACTTGCATACATCAACTCAGTGTGGACACATGATGCAGTCTAGACAACCTCAGGAGCAATGGATGATATGGACGGGTGATGAGAAAGAGAATCAGGGAATTCTGTGCTGTCTGTGGGACTTGATGATAATGATATGTGTGTATGTGTAGCAGTTCAAGAAATGATTTTGCCATTATTTTATTTAATACAAGAAATGCATAAATTGCTTTATTTTATTTTGGCAATTGAAAGATTTTAAATCAGCTATTAAAATTATACTTTAAATCTCCAATTTCAAGGAGAAGTTAAAGTATAATTTTAATAGCTGAAATGGCATGTCTTGTGGAATGCTCATATTCAGTTGTAGTGTGTACCTATCTGCAGTGGTAGGAAGAGGTAAAAATCACCGACTGCTGACAAGGCATTCAGTAACTAAGATTTATCAATACAAGAAAGGAAGGTGAACATTTCAATGTTTATTCACATCAATTTTAGAATTGTTCAGATTATGATCTTGAGAATTATTTTATCCTTTAAATTTTTTCAGATTTTCTATGAAAGACAAGATCTATACTAATGATGATAATCGTAAAATATTCTAAATTAATTGCTTTTCATGAAACAGTAAATATTCAAGGAAATATCAGGAAATATTTCATTAAAAAGAATAAAGTACCATGTATTTTCAAATATAGTTTATGCCCCGTCTGAGTATGCTGACTGTATCAATGGCAGAAGGGTAAGATCCCCTCACCAAAAAAAAAAACCAGTTGGGTATGGCACTAAATTGATGGTAAGGATCCAGTTCTGGAAATCTGGAGTATGTGGAGTAAACCTTCATTGCCATTACTCCCAGCTCCATTCTGACTTAGAGTGGGTTAGGGTCCCATCTATGGGTCAAATAGATCTGTTTAAAGTTTATTTTTATTTGATAGGAATACTTAATATTATATAACAGCATGCAAGAGACTCTTAAGAAACAACTACGAAAAAATATAAATATAAATGTACAATGAATGTGATTCCCTAACCTCTAACAATAAAATAACCCTTGACAGGTTGACATGCCATTAAAATTAGTGAATCAATCAAATCATATTTAGTTTGAATTTTGTATGGGAAGGACTAAGAGTGGCTCTTGGGTTTCAAAAGTTAATTCTATCAATTAATAATTGAGTCAACATTTGCAAATATGTATATTCCAGGCAATGCCTAATGACTTGATAGTATTAAATAGATGTAAAACATGATCTTTTTAGGGTCCCTAGAAAATAGGCAGCTGACCTGAACTTCCCCACAGACAAATTCATATAATCAAATTCATGTTTGTCTCTTGACGCAAGCACAAGTAAATCTGTAAAAGGATAAAATCTGTTAAAGTAATCATTTTTGTTTAAAAAATCTCCCTACAAGTTTTAGAGGTGACTCAAACCAGAATATTTATATTTACTCATACTGGGTGGAGAAATAGGTTTGTTTAAAAATCTATACTTAATTAGACTGAAAATATGAGTTATCTTTTTCACAAAGTTTTTTTTTTTTTGTTAAACTAGCTATGCTTAGTCTCATATTTGTATTTTAAATGGCTTTTTTATTGTATTGGGTAAAAAAGCCATTTCAATGAAACTTCAATAACTTAGACACACATATAAAGTGATTATTTTCCTTGATTATTATTGTCAAAGTTCCTTTAGTTATAGCAAAAAGTCATTATTTTCTAAAAAAAAATTCTGAAAAATACCAAAAAATAGGAAATTTCTTAGAATTTTATTTTCTTTGATTTGTTTAGTTTGGTTTGGTTTATTTGTTTAATGGCATATCAATCTTTGTAGGTTATTTAATGCCAAAGCCATTCTCATAAAAGAACAGTAGTGGTACTATTTAACCCATAGATGGGAAGATAAGGGGGTTCATACCTTTCCCAAGGGTATTTGCCCGAAAGTGAACGTAATAGTGTTACTGGAGAACAAACTCGCTTAAGACAATTCCGTAGTCCATCACTTTAACCATTACACCAAGAGGACCCCCCCCAATTTGTGATTAGTTCTTTGCAAATGACTTTTTGTTACAACTAAGGGAACTTTGTCAACAATAATCAAGGAAAATAATCACTTCCTATGTGTATCTAAGTTTCATTAAAACTTGTGGCAATAATAAAAAAAATGGTTCAACTTTTCACCGCCCATTTTCGATTTTTTTTTTTTTTTTTTTTTTTTATTCAACACTGTATTTGCATTCTAAAGTAATACAGACAGACTTTGTGCTTGCTAATATTCACCAATGTTTTTTTTCTTATCAGCCTTTCATCACATATCTCAAACCAAGATTTCTGTGCTTACTAATGGGGCCTTAGAGACTGCTTTTAGCATACTAGTTTTTGAAAATTCATAAATTTTATAAGTTTTTTGTTACAGGTTTGATTTACATTAGAAGTATGATGCTAAACTGGACTCTTACTTTGGGTTCATCTGGTTACTTAAACTGGATCTTTTTGTTCAATATAGGGAATCCCCCTTGGCATAATGGCTAAAGTGTTAGACTGCATCCTGGAAGTAAACAAGTTTGATCTTCTGTTGCACTATTTCATTCACTTTTGGATTAATACCCTTGGACCTCGGTATCCACCCCATCCAGCTATGGGTTAAGTTACCACTATGAGACTAATAGTACCACTAATTGTTTGTTGGCCTAATGAGAAGAGTGTTC
Source organism: Sepioteuthis lessoniana (assembly GCA_963585895.1). NCBI lineage: Eukaryota > Metazoa > Mollusca > Cephalopoda > Myopsida > Loliginidae > Sepioteuthis > Sepioteuthis lessoniana. The sequence continues at coordinate 30,351,556 of OY757921.1, forward strand.
ACCAATGGTCCAGGAAACCGAGTTCAATCCCAGGTCGAGTCATGCCAAAGACTTAAAAAAAATGATACTTGATCCCACCTTGCTTAACACTCAGCATTATAAGGTAACGATCAAGGGTAAAATAGAGCAATCCAGAGAATGGAGTAGTGCCCTCTCTTACACCTCAATGATGTAGCTATTGAAAAGGGAGCCTTCAGGTCACCCTCGACTAAGGTCGCTGACTTTATTTACTTACTGTTCTTCTACAAGGATGGCTTTGGCATTAAATGATGCATGAAAGTTGATATGCCATTAAACAAAGATACTGGTACAATTTTTGTTCAACTGCATAAAGTAGACATCTATCTGACAATTTCCTAACCAAAAACAAAGCAATGACCTTTTGTCCATGTTTTCTTTTCTTTTTCTGGTCACCAGAAATACAAGACAAAAGTTGTTGGACAAACCATTTTGTCATTACTCTTTAACATTCCCTGGTAGTAAAAAAAAAAAAATAAATAAAGCTCCATTGGTTGGGGTTGAGGAATATGCTGACTGCATCCCCTCCCCCAACAAGTGTCCTGGATATGACACTAAACAATCTGATGGTGAAACTCCAATCCTGGAGCTTTGGGGAATATGGAGTACTCCTTCATTGCCATGGCTCCCAGGTCCACTCTGACCCAGAGTGGTAGCACCCAACAGAGTCCTATCTATGAGTCAAATAGAATTGTTTGACATTTAAACCCTGAGCAAACAAATTATTTATGTTAAATTGAATTGTTAGAAATAGAATTGTTAGATCATTTAACTGTGTGCAAACAAATGGCTGATGTTAAGTTAAATTGTTAGTGTTACATAGCAATACTTGAAACCATTTAACTGTACAAAAAAATAGAGCTCTGGCTCATTTAAAAATGCTATCAACAAAATGTGTTTACAAATCATATATAATCAATATATATGTATAAAGAGGATTTGGCATTAAATAACCTACAATGGTTGATATTTCATAAAACCCAACCAAACCAAATCCTACATATTTGATATATATGTATAAAGAGGATTTGGCATTAAATAATATACAATGGTTGTTATGCCATAAAACCCAACCCAACCCAACCAAACCAAACTAAAAAAAAAAATATCTCTATTGTCCATCTTCCAAGAGATCAAGACAGATAGACTGACAGACACACACACACACACACACACACACACACACACACACACACACACACACACACACACACACATACCATTTGATCCCTAGGTTAATCAAAACAAAAACAGATTAAGACAATGTTTCCTATTTTTCCTATTCGAATGAATGAAAGAAAATTTTAGTTAATTTTTCTTGATCTCTGCAATAACAGAAAATAAAAATAATTTATTATAATATAATTGCAGCCCAGTCAGCTGGGGCTGTAAAATACATTGACTGGATCTCTGCAGAGGAGTAAGACCCCTCCCCATTGAGTATCTTTATTATGACACTAAACCATCTGATGGAACTTGGGGGAATGTAGAGCACCCCTTCATAACTCCTAGGTCCACTCTGACCCAGAGTGGTTGGACCAGTTAAGGTCCCATATATAGGTTAAATAGAATCGTTTAATCACTTTGTATAAAACCATTTAACTGTTTGCAAACAAAGAACTGTTAAATTAAATTATTAGTTTTACATAGGAATACTTGGAACCATTTAAATGTGTGCAAATGAATGGATGATGTTGAATAGAATTACTTTCATTAAATACCAATACTTGAAACCATTAAATAGTGTGCAAATATAACTTTTAGTGTTTGATTGTAATACTTGAAATGATTTAACTGTATGCAAACAAATGAGCTCTGGCTTGTTTAAAAATTGTTACCTACAAACTATTCATCTACAGATATATATTTAATATGTATAAAGAGAATTTGGCATTGAATGACCTACAAAGGTTGATATGCCATAAAACACAACCAACCAAACCTTAAATAATTACTTCAGACCAGTGACATTACTTGAAAATGACAATAGTCAGAAGAAATGAAAGTCAAGTTACCCACTATATATATATATATATATATATATATATATATATATATATTAATAATATGGTTTGTTATATTTATCAATAAAGAGAGCTTGAGATTGATGATAGTACATATATATATATATATATATATATATATATATATATATATATATATATATATATATATATATATCTAAGTTAGGATAGCATAGATACAAAGCAAAGAGCAATTCTTGCCAAATTAATCATCAGATCAAATCTTCAAGTCTTGCAGAGGCAAGAAATTGACTGTTACCAAGCACTACTGATTATGCCGATGCTATCCTAACATGTATATATGTATATATGCATGTGTGTTTGTGTGTGAATTGGATAAGGTCAAAAAATGCTATGATGAAAAAAACAAATACATTTAAGTTTCCCTAGCTTCAAAAGTGATTTCTAAATTTAAAATTACTGATGATGATTAAAAGTTCTTGGAAATAAATGTTTGGACAATTTTTGCAAAAACTTAAACCAAATATTCATAATCTTTACATAAACAAGATAAAATTAGTTAATTTATAACTAATCTTGTTTGTGGTCTTTATTAAAACTCATCTAAAAAACAATATTGCTACTACATTGAGTTCCTATTTTAATTGCAGTCTATAATGATATTGACACTTCTATTAGGAAGGAATGATGCATTCTAATTAGCATTTCGTAGTTACTTTGATTATAATTTTGAATCTAAATTGTTTGATCAAAGAATAAATTTCATGAAAATGATTGCTATATCAGTCAAAATAAATTATTGGTATTCCCTAAGTTTATCTCCCCTAGCTCTGGTTAAATAGTATTACTACTGTTCTTTTACAAGGATGGCCTTGGAATTAAATAACCCACAAAGGTTGATATGCCATTCAACAAAGAAGCCAAAACCTAAGCTTGGCCTTATTTAACAGAAGGTCACAATAATAGAAGTACTCAGTAAGAAACAAACTCAGAAGAAACAGCTTGCTAACCATTGCTATTAAACAAGTCCTCAGAAAAAATAAGGGTGAATGAGTGCATAAATATCCGGTAACCACCACTCGGAAGTAAAGAAGAAAGAAATTAGTAGAAGAGACATTAAGGAATATTTTTGGTGAAAGAGTTAAAGATGGATATCTTGCTACATTCATATAAATCCGTTTTCCATTATAGTTGCTAAAGTCATCAGGTACATTTGACAAACAGTCTAAAAGTCTTAATTGATCTTTTGCTACCTAAGTTCAGGACTATACAATCTAATTTGTCTTCTTATATACTGATCATGCCACAAACAAAACTTCAAGAAAAAGTAAACGTAAATATCAGTTTCTCTTGTGCTACTTTTTATCTATTAGAAATTATTTAATTTGGTTGGATCTTCCCCCAAAATGTTCATTCTGTTTTTTGTTTTTATTTTTCTTTTTGTTGGTAGATGTTATTCAAAGTGTTTTAACTAACTTCATTCTAAAAGATCACTTTTGATTGCATTGTGGCATTTGGTGTTTATTTGCATGAATTTTTTTTTTAATTGCTAAAACAGGAACTTTAATTTGAAGTTTAATTTTATTTTACACTGAAGATTGAAAAAATAAGTAACTTTTTAGCCATAAATTATAGATGAGTATAAAATGCACGTCTGACACTGGGGCAAAATGGTAGCATAAGAGGTTGTTTAAAGTTCTCTGTCAGACCAAGAAGCAAATGACCTAGAGGGATGGAATGAACATGCTATCTCATATATTTATCCTATAGTTTAACACACAAGTTTGTTTCTTTTTAGCTTTGTTGTTAAAGCTTAAAATATACTGATTTTATCCCCCCACCTGCAGAAGGGTAAGATTCTCACAAAAAAGGTGGGGGTATGACACAAAGCTGCATCTGAAGGTGAAACTCCACAGAGCGGGGGTGAAGTAACCCTTTGTTGCTATTGCTCCCAAATCTATTCTGATCCTGAGTGTTGATACTTGTTAAGTTCTTTTCAATGGGTCAAATAGATCTGTTTAAAAAGTATTCATATTTGATAGGATTGTGTGCAAAAAAATTCTCTTAAGAAATGAACATGATTCACTAACTTCTTGGCATAAAACAATCCTCAAGAAATTGACATGCCATTAAAATCAAACAAATGTACATGCTATTCCATAATTGGTACATTGTCAAGTTTCTTCAATCCTTTCCCACCAAAATTATTCAAAATTTGATTAGAAAAAAAAGAAGAGCAAGCCACTTTCCTTTTAGTTTGGTCTTTGTTTGATGGCATATCAACCTTTGTGGATTATCTAATGCCAAAGACATGCTTGTAAAAGGACAGTAGTAGTACTATTTAACTGATAGCTTAGGAGGATAAGGAAGTCTATACCTTTGCCAAGGGTATTAGTCTGAAAGTGAACATAACAATGTGACTGGAGTTTGAACTCACTTACTATGATGTCACAGTCCAGCATTTTAGCCACAATACCACGGGCACTTCTCTATTTGCGTTTTGGTTGACCAGAAAACTTTCCAGCTATCCTTCATAAAATCTTGGCAATGGATTAGACAGATGAGATGGTTTTGTTGAAAAAAAAAGATGCTGGAAACTTTTGCATTATCCTTATGCAGGATTCCATATTGCTTTCTATCCAGATTTGGTAAAAGATTTTTTAAAATCTTGCACGTAAGCTTTCTCATGTTTAAAGAATATTACAATAAACTAAAACTTACTTAATGTCAATGAAAATCAATGAATGTGTTTATCAACTGTTAGATCTCAGATTCATAAAAGAAAAGCCTGGGCGTCCCCATGATGTTGTGGTTAATGTGCTGTATTGTAACACCATAGTCAGTGAGTTCTAATTTGAGTTGCACAATTGCATTCACTTTTGGACTAATACCCCTTGGGAAAGGCATGGACCCCTTTATCCCCCCAGCTGTGGGTTAAATATTACCACTACAGTGTTTCTACAAGAATGGCTTTGGCATTAAATAACCCATGAAGGTTAATATGCCATTAAACAAAGAAACCAGACCAACAACAAAACATTGGCTAAATATCACACTAAAAATAATGTTTCTAGTTTCTTTGAATATATTTAATTTCTCTACTAGGAGGTGCTGAAAAGTTCTTAGCCTAATCAAGACGGTAATTATGTTTTGAATTTTTCTGGAATTTTCTTTTTAGAAGGATTAAAGAAACTAGAAAAACAATGTACAAAGTGTGTTTGGGATGAATAATTGGCATAGAACATAAGTTTCACATCTCTAGATCATTCCTAGGTTATTGAATTTCACTCATATTTTAAATGATTTTACTATAAGAATGCATTGAAAGGCTTTTATTAAAAGGGTGTACTGGAAATGATTTTACAGTAACAATGCATTGGAAATAGTTTTATTATGTGAATAGGTTAGAAAAGTTTTTACTATCGGAATGCATCAGAAATGGTTTTATAGTAATTCACTGGAAATTATTTTCACTATAGGACTGCATTAGAAATGGTTTTATTATAGGAATTCATTAGAAAGCTATTTCTATCATTTATCATTTATTATAGGAATTCATTAAAAAGCTATTTTTATCATTTATCATTTATTATAGGAATTCATTAGAAAGCTATTTCTATCAATTATTATGGGAATTCATTTGGAGCTATTGTTTTCAGCAGTTTTTTTGTAGTGAAATAAATTTTCAATTTCATAGGATTTAAAATAGATAGTAAAGATTATTATTTTCTCTCTTTAGATACAGACACATTCTCCCGGGCCATTGGCAAACACTCTAACACTAGGCCAATGGGCCAGTCATACCTAAGACAGTGATATTGATGTGATTTTTATATATTCATATAGTTGAGTCATAGTCTTCAAACATATGCATGAAATAAACTTTAGAGTAAAGGTCTGTAAAAAAGTTGAAATGCATGTGATACACCCTGCTGCTGCTGCTGCTAATGATGATGATGATGATGATGATAGAGTGGAATCATAAATAATCAGACGTGTACAGGAAATGATCTTTGGAGTAATCTAACAATTAAAAATTACTCCTGATATAACCTTACATATTTATGCAAATACATATGTGTGTGTGTGTGTGTGTGTATATATATGTATATATATATATATACACACACACACACACACACAAACACATGTATTTGCATAAATATATAAGGTTGTATATATGTGTGTGTGTGTGTGTGTGTGTGTGTGTGTATATATATATACACACACACACACAAGTACACAAACATATACACACACACACACACACACACATATATATATGTATATACATACATGAACACACACACACATGGGGTGTCCTCGAGGTGTAATGGTTAAAGCGATGGACTGTGGAATCGTAGTAAGCGAGTTCGTACTCCAGTCACGCTACTACGTCCACATTCGGGCAAATACCCTTGGGAAAGGTATAAACCCCCTTATCCTCCCAGCTAAGGGTTAAATCGTACCACTACTGTTTTTCTAGGAGAATGGCTTTGGCATTAAATAACCTACAAAGAACTGATATCCCATTAAACAAAGAAACCAAACACACACACATACACACACTGGGAGTCCTGTAATGATGGGATATATTTTAAATGCAAATATCTCGGATTATGTTAATGATACTGAGCACAAACTTACATTCATTATTTATCTAAAAGGCAAGAGTTAATTACATAATCTAAAAATTGAATACAACATCTCTTTAATGTTCACCACCATGAAAAGAACATTTTCAGGTTGTTTCTTTCTCAATCCAAACACAACACAGCTTAAAAAATCCACTGGAATAGCTGCAAACTCTCTAAGGATGTTTTGGTTTAGCTGCACAGCTGTGAAATGCTTTTCTGCATATACCTTTTCTTTGAGGTAACCTCAAAGGAAGTAGTCCAGTGGGGTTAGATCTGGTGATCTGGATGACTGGATGGAGCTTTGACTGACAGAGTATGCTTACACTACACATGCAATTTCTGTTGGAGTCCATAACATCGTGAGCGTACTATGTATAAAAAAAGAAATCAGATGCCTATTAAAAATATATCAATCAATCAAAAATTCACATTGCAGCATATATATTAAAAAAAGCACCATATATAAATTACTGACAAATAACCATCATCTTGAAAATTAAAAAATTGCCCTATCATTATGAAATATCCTATGTGGGGATATATATATATATATATATATATATATATATACTTTCTTTAAGAAAAACAACAAACCGGTCACATTAGGATTATAAATTTATTTCCATCCTGTTATGTGTTTTGATAAAATCAAAAAACACGAAAAAAAATTAACCGGACTTCTTCAGATCTTATGGATAAAATAAATCAGAATAGACACAGGAAAGAAGGGTGGGAGGGAATAGAAGAGTTATCTCCTCATTTAGCCCACTTCAGTTTTTTATTTTAATTTCGGTTAGAATTGTAGTAAATTTATTTTAAAAAATTTTTTTAATTTTTATTTTAATTTTAAAAATTTTTGTTTTAATTTTTAAATTCTAATTACATTTTGACTTAAACTACAGATTTAATATTAAAATAGATTTTTAACTTTATTCAATAACTTTACATAATGAGACAGTAATAATTATATTAAATTAAACTCAATATATATATATATATATATATATATATATATATATATATATATATATATATATTTCTTTTTTTAAGAAAAAACAAAACCGGTCACATTAGGATTATAAATGTATTTCCATCCTGTTATGGGTTTTTGATATAAATCAAAAACACCAAAAGAAATTGACAGGACTTCTTCAGATCTTATGGATAAAATAATTCAGAATAGACACAGGAAAGAAGGGTGGGAAGGGATAGAAGAGGGGTCTTCTTATTGTCTTCCCAAGCTATGAGTTAAATAGTACCCCTACTGTTCTTCTACAGGGATGTCTTTGGCATTAAATAACCCACAAAGTCTGATATGCCATTAAACAAAGAAACCAAACCTAACAAATAAAAAAAAACATTAAAAAAATCAAAAGTAAGTGCTCCATACCAGCAGCAGAGCAGGATAAAACCTAAAATAAATGTAGTCCACTTACCCCTCTTTGGCTGCTCATTACTATCAGTTTTATGCAATCTTTTTGAGGGAGTAAATAAAAATATACTAACATCTGAGGGTTGCAATTTTTTTCTTACTCCCTTAAATAGATTGCAGAAAGCTGTTAGAAATAAAGCAGCCAGTGAACTATATTCGTTCTTGGTTTTATATATATGTGTGTGTGTGTGTGTGTGTGTGTGTGTGTGTGTGTGTGTGTGTGTGTGTGTGTGTGAAATAGAAATTATTTTTAATATATCTAGCATTTTTAAGATATTAATAAGTTAGCTGACTAGTTGAGGGCAACCTGAAGGTTCATTTTTGAATAGCTACTACACCAAGGTGTAGGGGAGGATGCTACTCCTTTTCCTGGATTGTTCCACTTACTCTTGATCCATACCATAAAATGTTGAGTGTTAAGCAAAGAGGCATCAGGTACCTTTTTTTTTTAGTCTTTGAGACAATTTGACCTGTGATTGGGCCATTGGCAAACACTCTATATGTGCATATATAAACAAGTACAATGATATATTTTGTATTTCTTTATTTCTTTTAATGTCATTTTATCTTCAAATGTTGGAGAATTACCTTTGGTGTGCTGATGAAAAAGACAAAACAAATCCTCATTTTCTGCAAAAATGTTATTGTCTAGTTATAGGTCAAAAAGAAGAGATAGATAAGGGAAGTAATTTTGATAGTTCTTTAACAACCATGAGTTAAATCCCCTTGTCAAACAGAGGGCCAATTAAACTTAACCCTTTTTTTCTTTGCAAACATTCAAAAAGAGATTTATCATCTGTGTCTATTGACAGAGGCTGTCATCATTATGAATCCATGCGTAACAAGATGGTTTTTACTTCAATACACTTCATTAAACATTCAAACTCGGTTGAAAGCAGATGTTATGCAGCCGAATCATAAGAGTATTATGGATGCAATGTACGATTGTATGTGTGTTTGTGTAGAGTGTGTTTACAGAAGCATTCGTACATTTCCCAATCCATGTACAGATTCAATTCTTTGTCTGGTATCATGTATGAGTTTGTGTGTCATTTCCAATTATGTGTGTGATGAGTGTATTAACTGTGTATTTGTGCTGCTAGAAGAAGTCCTTCAGTTTCTGCCATATCAACAACCATCAATGATTTGCACACACTGATGGCTGTCTGGAGACATACTGTTCACCAGGCTTTTCTCCTTCAAGAACTCTTACAGAGCTAGCATTGAAGAAAAATAAAAAAGAAGGAAAAAAAAACCCCAAAATAACACATCAACAAAGAACTCAATTCACACTGAACTTTCAGTTGCAGCTATTGTGGTAGAGTCAGTCTGTCCTGTATAGGACTATGATGCCACAAACAGGTTTGAAACCATTGCGGGCTTTTTGATTGAAATAAAGTCCTTATGCAAAGCAATATGATGACAATAGCAATTTTTGTGAGTAGACCACTGATTGTTAACATGTCAGTTTGTGTATTGCATTGTATATATATTGTATGTATTGCATTGTATATATATTGTATGTATTGCATTGTATATAAGCTGATTTATATTAGGTCACTTTTGATAGATTAGTGGTTATTCCATTTACATTGCAAATGAATACTTTATTGTAGTATGTTCAATCCCTAATATATTCTTCTTTGGTCTTAAGCTCATCTGATGTAATATGTAGGATTGATTGATTTTAATGGTATGTACACTTGTCGAGGGTTATTTTATGCTTAGAAGTTAAGGAATTGCACACATTATACATTGATATTTACATTTTTTGGGTTGGTTGGTTGGTCGTTTTGTTTTACAGTGTATCAACCCTTTTCGGGTCATTTAATGCCAAATTAAATTTCAAGCAATTCAGTTTAGTATAAGTATAGTTTTTGTTTACAAACAGTTAAATGTCAAAACATTTCAGTTAAATGTCATAACAGTGGTCATACAGCTGTTGTTTTATGGGGTGTTGCTTCCAGGATTTATTCAATATAGCTTGTAGCATTCTTGTGCAATTCCCATCTAGCTTTTTCTCTGTTTTTTCAGCATCCATGTGGTGCATCCATACAGTAGTATTGACACAAGTGCTGCATGAAAAAAATCCTGTTTTATTTTATCAGATAGATCAGACTTCCATATAATTTATAGCCTATCAATAGCAGTCCACGCAAGGCGCATATTGACATCACTTTCAGTATATGAGATACTGCTACCAAGATACATGACCTTGTCTAAAAATTTCAGAGAATCATCATTTAGAGTGGAGATGGCTTCTTGATTAAAACATATATTTGTCAACATCCATGTGGAGGCCAATGGCCCCTGCTGCCAGTTCCAAGCTATGCAGTAGGGATTCAGCTTGGGCAGGTGTATTTGCAAGAAGCACTATGTCATCTGCATAATCTGCGTCTGTAGTAGTTTCTGCAGGATATTGTCTGCTTCTTGCCTTTTTTAGTATGAAGCCATTTTCTTTTATTAGATCTATTGATGTTCTAAGTACCTCGTCTAGGCAGATTATAAACGGATATGGTGCTAATCTATCCCCTTGCAGAAGTCCAGCAACAATGTCAAAGAAGTCTATGCCTCCATTCAGTGAGTGAACTTTGGCTTTCATGTTTCTATAGAGCATCATTATGCCTGTAACAGTTTCTTTGGGGAGAACATAAGCTAGAAGTATTTGCTCTCATGTAACCAACTTTTGGAATAAAGTTAAGGAATTTCACAATTTGATTGCAAGAGTTGAATGAACAAACACCACAACAGAATTAGATGAAAAAAATAGAATAAAAACTAAGTTAAAAATTGATGAATTTAAGAAAAAAATGTGCACTCTAAAAATATATCGCTAGAAGCCATAGGAAACAGCATGGTAGATGTGAAGGCAGATGAACCCAGAGTTAAGTTAACAGCATGCTTCACCTGATCCTGGGTGGAAGAGCCTCACAGGCCAACAGCAAGGATCAACTAGTTCAGTCAGGAAACTATTGCTACTCATCTATAAGGGTGGCATCTATTGATAAGATAAAAAACAACCAATGAAAGATTACCAATATATATATATATAGTCATCCACAGACAGACTGATTTGTTCTATCTGAACTCTTCAGTGTGGCTAGACACGCAGGATGCTCGGAGCCGTACTAATATATATATACGTGTGTGTGTGTAACTATAACGCATCAAAAATAGCACAACAACAAGATTTTTATTAAGGTAATGCACTAAAAATGATATAAATTAGAGAATAAAGCAATTTCTTGTTCAATTTTTAATTGAATGATAATTTTGTGCTATCTATATTCACATTTAGCTTAATTTAAATCTAAATCCCCAATAAAGCAGAGATAACTATGAAATGTTAATTAGAATTCTCACTATTTCCTAAGTAAAACCATTAATATCAGCATAGACCAATTTTATAATAGAAACCTAACTGGTTAATGGGGTTTCTTATATATATATATATATATATATATATATATATATATATATATATATATATATATATATAATTTCTTTATATTATATATATATATATATATATATATATATATATATATATAATATAAAGAAATTATACAACAGATCCCAAAAGGAGTATTGACTGCAGCAGAGAAGAGAGATAATTACTTCTAAATATATTTTAGCACAAAATGGTACTTTGGAAATCTCTCTCTCTCTCTCTCTCTCTCTCTCTCTCTCTCTCTCTCTCTCTCTCTCTCCTTATCTTTATTTTATTTCTCTTTCAATGTTTTTAGAATATTTGTCCTCCCTGCAAAAAAAAAAAAACATTAACTGATATCACTTGGAATGTAATAGAAAAAAAAAGGTAGGCTACGTTTTAATGTTTGAAGGTCTTTTTATTTATTTATTGGCCAAATATATGATATGTGAAATATACTCCTTGGCAATATTTATTAAAGATACACTAATCCTTGAGATGCTCAACTTAAAAATGGGGAGGTGGACATACAGAAGAGTTTATCAAGTTTTTTAAAAAGAGAATAATGAAGGATAATTTCATACTAGATATAAAAACTATAATGAAGTTTTTATATCTAGTATGAAATTATCCTTTTTTAGATGAGGTGTAACTGTTACAGAGTAACTCATTTGAATTCATTCCCCAATCCTTTTTCTCATAAGTACATTTTGGTTTTTATAATTGGTTGAGGTGAGAGAAAAAGAAATGGCTATCAATAGAAATTGACCTTACTTTAAAGATCTAAATAACTCCAAAAAAGATACTTATAAAGAAAATCAATTTTTCATTAATGAGCCATAATATTTATTGTATATTGGTTCATTTAGACAAGTTTCCTTATCTTTTTGAGGAAAACCAAAACGTACTTATGAGAAAAAGGATTGAGGAATGAATTCAAATGAGTTACTCTGTAACAGTTACACCTCATCTAAAAAATTAAAGCAAAAAAAGGACCTAAAGTATACGCCCCTCCCCTGTTGGCTGGAGCTGTAGAATACACTGATTACACCTCTTCAGGGAGGTAAGACCCTCCTCTATAACAAGATTCTTAGTTAGACACTAAGCTGAATATGATGGTGAGGCTCCAGTCCTGGAGATTTAGGACAAGTGTAGTTTTCCTTCATTGTCATTACTCACAGGCTAGGGCGCCTCTGGTGGTGTAATGGTTAGCAAGCTCGACTAGCAAACCTACACGAGTGAGTTCGAGTCTCATTGGGTGCCCCTTTCATATGGCCTTGTGCCACATCTAAGCAAAAAGCTTAGTAAATTTCCATTACTCACAGGCCCACCCTGAATCCAGAGTGGTAGTACCTGTTAGAATCACATCAATGGATCAAATAGAAGTGGTCAATAATCTACTAAGGATTATTATTAGATATCTGAAACCATATAGATGTGTTCAAATTATTTATTGCATTGGAATACTTGATAAATAGAATTATCAGTGTTAGATAGAATTACTTGAAACCATTTAACTGTATGCACATAAATGAGCTCTAACAACTCATTCAAAAATAAAGTTACCTACAAACTATCTCTTTACAAGTCATATATAATGCTAAATTCTTGCCCAAATATAAACACCTATCATAGTCTTTTTTAGTTCTTCATTCTGCATTTAACAAAAATCTTGCTAAGATATGCCACTTTTTATTTGTTAGAATCTCACTTCAAGATGGTATATCTTAGTATGATTTTTGTTACAATACACATATAAAAAATCAGATCATTATAATATAAAATTTCAGATATGATCTGTCAGCTTTCATAGATTTTACATCAAATATATAATTTTGACCCTTTTTATATAATAATCATCATGTTTGTTCTTATATTAATCTATTTCATCTCTTGTCTGAATTGCTTTAAAAGCAACAACTGCATTTAGATTTACAAATAACCAACAATGATTTAATGACTTTAGTTTCTTTTCTAAGTATTCTCATAACCTGACCTCCTTATATGGACCATCTTTTAATCAATCAAGTTGTTTTCTTCTGTCAGCATTCATTAAAAAATAAATCACAATCTTTATATGGTTTTTATCTGTTGCTTTCTTTTCCTCTTTTTAAATGTGTCACATCAGGTAATTAAAGTTCACATCAAAAAGTCTCTTATGCTCTTAAAATCACTGGTTATAACCAAAATATATTTATCATTTATTCATTCATGGATTTCTTTATCTTTTTTGAATATGATGATTCTTTCATATTTTTTCAGCAGCCATTTTCTCTTTTCTCTTTTCTATTTTCTTTTTTCTTTTTCTTTTTCTTTGTTTTTGTAGGATAATCACCAAACCATCTTTTGATTAATATTTTATATCATATAATATCATCATAAATTTTACACAAAATACAATTTTACTAACATCTGACATTCAAAATTCAATTTAGCATGTTTATACACAAAAAATCTTTTCATCAAGAGGCTCTCAATATTCCTATAGTTTAGCATTGGTTGCTTCAAAATATCTTACTAAACAGTGTATATTTTCTTGTACAATAATTCATTCTTTTATTCTTAGTTGGTTTGTTGGTTTCTATATCCATTGATCTTTTAATTATTTTTTTTCTATCTCAGTCTGTTATCATCTGTCTATTTATCTCTTTCTCTACCTCTGTCCATATCTCTCTATATGTATCTACTTTTCCATTCATTTAAGCCAACAGTATAATAATAGAAAAGCCCTTATTTTACATTGATATTTATTTTCCAATATAATCTGCTTTCTTGCCAATGCTCTACATTTAATAGTGAATATCAATCACATCTGTGATATCTCTGTTAGTCCTTCAAGGCCATGAGTCTCTGCTAGGAAAGTCTTGCTTCCTTTCCTTTGTACAAAAGACAGGTAGTTGCCTATGTAGCAGTTCTCCCTTTTCCATACCACTGATATTATACAAGGAAAGGATGATACTATTTACCAACCCCTCCGCTCGGGCAGGATATAACACAAGGTCAATTTTTAAGCGGAGTTTAACAGGTTTGAATTCAGAGTTTTCCTTCTCCTAGACTAGTTGCCTAACCAAGGCTGAAGAACCTTGTCTGTCCTACTATTTACTCATAGCTGGAGGGAGAATAATTGGATTCATACCTTTCCCAAGGGTATTAGTGCTATGTGAAATGCAATCAGTCTCGTCCAGGATTTGAACTCGTGTTGCCGTGTCCATTTCCTACGACGATAACAACTACACCACGGGCACAAGGAAAGGATGATAGCCAATGCAGCTTGGCACCAGCGTCATTGTGGAAACTATCAGAAAATGAAGAAAATATCAGACAATGTCAAGAACTCTGGCTCCAGATTTGCTCTTGGGATTTATTCCCAAAGCCTTTCCCCTGGGTTGGTATGACCACAAAGCAACAGCAATTTGAATTCAGAATTGTTTTTCTCTTAGAATAGTTTCCAACCAAGGTTAATGGTGCAATGGTTATCATCATAAGAAATGGGCTCAGTAGTTCAAATCATGGAAGAGTCTGTTTGCATTTCACATCATAGACGAGTCTTGTTTGCATTTCATATCCCTTAGGAAAGGTATGAATCTAATTATTATCCTTCCAGCTATAGGTAAATAGTAAGACAGACCAGTCTCTTTAACCTTTGTATGGCAACTGGTCTACGAGAAGGGAAATTCTGAATTCAAACCAGTTTTACTCTGTTTGAAAATTGACCTTGTATCATATCTTGGTTGTGGCAGAGAGGTTGAGTAAATACATACCAACTAAGGCTTGAAAGCCCTGTCTAACCTAATATTTAACAAAGAGCTCCAGAGAGAATAGATGATTCATACCTAAAAACCATTAGTACAAAGTGTTTAAAAACTGTCTCATCCAATCCCATTTTTTATAATGTTGTTAGGCTATCTTCACTTATTAAATACATACCAACTAAGGCTTGAAAGCCCTGTCTAACCTAATATTTAACTGAGAGCTCCAGAGAGAACGGATGATTCATAGCTCCAAAGTGTTTAAAAACTGTCTCAGCCAATCCCATTTTTTATGATGTTGTTAGGCTATCTTCACTTATTAAATCATGTGGTTCAGACATTATACATGAAAATTACAGATAAGAATTCAGAAACATATCAGGCTGCTGACAATGGGAGAGTTTTCCAACAGCATATGACCCTGATCTCCAAGATGAGTCTTATTGGTCTTTCAATGTACGAGTCACCCTCTCTCTATCCATTCATTCATATTCCTATCATCACTGATTCTTGACTCTCCAGTCATTCTCTTTATTCATTTATCCCATGACATTGCCATATCATTGTAACCCTTTGCTGAGCAGTGGCAAGTTTGGCCTTGCTTAAAGGAAGAGTTTTAGAAGGGAGAATAAAAACCACCTTCAAAAAGCTGAAATAATCAAATATCCATTTGAGAAAGTATATTTCTCAAGTCATGATTCTTGTCTCCCATCTCACAAGCCATCCAAGATGGACAAGACATTCAGGGGACAACTGGAGAAGTAAGGACAAACTCATGTAACTGACATTGTATTATAAACTCCTACCCATAGACATACCAGTGTTTGGCAACCAGCAAATCTTGCATACATCAGCCCTGTACAGACACCTGATGCAGTCTAGAAGACCTGCCTGGAGCAATAAATGATAGGGATTGTGGAGAGAGAGAGAGAGAGAGAGTCAAGGGACTTTGTGCTATCAGTATAACTTGATAAGGATAAATAAAGGTTTGCTTCTACAATGAGCTTACCCTTGAAAAAGGCATGAACCCTCTTATTTCCCCAGCTATGGGTTAAACATTACCACTACAGTCCTGCTACAAGTATATTGGCATTAAATAACCCACAAAGGTTGATATACTATTAAACAAAGAAATTCAACCAAACCACACCACACCACCATTTACTTTTCATCAGATTCGTGATGAGGTCTGTCAGTCAACTGCAAAACTAAAAAGGCCTATGAAAGTCTACAATAATATGGAACTGGGTGATGATTTTCACAATAACTCCAAATTTGTAGTAAAACTAGCAAAAATGAGATTGGCCTTTTGAGCCACTTGCATACTCACAGTGAATTAGCAAATAGGTGAGGAGATGACTGTCTTCTGTCAAGAAGAAGCTATCATCATTAGTGTCAGTACAGGACAGTATTCCAATCCGCACTTGTTTTCGTCTGATTTTAATGTAACACTGATCCCTGTAATTGTGGATCTCAGGTTTCCTTATCTGGAAAGTTCCATCTGACTAATTGTCTATATTGATTGCTTTCCGAGAAAAACGTTTTCCTGTTATAGGTATCATGTATTTTTGTGGTCTAGCAACTGCAAAAACAACTTTCCTTTTCAGCATACATGTTGTGCTATTACTTAATAATATGCTTGTGTGCATATATATAGTATGTGTAGATCTCTCTCTATATATCAACACAAACTCATATGTAGAATTAGTAGTAGTTGTAGTAGTAGTAGTAGTAGTCGTTGTAGTAGTAGATTTTATTATCAGTTGTATTGCTAGAAAAAATAATGATTGAAATTAGATACCTAAAAATACTGCAATAATAATAGCTCGCTGAACCAGTGGAAATTCTATGGTTTAATTAGAAATAACCACCAAAAATTGAATATAAAATACATTTTTAACTCTTTATTGATGAGTTATGTATAATATTTGAATGGATACAATAAAACAAAATAAATCTAATAAATTAAGCAAATAAACAAAACTACTGAAAAGAATATTTTACTAATTTATAACTTCATTATAACAATATTTTTTGTTAAAGTAATTCCTCTATTAGTGTCTAGAGGAGTCCCATTGGTGTAATGGTTTAAGTGCTGAACTGCAATGTCATAGTAAATGAGTTCAAACTCCAGTCATGTGATGGTCACTCTTAGACTAATACCCTTGGAAAAGGTATGAACGTCCTTATTCCTCCAGCTATGTCTTAAATAGTATCAGTGCTGTTTGTTTTTTTTTACAAGGGTGGTTTTGGCATCAAATAACCCTCAAGGGTTTTATGGCACTGATTGGTTGGATGATTTAAATGTCCTGGCTTTCTTCATTGTTGGATTGCAAAACTTTTGCTTTAACTTTATAGTATATATATTGTAATGTTAATCTTTATACAAAATGAACTTTGAGATCAATAGCACATAGAGGAATAAAAATTCAGGTAATACTAGTGGTCATAGGAGCAATAGGACTCATAAAGGTAGGAATAGAAAAGATTATAATGCCCAGTCAGCTGGGCTGTAGAATACACAGACTGCTTTACTGCAGATGGGTAAGGACAATCTCCCCCAATGAGTGTCCTGGATATGATATTAAACAATCTGATAGAGAGGCTCTAACCTTGGAGTTATGTGAATATGGAGTACCCTTTCATTGCCATTGCTCCCAGGTCCACTCTCAAAGTGGTAGCACTTGATAGGGTCCTATCTATGGGTCAAATAGAACTGTTTCACATTTAAACTGTGTGCAAACAAATGACTTATGTTAAACTGAATTGTTAGTAGATAGAAATACTTGAAGCTGTGTGCAAAATAAACTAGCTTATGCTCATTTAAAAATGTTATCAAGAAATTTATTTATGAATCATATATAATTAATTTGTATAAACTGGATTTGGCATTAAATAACCTCGAATGATTGATATGCCATAAAACCCAACCAAACCAAACATATATATATAAAATATACGTATATAAATATCATTTGGCCTTAAATAACCTACAATGATTGATATGTCATGGAACCCAATCAAACCAAAAGTTTATAAACCATATCCCAGGCAACATGCTGCCCAGAAAATTACCCTACTTTGTACATCCTATATATTAAGAAAAGTGTTGTTAATAAAGTGACGTAGCCCCTTTAGTTATATGGTTTGAAGTATTCCTATTTAATCCAAATGATTTTCAAATACATCTATTTGATCCATAGATGAGAGCCTAACAGATACTACCACTCTGGTTCAAAGTGGACCTGGCAGTAATGTCAACAGGGTGGAGATTCTACACTTCTCAGAGCTTCAGAACAGGAGACTCACTACCAGATATTGTCTGATATCATAATAAGGACACCCTCTGCAGGGATGCAAACAGCATATTCTACCACCCTCTTGAAAAGGAGCAAATATAATGAGAGAGAAGGAGAACAAGTTTCAAATTGATGTGATGGTGATGGTGATGGTGATGGTTTAGAAACAGAAAATCAGCTAAAAAATTTTATTTTGATTTCAAATATTCTGATGTTTCTGCAAAAAGTCTGATACCAAGAATTCTTGTGTTCTTTCCCAGTTTGATTTATATGATCCATGATGCACCATGGATTTAGTACCAAGCAATTCTCCTTCATTGTAATAAATCATCACAAATTTGTAAATGCACAGCTTTTTATTATGCACATACGTATGAATGTTTTACATAACTTTAAAAAAAAAATTCCTTGAATTAAAAAGTCCAAAGATGTACTTTTATAAGGATCTATATTTGGATAGGAAATAGAAATTTTTTTTATTTAGCAAGAATTCTCTTTCTCTCACTTCTTCACCTTAAATTGCAAAAAAAAATTAATGCAATAATAATGATGATGATGATGATGATGATGATGATGATGATGATAATCAAGACATCAAAGGTGTAACTGCCACCCCAGGGACAAATGTTTGAAATTAGTCTAGACACCTCGAAGAAAAACTGAAATCATATACATTCCAAAACATATTTATGATTAAATAGTAAAAATCAGGAAAGAAATATCTATTAAGGGATTTTATCAGATGTTTAATGTTTGGATGTACTTGATGACAGCCAAGTCAGGCACAAGGTAACAAATCTGGTAACAAATTTGTGGCAACCAGGATAATGTAGATTAAGCACTCCTCACAAGATGTACATCATCACTCAACATTGTAAAATTTTTGTTTCATCTGTAGTCTAAGACTGCTGGGGATGCTACAAACTAGTGTTGGGGATTTATACTCTAAGCTTTTTAGTAATAAATTAGGGAAACCATCACATATGTGGATTTTTTTAATACAAGATACAACAAAAATACCTTCCACATTTTAAACTGTCTCATTTTAAACTTAGGCAAGTGGTAATGGTTGCTCCATTTAACAAATATCTTATTCTGTTTTCAGATACAATCAGTTATGATCATGGTTTGGACCATAGAACACTGCATTTTCAGTTGAAACATTTTTTTAAACTGGTGAATCTGTAATTGCTATGCAGTGAGCTATTTGTGCTCATTTCATGTTACATTAAAATGATGCTGTTCTGGATTATAAAGCTACTTTGTATAATTGACTGATGATGTCTATTCACTTGTCAAAAGAAAGAGGATTTGTCATAGCCTTCATGATAATCCAGAAATGATTGAATGTTAGATTTATCTTCTGAAAGTAAATAATAACAAAGTGAAAATTCTTGTAGAATCTATATATTAATACACTATTTGTAACTACTTATTTATCTTTCATGTATGTCACACTTTCAGTTATAAATATGTGTAAGAGAATAAGAAGGGAGAGAGAGAGTGATGCCTTAAGTAGGCTGCTAAAGAGGGAAAAGATAGACTAAATAGGTATCATCTTAAGGTGTTTTGATTTTCTTTGATTAAGTACTTTCATTACTAATCATGACTTGTTTTTCTTTCCTCTCATTTTATATATTTACCAACCTCTCCGAAGAAGCAAAATTTGACAGAAGGTCAATTTTAAGCGGGGTTTAACAGGTTTGATTTTAGAGCTTACCTTCTCCTAGACCAGTTGCCACACTGGTTAAAGAGGCTAGTCTTTCCTACTATTTGCCCTTAGCTGGAGAGAAAATAGTTGGATTCATACCCTTCCCAAGGATTATGGGAAATATAGCCTTAGTGTTATGTGAAATACAGCCTTGTCTAGGATTTGAACTCCGGTCACTATGTCCATTTCCTTTAAATGTAATCATTATACCATGAACATCTTTTTCATCTCTTTATTGTCACTTTTTATCCCAATACTCTTGGTCAATACAAGTAGTGTAAATTTGAAAAAGAAATTAATTTCAGACTAGACTTGAACTCTCATCCTATCTATTAAGCACATATCTAACGTGGGCAGCAGTTTAACTGATTTGGTCATGGAGATTAATGCCAAGACAAAATCAAATCTACAGTCAAATAGGTAATCTTTTCTTATTTGATCATTCATGCCATATTGTTTGTTTATTTAGTAATAGCAATAGTTTTAGGATATCTGACTTCTTAGATGAAGTATAATTTTGATGAATTTTTCTTTCATCTTACTCACTTAAAGGTTGTCTTTTGGAAGCTATTAGACTCAAGTTGAGTCACATCCTATTTATATTATAGATAACTGCAAAAGAATTTTTTTAAGAAGAACTTTTCTATAATTGGCATTTGATATTTATTCCCCTTAAGAAAACAGAACGATCAGGGTAAGTATGAATGCTAACCACATACTATTTGTAAATTGGATTGGAAGTTGTTTTATTCTCTTAGAACATTTTAACATTTATTTGGATAACAAAAACCTCACAACATGTCATTTTTGCTGTGTTGTAACATATTAAGATTTATTTATCAAGACCAGAAGTCTGAAACACTCAATGAGAATCAAACTCACTAACTGTTATAAGGAAAGATATTTTTCCACTACAAGAAGTTGGACGAGTCCAACTAAATACATAAATACTGACTGTGGGTAGCCGTGACAGTTTTAGAGTTTATTGTTTACTGCTTAGGCCTTGCTCCTGGAGATAGTCTCGCTTTACAGTAATTCATAACTGTGTGTTTGACTCATTGTATATTCCCTTGTACAAAAGAAATAAAACTATCGTTAACCTTCTGAATTCTAAATGTTGTTATTGATAACTTAAGTCACAACACAAACTCTGTTCTGTTAGCTGAGCTCTCTAACAATTACTCCATGTGCGGTGCCTTATGCCATTTTTGTTGTATTGTAACTTATTAAGATTTATTTATCAAGACCAGAAGTATGAAGCACCCAGTGGGAATCAAACTCACTAACTCTGTTCTGTTAGCCTAGCTCTCATAACATTACTCCATGTGAGGTGCCTTATGCCATTTTTGTTGTATTGTAACTTAAGATTTATTTATCAAGACCAGAAGTATGAAGCACCCAGTGAAAATCAAACTCACTAATTATGTTCTGTTGGCATAGCTCTCATAACATTACTCCATGTGAAGTACCTTATGCCATTTTTGTTGTATTGTAACTTACTAAGATTTATTTATCAAGACCAGAAGTACAAAGCAGCCAAATAGAATCAAACTCACTAATTCTGTTCTTTTAGCCTAGCTCACTTAACATTACACCATGTGAGGTGCCTTATGCCATTTTTGTTGTGCTGTAACTCACTAAGATTTAATTATCAAGACCAGAAGTATCAAGCACCCAGTGAGAATAGAACTCACTAATTCTATTTTGTTAACCTAGCTCTCCTAACATTACTCCATGTGAGGTACCTTATGCCCTTTTTGCTGTGTTACAGAAACATACAGGGGAGTCTCAGTCGCATAATGGTTGATGTACTGGACTGAGGCCTCAAAGTAAGTAAGTTTGAATTCTAGTTATGCTATTATGTTCCCTTTTAGACTTATGCTCTTAGGAAAGGTATGAATCCTCTTATCCCCTCAGCTATGGGTTAAATAGTGCCACTACTGTTCTACAGGGATGGCTTTGGCATTAAATAACCCACAAAGGTTGATATGCTATCAAATAAAGAAACCAAACCAAATGAAAACATACATAAAAAATTCAGATCTTTTTTGATTACTCACTATTAATAATGAAAATAATTGACCCAAGGATTCAGAAAACTTGAGAACCTTACAATTAATACTACATAGTATACAAACAATATGGCATGAATACCCAGTAGGTCTTTTTATTACCACTTCACGTTACTTGTGACTTTTCAGACTAGTGATAGCCCACCATGTTTCATATTATTGAATATGACATGACAGGGAAATACAGTTGCTGCAATATATGGCAGTACATGGCTATTAAACAGCACAGTGAATAAAAAAACATGGAACTGGTTATTTATTTTATAGACAAAACACATACAGATGGTCTCACCATAAAAATAATTTACATATGCAGAAATATAAATAATTCTACCGGAAATTGACATCAGACTTTTGGTATCACAATCATAAAAGTAGAACAACTGTAACATTAGACAGCAATGATGGAAGGACAAAAATACACATGCAGTCACTGGTATTTCCATTGCTTCACAGTGAGACATATATATATATATATATATATATATATATATATATATATATATATATATATATATATATATATAATCTCTATGAGAGCACACACCAAGGGATTTCCACTACTCTCTGGTCCTAGACAGGATTATTAGGGAGTGATATTTTGTTTCTATGCAGAACACACATATACTATTGTTATTTACTCAGGTTTGCTTAGTCTGGCACACACCTCATCTCAAAAATTCAGACAAAAAAGAACCTTATGTATAGCTCCCCTATAGGCTGAGAGTGTAAAATAAACTGACTGCATCTCTGCAGAGTGTTAAGACCCCCCCCCCACTACCCAATGAGTGTTCTGAATATGATACTAAACTGTATCTGATGGTGAGGCTCCAGTCCTGGATCTTTGAGGAATGTGGAGTACCCCTTCATTGCCATTACACCTAGGTCCACTCTCAACCAGAATGGTTAGGGTCCCATCTATGGGTCAAATAGAACTATTTAATCATTTACTATACTTGAAACCATTTAACTGTGTACAAACAAATGACTGATATTAAATAGAATTATTGGTATTCGATAGCAATGCTTGAAACCATTTAACTGTGTGCTAACAAATAAACAATGTTGACTAGAATTATTAGTATTAGCTGAAACCATTTAACTGTATGCAAATAAAACTATTAATGTTAGATAGCAACACTTGAAACCATTTAACTGTGCAAACAAATGATTAATATTAAATAGAATTATTTGTGTTAGATAGCAATACTTGAAACTGTTTCACTGTGTGCAGACAAACGAGCTTTGGATCATTTTAAAATAATGTTACTTGTTGGTTGGTTGGGTTTTATGGCATATCAACCTTTGTAGATTATTTAATGCCAAATCCAATTTTATGCAAATAGTCAGCTCTATTTCAAACAATTCAGTTTAGCATGAGTATACTGTTTAATTGTCAAAACAGTTCTAATTCAGCTAATTCAGTTTAGTATAAGTACAGATTATGTTTACATAGTTAAATGTCAAAACAGTTCTATATTAAAGAATTCAATTTAGTGTAAGTACAGTTTCAATGTCAAAAACAGTTCCACTTCAAACAATTCATTTTAGCATAAGCATGCTGTTTAAATGTAAGTACAGTTTAATTGTCAAAAACATTTCTATTTAAGCTATTCAGTTTAGTGAAACAGTTCTAATTCAAACAATTCAGTTTAGCATAAGTATGTAGTTAGTTCTATTTAACCCATCGATGGGGCCCTATCTGGTGCTTCCATTGAGGACCAGAATGGACCTGGGAGCAATGGCAATGAAGGAGTGCTCCGCATTTCCCAAAGCTCCAGCATCACTGGAACCTCACCATTAGATTGTTTAGTGTCATATCAGGACACTCGTTGGAGGGAAGTCTTACCCGTCTGCAGAGAAGCAGTTAGTGTATTCTACAGCCCAAGCCAACTTGGGGAAAAAATAATGTTACCTACAAACTACTTGCTTACAAATCATATATATATATATATATATATATATATATATGTATATATATATATATATATATATGTATATATATATATATATATATATATATAATTTAGAATTAAATAACACATAAGGGTTGATATGCCATAAAACCAAACCAATCAGGGTAACCATAAGTCAAAATCCAGTGAAGATCAATGAAATGAAATTAATCGAAATACATATTGTTGAATTGAAATCTGCTTCAGGAAAAAAGTTTTCTTGCTATATAACTCTTATAAATGTCAGTGTGCTACAGTATTCCTGTTATCATTTCATCTCACTTTATAACAATTATTCCTGTAATTGTAGATCCTAGTTTTTTTCATCTGGAAAGTTCCACCTGACTAATTGTAAATATTGATTGCTTTCTGAGAGAAAGACTTCATTGTTATAAATATCATGTACTTTATTTTGATGGAAACAATACTTGTCTAACTACACATATATATATATATACATGTTACAGTTGTCTCTCTGTTCATTCTTTCCCTGTCCTTTACAGTACCCAATTCCTAGAACAATTATGAATCACCATGTCCCAAGGATGGTTTCTTACACATTGGGGACTAGCAAAGGAACTTGGTGTTCCCTGGGTGCTACATATGCTGAATCATTTTTTTTTTACATTTCTTTTTTTATTCATTAGATTTAAATGACTCACAGGAAGTTTTTATGTTGTTCTTTTTGTGTGTAATTATATGTACAAACTAGCTGAAGTACCCATCTCCAGTGAGTAAGATGTCAAGACTTTGATCACATCTTGTTATAATGGCATTAAAACTATTTCCTAGTACTAATGGTGAACTGATTAGAATTTTTTCCATTGAAGTCAAATTATACGGAACTACTGGATGTATATCACCCTGAAAAGTCTTAAAATTTATCGTTTAGTTTAGTTTGGTTTCTTTATTTGATGGCATATCAACCTTTGTGGTTTATTTAATGCCAAAGCTATCCTTGCAGAAGAAAAGCAGTTGTACTATCTAACTCAAAGCTAAGGGACATAAGAAGGTTCATGTCTTTCCCAGGAATATGGCTCTGAAAGCATATGTATTAGCATAACTGGAGTTGGAATTTGCCTACTATGATGTCACTATCTAGTTCATTATCTATGATGCCATAGGGACCCTAACCCTAGAATTTTTGTGAAATTGTAGATGCTTTGATGACATCTTTAAACAATTCATTTCAATAAGTTTATAAATTCTTAATCATGGAAGATATTTTTTAACATTTCTTCTCCTATTGGAAATTTACTCCCAAGACAGATTTCAAAAACTAAGTCAATTAACTTCTTGGAATTTCTTGCTAATAGAGTAATATATTTTTGGAACAAATTGCCTAATCAGATCAAAAACAGCATTCATGTAAACAATTTTACGAATGAATTCGATGATTTCAGAAATATTGGTGAGAAAAAGAATTCGGGTAATATTTTTGGGAACTCTCAGATGAATTACTAATCAAAATTTGATACTCTATATATATATATATATATATATTTTTTTTTTTTCATCATGAAACATGTGAAAGCACGTGCAATACCATGTCCTCATCAGCCGCCAACCAGGGGTGATAACACAGTTTCGGTAGCTCAAGGCTGTATATATTATATTATATATGTATAATATTATATTATATTTATTGTATTTATAGTGCATATGTTAAGTGCAAAGATTCTTTTTTTATTTTAGTTGATGTGAGAAGATAATAAAAAGGGAAAATGCCTAAGGAGGCATAACAAATAATTATACATTGTACAGGATTTATACAGAAAATTAATTTTTCAAATCATAGTTACAGCTCCTTACCTGTAGTTAATATTGCTATTCTGAGCAGGAGACAATTTTTCAGAGGTTTTAAGATTACATTTATGACCCTTTTACCTGGTATGCAGCTCATCATCATCATCACCAAGGTGTGTCAACTGTATGGATTCCTTTGGCTTTCACTCACTGTCTGTCCCTATCAGTCATCCTTTTCGGAAAGTCCTTTAGGTAGTATTCAGTATCCGCACAGAGCTGATGAATTTATATTTTTGCTAGTCAGCCAACACTGGTGTGTCCATGTGTTGGAGTCCCTTGGAGAATATTGCTCATGGGTTCGTTCTTAGTTTTCCTGCAGTACATGTCTTGCTCGTCTTACTTCGATCATTTGTGAGATGGGACGTAAATGGCCATACAGCTGTTGTTTTGTTGGGTGCTGTTTTGTGGATTCGTTCAAAACAGCTTGCATTTTTACACAGCTTCCATCTCACTTTTTCTTGAGGTATTTTGTTAGAGTCCAACTTGTGCAACTATACAACAGTACTGAAACAATTCAACTAGTGGTATAATATTTTCTCTAATACTTTTTTTCAATATTGTCACAAAACTTCTCCCACTGGTTTACTGTCCATAAAGGTGACAAGCTTTTAGTTTCAACCCTTTTACCTTCACCTATCACCTGAACAACATCAAACATATTGCTAATATTAAGTCGGACACTATTTTATTTCAGTAGGTCATTCAACCACATGCGAACTGGGAAAACTATGACACAGAGATTTTCAAACAAACCAAAAATGAAGACAACACAAAATGCACAATTTAGAATACAAATTATTTCATTAACAACCCAAAAATAAATTATTTTATTATATTTTATTATCAACCCAAAAATTTGTACCAGGCCATTGTCCTTATGAGCAGAGTGTTCACCGTTGGTCCGGGAGACTAGGATTCAATCCCAAGACGAGTCATACCAAAGACTCAAAAAATGGTCTTATGAGTAGAGTGTTCACCAGACTGGGGGGTCAATCCCAGGTTGAGTCATGCCAAAGACTTAAAAAATAGTATGTGATGCTGCCTTTCTTAACACTCAGCATTATCAGGTAGGGATCAAGGGTAAAGTGGAGCAATCCAGGGAATGGAGTTGAACCCTCCCTTACACCTCAGTGCAGTAGCTATTGAAAAGGGAACCCTCGAGTCACCCTCAACTGAGGTCGCCAATTTTACTTATGCGAAGTAAAATAGTCTTAGCGATAAAAATGTTTATATTTTAACAATTTGGGGACAATTCCCCCAAGAGATTTTCTTGTGATGATGTGTGAAAAAAAAAATTTTTTATGTGTTTTATTTGCTGTAGGAATGGGTTAAGCAAAAAGTAAAGCAACATTAAAATGAAAACTTATCTTCTCTCCTTTTCTTTTATCTGTTTTTTTTTTATAAATATATGTCACTCTCTTTTTTTCCTAGTGTCACATTTTACCGACCGTTAATTTCTCTTTCCTTCTTTCTTTTTTTCTGGGTACATCTTTAAATCGTTTCTTGTTCTCCGGTTTTTCTCACAGTCAGTCTATGAACAAAATAGTTATGTGGTTCTTATCCTTTTTCTGGCAGCCTTTTAATCTTCCCATATGAACTGACCTGGGTAAGGTAGTTTACTTTTTGCATCACAGACACATCTATCTGTTAGGAGATCTCTTGGCCAACTGACTTGTTTGATTTTTCCTCTTTCCAGATTCAACCTTCCTGCTGCCTCATATCACATGGACTTCTTGGCCAATCGGCATTCAGCCTTCAAATAGTTCCCTTGTTGCTAGGGGTTACTTGCCAGTTCATACACTCATATTAGAGAAACTTGACCGTCAATTGGTCAGCATGCACCCTTGACCAAAATTCAACTCTTCTGACTTCTTGTCTACTTCTGCTGGTTTGTGAGGAAACCAAAAAAAAAAAGGGAGAGAGAGAGAGAGAGAGAGAGAGAGAGAGAGAGAGAGAGAGAGTCTATATCTATGAGTAAAATATGAATTTGACTATCCCCAGGGTCCAAATTTATAACAATATCTACTTCTATTGAGTCAAGATTGGAAGTAGAATTAACAATTTAGATGCCTCTGCCTGACAAGTAATGTAGTTATGGGAGAGTGATTTAAATGTACATTTACCCACATTTTTTCATTCAACAAGAGTATCAATTATGTGATATGTTTTCTATATAATTACTAGTCGATGTACCCCTCTACTTTGGGGAAGAGGACAAAACCTGGGTTGTAGCTTTAATGATTGTAAAACTATTCCTTAGAACTGATAGTGAGATGGTAACTATTTTTCCCATTTGTTAGGGAGAGTCCCCATGGTATAATGGCTAAAGTGCTAGATTGTGACCTTGAAGTAAGTGAGTTTGAATTCCAGTTGTAATATTGCGGTCACTTTTAGATCAATACCCTTTTATCCTCCTAGTTATAGGTTAAATAATACCACTGCTGCTCTTCTGTAAGATCGGCTTTGGGATTAAATAACCCATTAAGGTTGATATGCCATTAAACAAAGAAACTAAATCCCATCAATCAAATTATACTCAACTATGGGATATATATATCATCCTGAAATATCCAAGCATTTTTGTGAAATTTCTTTGTTTTTAGACACCTGGTGACATCAATTTTTTCAGCAAAGGTTTGATTTGGTTTTGGGGCATATCAACCATTTTAGGTTATTTGATGCCAGATCCTCTTTATACATATGTATGAAATATATAGGATTTGTAAACACATTTTTTAATAATGTTTTAAATTAGCCTAAGCTTGTTCTTTTGAAAAAAGTTAAATGATTTCAAGTATTGCTATGTATCACTAACAATTCATTTAACCTTCAGAGATTTGTTTACACACAATTAAATGATCAATCAGTTATATTTCAAACAATTCAATTTAGCATATTTATTTGTTTGCACTCAGTTTAAATGTTAAACAGTTCTATTTGACTCATAGATGGACCCTTGGCACAGAGTGGATCCAGGAGTGATGGCAATGAAAGGGTACTCTGCATTCCCCAAAGCTCCGACATTACTGGAGCCTCACCATCAGATTGTTTAGTGTCATATCCAGGGCACTTGTTGGGAGGGGTTTTACCCCTCTGCAGAGGTGCCGTATTCTACAGCTCCAGCTGACTGGGCTCTCTTTCAGTATTGTTGAATACCAAGATACATTGTGCAGTCCTTATACAGAAAATGAATTTTTCAGAATATAGTTATGACCTCTTACCTGATGTAGACAGGTACTTCAGCTAGTTTATCATAAAGTGTCTTTAAAAGGTATGATCTTCAAATGTCTTAAATTATGAGGTTGATGCCATGAGACATTTATAGATGGATAATATATATCGACAGTTTAATTCTGAGAGATAATACTTGAAAGACATTTTGCTCCTGGCAATACCAGGCCACCTTGCTAGTATGCAGTGCAAAGATGACAGAAGGTTACACTTAGAACTCTGGAACTCTAGGACTGGAAACCGTGGGAAGATTTAAGTAAACAAGCTTTATATCCAAATAATCTTTACTGTGAAAGGAACCCTGGAAGAATCTCTTTCAAATGCAGCTGTTCACACGGAGCATCACCCATCCTCCCCACTTCTTTTCTGTGACCCTTCCTAACATTCATCCACCCCATTCTAATGCAATTTTACCCTAATTCTGCTCTACTCCATGTCAAGTATCTTTGAGAAAGAAAGTACATGGTGAATTTTTCTGTAAGAGTATTTAATTCAAACACCTCTTTAAATCAGCAAATATTTTAAGATTAAAAAATAGGCTCTCAAGAAGTGTTTTATTTTTTTTTTTTCAAGAGGAAAGCCTTGATTTATACTTGTCTAATACTATATTGTGAAATGCTAAATCTTTCTTTGTTTTTGTCTTGTTGAATTAAATACCAGATAAAAATAAATGCTGTTAATAGAGTTCAAACTTGCAATAAAGCCTTATAATATCCTAAAGGGATTTTATTTTCTCACTTTGACCAAATATTCTATACTGTATTTACAAACTTATAATGGACACTTTTTTGTTTTTTAAAGAAAAACACATTACATACAAAGGTAACTTTTTTGTATAGAATTATCCACTCCACAAAAAAAATCAACTTTTTTCTAGTTACTTTTACTTGTAAATTAAGATATACAAATATTAAAAAAAAAATGAATGTATCTATTTATTTTGTGATACTATTGATAGCGGTATACGAACTTAGCTCTATGTGGGTGGGCATGAGTGTATGTATGTGTGGGCAGGTGTATACATGTGTATGGTTTGAGGTTGACCATGGTTATGTATATGCATATGTATGTATGTGTGTATCAATTTAAGGCCAAAGACATATTTGCATGGGAATCACTAATTCTTCCCTGCTAGTATAAAATGCAGATGTCAGATAAAAGTGGATCAATGACTCAAAAAAATTTTAAGGGTCTCTTGAAAACTGTTACCTGCCATTTTTTTATGTTCAGTCTTGGATGGCCAAAAGCCCAGAAATAGGAATGTTCCCCACTGGATATATAATATGGAGAGTGTGTCTGCTACTGGAAAGGATAAGAGACTGACACAGAAAGTACACAGATGCAGAGGGTCAGACAGAGGAGAGAGGACCAGAGATGCAGAGGGTCAAAGATCAAGCAGTTTTTTAGTTTTTAGTTAAGAGAACTACATAGCCAAAAGTGAGGATGCCACAAACCATCATTTTTGTCACACAAACTTCTTCTTAAACATTCATTCAACTTTTTGTTTTCATCTTGTTCTTTCCTCATATACCTTCGCGGACTCATGCATTTTGACTCAACCTGCTGAGAAAGTCAACACAATGAGGGGTCAGATAATTATTTACCCATAGCTAGAGAGGGAATAGTTGGATTCTTACCTTTCTGAAGGGTACTAGCACTATATGAAATTTTTCTATGAATGTAGTTTATTCATTATACCTAGTAAGTAAAGTTAGTGACTGTAGCTACTACATCAAGGCATAGGAAAGGGCACTACTCCTTTTCCTGGATTGCTCCACTTTACCCTTGATATATACCTTATAATCTTGAGTGTTAAGCAAAGAGGTATCAAGTACCATTTTTAGAGTCTTTGATATGACTCGACCTGGGATTGAACCCTGGTCTCCCAGGCCACTGGCAAACACTCTACCCACTGATTTTGAATACCTTTTTTGTTAATTACATCTCAAAATAAGGTGTGTGTTATATACCAGCAAATACAGTAATGTAATGAATGTTTCTATTTATTGAATTCTTTATTGTATAAAATAGGCATTTGTATTTCTAATTGTATTTTTTGTCTCTTTTCAGGTAAGTAAATACACATTGCCTGATTTTTTATCTGAACTCTCTTGGTGCCATTAAATCTCAAGGTAAGTTATCTATACATACAGGTTGTACTAAAAGCATTGGTACACGCATTATCAAACAACATCTCAATAGAAATTATATATCATTTTCTAATTTACTTATTCAACAAAAATGACTTATAGCAAGTTTTATCTTGTTATTTTTATGCATACAAATTAGTTCAAATACCCATTCACACCGGGTAAGAGTTTAAGACTTGGATTGAGGCTGGTTATAATGCTAGTAAAACTATTCCTTAGTACTGATAGAGAAGTGATAAGTTTTGTCCCCTTCAGTCAAGTTATGCTGAACTCCTGGATATATATATATATATATATATATATATATATGTGTGTGTGTGTGTGTTTACCAACTCCCCTGCACAAGCAGAATGTGACACAAAGTCAATTTTTTAAGCAGTTTTTAAGAGGTTTGAATTAAAGTTTTCCCAAACCAGTTCCCACACCAAGGTTGAAGAGCCCAGCCTGCCCTACAATTTACCCATAGCTATAGGAAGAATAGTTGGATTCATATCATGCAAACAGTCTCAACCAGGGTTGAACTCTGGTCATGATGTATACTTCCTATATCAATAACTATTACACCACTTGCCAGAAAAATGCAAGCCATTGTCAGTGAGTTCATTCGTCACAAGTTATTTTACTATTATGTCCTCATGCCTGACTATGCTAAATTTAGTAAATCTCTAAAATATATACTTTCTCAGTACCACAATAATTATTAAATTTAGTATATGAAATTTATATACAAATGCAAAAATAATTATAAAACAGATATAGTAATATACTTTTCCAAATATTCTTTGGACAATTGAGAGGAAGATCCATTTTTAACATATAATTAAATGCCCGTGGTGTTATGGTTATTGTTGTAGGAAATGGACACGGCGACATGAGTTCAAATCCGAGACGAGTCTGCATTTCACATAGCACTAATACCCTTGGGAAAGGTATGAATCCAATTATTCCCCCTCCAGCTATGGGTAAATAGTAGAGCAGACTGGGTTCTTCAGCCTTGGTGAGGCAACTAGTCTAGGAGAAGGAAAACTCTGAATTCAAACCTGTTAAACTCCGCTTAAAAATTGACCTTGTGTCATATTCTGCCTGAGCAGAGGGGTTGGTCAATAGGATATAATTAAATGCTACTATTAAGTAGACAGTTGAATTTGTCATCATATCTCCCTACCTTTTTGGTATCATTGGTTGGAATTGACCTCAAGGTCAACATTTCCCAGTCAAAGTTGATCAATCTCAGTTATCTGACTAATGAACTTCAGTCATGCGATTATGGTCACTTTTGGACTAATACTTTTAGAAAAGGTATGAATCCCTATATCCTGCCAACTATGGTTTAAATAGTCTCACTGCTATTTTTCTACAAGGATGGCTTTGGCATTAAATAATCCATGAAGATTGACATGCCATTAAAACAAAGAAACCAAACTAATTCTCACCTTGTTGGATTGATTCTATTATCTTTCCCTCCGTTGTCTATGAGTGATAGGCATCATATCATCAATGACATCTAGCTGGTGTACTGCACTGTCAACATACAACTGAACCCTGCTTACATCTAGCATTAGTTGTCTCCTAGGCAACATCATTTTTGATATTTTGGTAGCCCTGCTCACTGATGCTAATACTGAACACATCTTCAGAGATATGGATGCATTGTTGATAGTAAGAGACTCTCTTTTCATTAAAAGCTGTGATCGCTTTTCCTGTCATGCTACTCTCTATAAAACCATTTGGCGATCCTTTAACTAAATGGATTTACCAGCTATCCTAAAACCTTTCAAACTTCTTTGCAGTAACAAAAAGTACCCTAATGGATCTATGTTCCTATTTAGATAACGGCTTCTTATGGGATGTCGCATGCAGAAATACTTTTACCCCAATCTGCAGATATCAATCATGATTCTATGCTTTTCTGTTGTCAAAGCCAAGGAGACCAACCATGTGAAATATGCAGAAATCACAGACTGATACTTCTTCAAAACCAATGACGCCTATGGCAACAAAGTAGATACTCTTGTTCTGAAAATTGCCCAACAATTACTAATATCACTTTTGACATCTGCAAGATAGTCTTTCTTTGCCTTACTATCATCCAATGAAACATAATTGTTGTTATCAGAGCCATGGAAAAATAAAAAGTATTTTTTTTAATTATTTATTATTATAATAATGATATTAATAAAGTATTTTGAGGTTATGATTTTATGATATACTTATGTAGCAATTTATGCTATTTATTATACTAGTGGGTATCTGAATGTATTAAATTGCGTTATGGTCAGATCTGTTATTAAATTGCATTAAGGTCAGATCTGTTATTAAATTGCATTAAGGTCAGATTGTTATATAGTCTTATACATTTTTTCTGATGCTATTTATTATACTAGTGGGTATCTGAATGTATTAAATTGCATTAAGGTCAGATCTGTTATTAAATTGCATTAAGGTCAGATCTGTTATTAAATTGCATTAAGGTCAGATAGTTATATAGTCTTATACATTTTTTCTGATGCTATTTATTATACTAGTGGGTATCTGAATGTATTAAATTGCATTAAGGTCAGATCTGTTATTAAATTGCATTAAGGTCAGATCTGTTATTAAATTGCATTAAGGTCAGATTGTTATATAGTCTTATACATTTTTTCTGATGCTATTTATTATACTAGTGGGTATCTGAATGTATTAAATTGCATTATGTGGTCTTTAGGTCAGATCTGTTATATAGTCTTATATATTTTTTCTTTTGTAAGTTTTAAGAATCAAACTCACTAGCAATAATTTGTTAGCTTAGCTTGCTAACAATTACTCTATGCATATACCTATGAACTAATCTTAGAAAATACCTAACCACAAGTTTGTGTATTAGTGGTACCTTGTGTGGTTATGTATTTACTCAACCCCTCCACTATGGACTGGATGTGGCATAATGTCAATTTTTAAGTGGAGTAAAGCTGGTTAGAATTCAGAGTTTTTCTTTTACTTTATGGGTTGCTCTCCCAAACTAAAGAGGTGCTCGTGGTGTAGTCGTTATCGTCGTAGGAAATGGACACAGCGACATGAGTTCAACTCCTGGACGAGAATGATTGCATTTCACATAGCACTAATACCCTTGGGAAAGGTATGAATCCAATTATTCTCCCTCCAGCTATGGGTAAATAGTAGGACAGACTGGGTTCTTCAGCCTTGGTGAGGCAACTAGTCTAGGAGAAAGAAAACTCTAAATTTAAACCTGTTAAACTCTGCTTAAAAATTGACCTTGTGTCATATCCTGCCCAAGTGGAGGGGTTGGTAAATAGGATCCCAAACTAAAGAACCAAGTCTGCCATACTATTTATCCAAAGCTGGTGGGATTGAGAACAAATTAATTCCTGCCTTTCCAAAGGGCATCAGCATGAAGTGAAATGCAAATAGCCTTGTCAAGGATTTGAACTTAGGTTACTGATTTCATTTCCTGTGGTTATCAACAGTTGCACTAAGTGTGTATGCCTTGTATGGAGTAATAGATGGTGAGCTAGGCTCGAAAACCATTGTCAGTGAGTTCATTTCTCACAGACTTCTCCATAATTTTGGCCTTGTGCCAAACTATGGTTAGCTTAGTAAAATGACAAGAAAGCTGTTGTACCATTTTGCTTTACTATTTTCTCTAGAGTTTTTAAAGTACAAAAAAAGCATCTTTTTAAAAAAATTTCTTATCCTCTTTGTCCATCTAATAACCTCCTCTTCCTCCTATTTTTAACACTAGACAAACAGTTTTGTGAATGGCCTCCATGTTCACTAAGTAATTCATAGTATTTTATATGGTTTCTGTTGAAGCTGACAAGTCCAGATGTATTAAGAGATCAATGTCTATATCCAATCCCTATTCTAGTGATATACAAGCTACAAACTCATTAAATGAACCTCTTTAGCCTTCAATCTGCTACACCCACCAACTTTCACCCCCATATCTTCCTCTTCTACCTCCCTTGCTGCTCTTGTCTCAGATGCATCTAATGGCTTGTTGACCTACAACCAAATAAACTATTTCTTTCTCACTCATTTTCTATTCAACTCGCCTTTTTTTCTTTCCCAAGGGATCACTGTTTCTAACTACTGACATATGCAAAGTCAACAGTTGATATATAGTCATTTGTCTTCCCTAAAGACAATTCCCTTAAATCATTCCTTGGATGAAATTAGGGAGTTAAAGAAAAAAAAGATAGGATGTCTCTGGCTTTGACAAAAAATGTCCATCATCATGATCAAAATTTGTTGTATAGCCGCATACATATACATATACAAATATATGCAGAACATAATCAACAATAATGACAAACTTCAAGGAATGAACGAACACACTTCTTTATATATATATCTCTCACACTTTATTCTCGAAAGGGTTGATGTTGGTTGTGTGTGAGAGATGAGTTTGAGACGGGAACAGACTGCTACATATTGACCCAAAGTTCTTCTGACCATAGCAGCACTTTTTCCTCATCTTGGCTGGGGTTGTTCAACTGTGGGTCACTGAGGGTCACAAGCCCTCAGTCTGCAAGCTGATTCTCATGCTGGCATCTTGTTCCCCAACAGACTCCAACTCCAACTGGAAATGGAACTGACTCAAGCCGTCTGTGGCACCTGGCTATATAATTGTCTCACGTCCACCTGCTTCTGCTTATTTACACAGGTGCATCTCTTGATTGACGGCTCAGTCGAGGGTCAGTATATAACAAATTATCATTATCTTGATTTAATTATCAGCAGAGTATGAGACAAAATATCAAGATTGACTGAAGTCTTAGTCATTCATAGAATTGTGCAAATAAATTTTGTAAACTCTTAATAAATAGAATTAATTTAGCATTTCAGATTTTGTTTGTCTATCTACCTGTATGTATATTCATGTGTATATGTGTATATATATGTATGTATTTGAATGTATTTAAGTATGTATGTATGTTTATGTATTTATATGTATATAAGTATGTATATATATTCATATGTATATAAGTATATATATATACTTATGTGTGTGTGTGTATGTGTTTGCATATGCATATATATATATATATATATATATATATATGCATACATCTATATGTATATATGTATATTTATATAAGTATGTATTTATGCATACACACACATATATATATATGGTTGTGTGTGTATGTGTCATTATATATGACAGACAAGAATTGTTTATTCAGTTTTTCCTTCATAAAAAAACCTGATAAACATTTCTTGTCTGTAATATTTAAGGAAACATGTCTAAAAGAGAATGTTTTGCCTAAATACAAGCTGACTTTATCAGTCATGCAATTCAGTTTTGTTACAGAATAATGAGAATTTCTGTTGTCATAGTAACATGAGGCCACTTAAAGCAACATAGAAAAAGTAACTAAACCAGACAGCTTCATCTCTCTCTCTCTCTCTCTCTCTCTCTCTCTCTCTCTCTCTCTTTCTCTCTCTCTTTCTCTCTCCTCTTTTACTTGCTTTTTTTATACCTCTCACTATACTCTGCTCCCTTTTGTATGTCACTTGGTGTGTTGTTTTTTTTACATTCTATTTCTTTTGATTTTTCTCTCCATTTTCTTCCTATGATTTGAAAGGATCTCAGTCAACCTGTGCTCCTCTGTTGTCTACTTTCCCACTCATCTCAAAGTAAAAAATAAGGAATCATTTTAGTAGTGATATTAATAAAGTATTTTCATGATGTGCTTTTATAACAGTATCTGATGTAAATTTTTTTATACTAGTGGGTGTCTGGATGTATTAAATTGCATCATATGGGCTTAAGTTCATAGTACTTTTAAACCATAGTCTCACAGAAGTGCCAATCCATATATAAACAATGAAAACTATGCCTGCACACACACACACACACACACACACATACATATATATATAATGAATCATTGATTGATATAATTAAACAAGCCTCCAAAAATATAATCAAATTCATAAACAGTAATATCCAATAAACTGATTTTTCATTGAAAATTATTCCTTTTGTCGAACATTTTAAGTCATATTTTCTCTTTAATGGTCTTGTATATATTTACCAACCCCTCCGCACAGACAGGACAAGACAAAAGGTCAATATTTTTAAGCAGGGTTTAACAGGTTTTAATTCAGAGTTTTCCTTCTTCTAGACTAGTTGCCTAACCCAGGCTTAAGAAACCAGTCTGTCCTACTATTTATCCATAGCTGGAGGGAGAATAATCGGATTCATACCTTTCCCAAAGGTATACATGCTTTTTGAAATGCAATCAGCCTCTTCCAGGTTTTGAACTCGTATCACCATGTCCATTTCCTGTGATGATAACCATTACACCATGAGCACCTCTTTAATGGTCCTGTAACTTGGTTTAATTGTGGGGGTACTACTGTTTTGAGCAGGACTATAACCTGGTGAAGCCCATCCCTCTCCATGTCTACAACTAGTTGGAATTCAGTGTTTTTCTTCTACTGTTTACCTATAATTAGAAGGAAAATAGTTGGATTTATACCTTTCCTAAAGGTATTAGTGCTATGTGAAATACAAACAGCCTCATTCAGGTTTTGAACTCAGGAAACCAAGTCCACTTCCTACGACAATAACCATTGCATTAATCAAATTTTCTTAGGACATTAATTAGATTTAGTCATACAGTGAAGACCCCAATTTGTATTAAATAGAATTATCATCATTATATCCTAATCTATGTAGACTAGTGTCTTCATCTTGGTTGTTTTAGTTATAATATCATTTCTCTCTTTCTCTTGGTTTGTTTGTATCTCTCTTTCTCTCTCTCTCTCTCTCTCTCTCTCTCTATATATATATATATATATATATATATATATATTCCTGTTCATATTTCTCTTTCTCTTGGTCTGTTCATACCTCTCTCTTTCTCTTTCTCTTTCCCTGTTCATACCTCTCTCTTTCTCTCTCTGTGTTCATATTTCTCTCTTTCTGTTTCTGCTTATATCTCTCTTTTTCTCTTGGTCTGTTCATGCAAAAGAATATTGCATATTAGTTAATTTTTCATTATTAATTTCTCCTTGTAATTGTACCTTGTTTGGAAGAATAAATAATGGAATCAGAACCTCCTGCTTCCAGTTGAATAAGGGTGTGAGTTAAAAATTCCCTGATTACTGAATAGTATAGGCACATGATAAAGGATTGAGGGTACAATAGCTGTTACAACTGTAATAATCAAAATAAATATATTAGTCTGAATCAATTAATGTAGTAACTCTTTCACGTAACATTTGAGAGCCTAACAGTTCAGTTCAAGATGTGAACCTTTTGATTGTTTACACAGGTGATTTATTTATATTAAGTAAAGACTTGTGTGGGACCAGCTACACTTTTTGAGTGAACTGATAGCAGAAAAATGATTCACAAGTGTGCCACAGATTCTTTGAATAACACTCAGGTTTTGAATTCAGAGTTTTTCCTTCTCCTAGACTGGTTGCTCTGCTAAGATTAGCAAGCCCAGTTTTCCTTACTTGTCTATCCATAGCTTGGAATCAACCAGACCTAGATCTATTTGAAAATTATTAGTATTGGATAGGATTACTTGAAACCATATAACTGTGTGCAAACAAATAATTATAATAATTATCATTATGAAATAGGAAAGCTGCTTGAAACCATATAATTGATTATTATCATTACTGACTTAAAGCTATATAATTGCTTGCAAAATAGACTTTGGAATTTAATAATCCAATAAGGGTTGTCATGCCATAAAACCAACCAACCATAGCTTGGGAAAGAATAATTGGATTCATGCCTTTCCCAAGAGCATTAACATTAAATCAATCACAAGTACTCTCATCCAGAATTGGAACTCAGTTCATCAAGCCTATTACGTTATCATTTTAACTGGATTAATATTTTTAAGAAGATTTTCTTGATGATTGTGGTATGAACAGGACAGATGAGTGTTTGAGTGAATGGGTCAATGAGTGTTGTTAACTAAGGTTAACATAGAATAGAAGCAGTTGTACAGAAGACTACTTCTCTTCCCACTCTCCCATAAAAACAGGGCCTTGTGCTCAATTGTAAATAGCCCAGTTAGTTGGGGCTGCAGAATACACCAACTGCATCTCTGCAGAGTAGTCAGACTTCCCCAATGAGTGTCTTGGATATGACACTAAATAATCTGATGATGAGGTTCAAGTAATGCTGGAGCTTGGGGAATGCAGAGTACTCCTTTATTGCCATCACTCCCAGGTTCACTCTGGTCTGGAGTGGTAGTACTTGAGAGGCTCATATCTATTCATTAAATAGAATTAAATTTTATTTATGCTAAACTGAATTGATTGAAATAAAACTGTTTATATGTATAAAAATGGATTTGGCATTAAATAACCTTCAATAGTTGATATGCCATAAAACCAAACCAAACTAAGCCAAACCCTTCCATCAAGCCTATTTCTTTGTGATAATAACAATTAGTTAATGCACACCACCAATCAAAATTAGGATATGAATCTGAATGAATTAATATATGATAATGATAAATCCCCTAAAAAAATCCCCACAGAAAATAAATGAAATTGTTACGCCTTTTGTTAAAATACAATAAAATCTTTACATTTTTATGTTAAGAATATATAGTTTCAACATCACTGTCTCAGCTTGTTCATGTCTGTCAACTATATCTATTTTAGGTCATGTTTAACAATGTATCCATGAGAGAGTCTCTATGGCATAGTGGCTAACGTGCTGGATTAGGACATCATAGTAAGAAAGTTCAAACTCCAATTGCACTATTATATTCACTTTCAGGCTAATACACTTGGGAAAGGTATAAACCTCTTTATCCCTGCTCCAGCTATGGGTTAAATAGTACTACTACTGTTCTTTTACAAAAATGACTTTGGCATTAGATACCCAACAGAGGTTGATATGCCATTAAACAAAAGAAACCTATTCAATCAAATTTATCTAACCTCCATGCATCTCAATTTTTCTTAATCTTCGACTGTTTTATTTAATTTTTTTTCTTGTTCTATTATTTTTTCCTCTTAGATCATTTTTTTGTTTTTGCTTTCTTTTTTTCTCTTGGACAATTTTCTTCTCTGTTTTCTTTCTTTCCTTCTTTAGACTAATTTTATTTTTTCATTTTTTTTCTCTTGGACCAACTTTCTTTCTCTTTGACCATCTTTCCTTCTTTTACTCTTCTATAATCCACTTGGATCACCTTACTTAATTTCATTTTTTTTCTTTCTTTTTTTTTCTTTCTTTCTTTCTCTTGGACAATATTCTTCTCTGTTGTCTTCCTTTCCTTCTTTTCCTTAGGTCACCTTAGTTAATTTCTTTTCTTTCTTTTTCTTTTCTTTCTTTCTCTTGGACAATTTTCTTCTCCATTTTCTTCCTTTCCTTCTTTGGATCAATTTTATTTTTTTATTTTTTCTCTTTGATCAACTTTCTCTCTCTTTCTCTTCTTTCTTCTTCTTGGATCACCTTACTTAATTTCTTCTTTTTTTTTTCCTTTTCTCTTTTTTTTCTGTTATTTTTTTTCTCTCTTGGATGAGTTTTCTTTTTTGCTTTCTTCTTTCTTTCTCTGAATCCAATTTTCTTTCTTTTTTCTTTCCTTTTATTTACCTATTTCTTTCTTTATTTCTCCTTTCTTTCTCCTTTCTTTCTTTTCTTTTTTTTTTTTTTCTTTTTAAGCTTCTGTGTGAGTTTACTTTTTTATCATTATCATATCCTTGTGATTGTATGTTTTCTTTTTTGGCAAATATGGACATTTATGAAAAATGGTCAAAAAATACAAATTCTTATAATATATTCAACAGCATGGCTTGACCTCAAAAGGTCATAATGCTACACATGACAGAATGAAAAGAAGTGCATGAAAAAAGTTTCATGATTTCTATGAATACATAAAATTATTTGGCTTCAACCAAAAAAATCATATTAAAAAATTGGAAACAGAAATTAGCAGAAGCTGTGTGAGAGGTTGTTAAAACAATCGCACCCCCCACATACACCTTTCTATGCTGTCAGACAAAATAGCTTCCTTGTTTGACAAAAATCAGCTGCATCTTATAGACTTCATGAGTAGAGGACCACACCCATAATATATCTGTGATGGTGTTGTGATTTCAGTCACAAGTAGTTTTTTTTTCTTTTGCCAACCCCACATCCTTTGGTTTGGAATCTAGAGTTTTTCCTTCTCCTTCACTAGTTGCCTAGCAAAAGCTAAAGAGTCTTGTCTGTTCTGCTGTTTATTCATAGCTGAGATGGAGAAGGATTAAGGCTTTTCGTAAGGGCATTAGCACAAAGTGAAATGTAAACTAGCTCATCCATGATTTGACCTTGGCTTGTTGAGTTCATTTTCTAAGATGTTAACCACTACACTATGTGCACTTCCTTTTTGCTAGAGTAGGTAGTGGTTAATAATTCTGTATAAATTAATTAGTAAAAATATGGGATAGCTGTATGATGTCATCAAGTAAAGAGTCTGATAACATGGTTTAATCTTGAGATTAAACAATTGTGAAGTCAAATGATTGATTGATTTACCTTAATGGCATGTCAACCTGTCTAGGGTTATTTTATGCCTTACATTGTACATTTATATTTATGGGTTTTTTTTGTGTAGTTGTTTCTTAAGAGTTTTTTGCATACAGTTATGATATCAAATATTCCTATCTAATACAAATAACAAATAATTTGTTCATAGTTGTAAGGTTTCAAGTATTCCTATCTAATTCTAATGATTGTATGCTGATTATTTATCTTGAATAACAGTCATTCATTTGCACAGTTATATGGTTTCAAGTAACTAATTATAACACTTAGTAATCAATTATAGCTTCAAATAACTATGTTATCAAGTATTCCTATCTAATACAAATAATTTTCACAGTTGTAAGGTTTCAAGTATTCCTATCTAATACTAGCAATTATATGGTAATTATTTCTATTTAATAATAATCATTTGTTTGCATATATGATTTCAAGTAGTTGATAATAATAATAATAATTCTTAATATACAAGAGGGATATCCTCGTGGTGTAATGGTTGAAGTGCTGCACTGTGGAACTGTAGTAAGCAAGTTCAAACTCTAGTCTTGCTATTACATTTACTTTTGGATAAATACCCTTGGGAAAGGTATGAACCCCCTTATCCTCCCAGCTATAGCTTAAATAGCATCACTGCTGTTCTTCTAGAAGGATGGCTTTAGCATTAAATAACCCACAAAGGTTGATATGCCATTGAACAAAGAAAGCAAATCTTAATAAACAGTTATAACTTCAAGTAAGTATTTTTAATACAAATAATTTACAGTTCTATGGTATTAAGTATTCATATCAAATATGATTAATTTTTGAATAAATCCATGTGACTCATAGGTACTACT
Organism: Sepioteuthis lessoniana; assembly: GCA_963585895.1. Taxonomy (NCBI): domain Eukaryota; kingdom Metazoa; phylum Mollusca; class Cephalopoda; order Myopsida; family Loliginidae; genus Sepioteuthis; species Sepioteuthis lessoniana. The sequence continues at coordinate 30,394,380 of OY757921.1, forward strand.
ACGCCTAGTCAGAGTGGACCTGGGAGTAATGATAATGTGAGACAATATGAAATGAATAAAAAAAGGATTTTGATTGAAATCTGCATGCTAGTTGGTTAATGGGGGAAAAAAGTCATCTGAGATTTTAAGTTTCTTTAAGGGTTTTTTGTTTTGTTTTGTTTGTTTTGCAGTCAAACTGCTGAAACAGATGGATGCGTTTTGAGGATCTTAACATTTAGAAGCCCCTCTTTTAGAGGCTTAGACAGAATTGAAGATGATATAAAGAGTTTCTCCTCCTTTAAGAATGATGGTTGTAAACCCACAGAAAAGGTTGGCCTAATCTAATTAAAACAACAGCTTTATAAACGTGTGTATTTTAAATGGGGAAATGTGTTTATCAGCTTCTTTCATCGCCTGGGATTAAGTGACAACCATTTCACATTCACCCACCCCAATTATTACAGCTGTAAATAAAGATGTCTGTACTCAGGAGTTAATATTACTTGATTAAGAAGAGAAATTAATGAGTTAAATATACATAAAGCTTGGAACAGAAATAATAGGTCAGTTGATAACACTACACAATACAAAACTTACCTGTTACTTCTGCCCAACCTTGTGAAGGTGTACCTAGCATAACAGTTATCGTCATGGAGAATGAAATCAGCAACCTGAGTTCAAATCCTACATAAGGCTGTTTACATTTCACTTCACATTTATGTGCTCAGGAAAGGCATGAACTCATCTGTTCTCTCCACTGCAATTGATGAATAGTAGAATAGACTATCTTCTTTAACCTTGGTAAAGCAACCAGTCAAGAAGAAGGAAAACTTTAAATTCAGACCTGCTCTACTTTAGTTAAAAATCAACCTTGTGTTGCATCCTGCTAGTGGTGCAGGAGTTGAGTAGATACAAACTTTTGTCTAACCGTGCATTTGTTTGTGTGCTTGCATACATCAATGATCCAAGGGATATAAAAAAAATAAGATACAAAATATCTTCTAATCCAACATATGTTCATTGGCCTCATGTTCAATGGCCCAGGAGACCGGGGTTCAATCCCAGGTTGAGTCATACCAAAGACTCAACAAATGGTACTCAATGCCTTCTTGCTTAACACTCAGCATTATAAGGTAAGAATCAAGAATACAGTGAAGCAATCCAGGGAAAGGAGTAGCACCTTTCCCCTACACCTCGGTGTAGTGGCTATTGAAAAGGGAGCCTTCAGGTCACCCTCGACTATAGTCGACTACTTTTACATAAGGTACTATTTACCAACCCCTCCACTCGGGCAGGATATGACACAAGGTCAATTTTTAAGCGGAGTTTAACAGGTTTGAATTCAGAGTTTTCCTTCTCCTAGACTAGTTGCCTCACCAAGGCTGAAGAACCTAGTCTGTCCTACTATTTACCCATAGCTGGAGGGAGAATAATTGGATTCATACCTTCCCCAAGGGTATTAGTGCTATGTGAAATGCAATCAGTCTCGTCCAGGATTTGAAATCGTATCGCCGTGTTCATTTCCTAGGGCGATAACGACTACACCATGGGCACCTCCTTTTACATAAGGTGTTCTAGGTATGACACTAAACTGCATCTGATGTCCTGGGTATGACTCTAAATGGCATCTGGTGGTGAGGCTTATGTTCTAGAGTTTTGGGGAGTATAGAGTCTCACTTCTGTTTCCATTACTCTCAGGCTCACTCTAATCTGGAGTGATTGTACCTCTTAAGGTCTCATTTAAAGTGCCACATTATTCATAAGGTTAATTAAGCTGCAAACTAGGGACCCACTAAGACCAAAATTGTAGGAAAGGAGAATGTGAAAAAGGGTGAGGGATGTTGAGAGACCCAAAAAAGCTTAAAACCTAGAGGCCTTGCCATAGATTAATCCAGCACCACTCATCTAGCAGTCAAATGGATCTATTTGAGTCTTAATTTGTTTAAAGTGACTTTGAAGATATATTATTGGAGACTGGCCATTGACCTAATGAGTAGACTGTTCGCCAATGGTCCGGGAGACCAGGGTTCAATCCCAGGTGAAGTCATACCAAAACTCAAAAAATGGTACTTGATGTCACCTTGCTTAACATTCAGCATTATAAGGTAAGGACCAAGGGTAAAGTGGAGCAATCCAGGGAATGGAGTAGCGCTCTCCCCAATACCTCGGTGTAGAAGCTGTTGAAAAGAGAGCCTTCAGATCACCCTCGACTAAGGTCGCCAACATTTTTTATAATTGTTAAACTGACTTTAGCATAAGATAGGAGGAGTAACGATGGTATAATGGTTAACATACTGGACTACAGCCTTAAAGTAGGTGAGTTCAAATTCCAGGCACCCTATTACGTTAACTTTTGGACTAATACCCTTGGGAAAGGTATGAACTTCCTTATCCCTCCCAGCTATGGATTAAATAGTTCCACTGATGTTCTACAAGAATGACTTTGACATTAAGTAATCTAAAAAGGTTGATATGCCAATGATCAAAAGATACCAAGATACCATTTAGCATAAAATAACCCAACAATGACTTACATATCATAAAACTAACTTAACATTATGCATATCTCACCAGAACTACTATACTACTTCTTCATATCATTGTCATCACGGATAATGCACTTGTCCTAAAAGTATATAAGAATAAAAATAGTACCTCAACCTTGCTAGAGAATTGAAAAAGCTGTGGAACATGAAAGTAACGATTGTGCCAATTGTGATTGGTGTGTTAGGCACAATAACTAAGGGATTATTAAAAGGCCTGGAGGACTTGGAAGTTGGCGGATGGGTAGAGACTATCCAAATGACAGCATTGCTAAGAATGGCCAGAATCCTGAGACAAGTCCAGGAGACTTGAGGAGACTTGCTGTCACTCAAACTCCAGGGAAAAGCCATCAGCTAACACTGATATGAAAAACTCTAAAGGAGTAAATAATAATAATAATGATTTTTGAAGAACATGGAATCAAGTTACTGGAACCACCTTTGCACCTCTGTAAAAGACAGACATCTGAATTGATCTGCGTCTTGTGGGGTGGAGGGTCTGCATTTAGTCATCATTTTTAATCATTTAAATTCTCAATATAACAGATAATCATGTAATGCTCATTAGAATTCTTCACTCCTTCCTAAATAGAAGTACCAGTATCATCATGGACCACTATGGCAACAGGAACAGAGGGGAACCACAAGTCATCTAGTATATGTTTATAAGTATAAATGTGTGAGTTTGTGAATAATTTACATCTATTTTCATGTGAATCTTATGACTAAACTTCATCCTGTTCAGCAAGTTTATTAAGCTCAGCTGCCTGAAGTGGTTAAAAACAGACAATGTATTGATTTGAAACAATATGCAAGAACAATTTGACAGCATTATTAACTTGAGTCACTCTGTTCTTACTAATCAGAGTCACTCTACTTTCCACTGACTTTCTCTTAGTGGATAGAATGTAATCATAACATATATTTATTCTCAAATTAATATATATATATATCTGACAGAATGGAAGAAAAATATGATGTGAAAACCAAATTTGGTAGACTATTTATTTTTTGACTCATCATGTTTTTCTAGTAAAATTAATATGTAAACAAAAAATTCCACTTAATTTGACATTGAATTACAAAATTATTCACAATATTCACTAATTATAAGACACTATTTAGTTATAATTCATTGTTAGTTTTGTTTGGAGGTATTTTATGGCATATCAACCCTTGTGTTTTATATATATATGTGTGTGTGTGTGTGTGTGTGTGTGTGTGTGTGTGTGTGTGTGTGTGTGTGTGTGTGTGTGAGCAAATAGTTTGTAGGTAACATTATTTTTAAACAAGTTAAAGCTCATTTGTTTGCAAACAGTAAAATAATTTCAAATCCTGATACTTAATACTAATAATTCTATTTGATATTAATCATTTGTTTGCATACAGTTAAATAGTTTTAAATATAGTTATGTTAGCATAATTGGCCCTCAGCTACTGACTTGTAATGCCTCTAAGATAAAATAGGGTTGGTTACTTGTTTGCTACAAGAGCAATTTGAAGAATACAGTTAGGATAGTGCTAGTGCTTGACATGACCCACCGAGTGATGAAATTAGGCCTTTTCAGCTGTTCATCTCGCCTTATAAGGGCCAAAGTGGAGTGTTGCAGACCATGTGATCACTTCAGTCATGGACTGCTCAACCACTAGGATCCCATCCTCAAGCATTATGGGTAACCAATCATAGCCAACAGTTAGCCTCGTTGGGGGTATCTTACCCCTCTGTAAATTTGCAGTTGGCATATTCTACTGTCCCAGCTGACAGGGTAGAATTCATTATTAACAATATTTTACTTCACACACAACTGGGATATTTTCAAATTCTTTAATTCATTTGTTCAGTCAGCTGGGGCTGTAGAATACACCGACTGCATCACTGCAGAGAGCTAAGACTCTCCCAACAAGTGTCCTGGATATGACGCTAAACAATCTGATGGTGAGGCTCTAGTAATGCTAGGGCTTTGGATGCAGAGTACCCCTTCATTGCCATCGCTCCACTCTGTCCTGGAGTCATAGCACCTGATAGGGTCTTATCTATGGGTCAAATAGAACTAAACTGTATACTTATACTAAACTGAATTGCTTGAAATGGAACTGATTTTGACATATAAATAATGTATTTATGCTAAACTGAATTGTTTGAAATAGAACTGTTTTCACATTTAACTGTGTGTAAACAAAAAAACTATACTTATACTAAACTGATTTGTTTGAAATAGAACTGTTTATATGGATAAAAATGGATTTGGCATGAATAACCTACAATGGTTGATGTTCCATAAAACCCAACCAAACTCTAATTCATAGCTTAAATAAAGCAAAGTTTCATAACAATTGGCATTCCTAGCAACATTGCCATCACCATTTCATAGACAATTTTAGTGTTCCTGAGTATTTCCTAAAATCAAAATTTTCACAAATCTTTATCTGATGAAGACCATAGAAAATGAAACATTCTATCAATAAATATTCCACTAGATTTTGTTGACACATATTTCTTCTATATATTTTCAAACACAAAAACTATATATATCTGTTGTTGTTATTTTTCTTTTAACTAGGCATTATGTTATCAGTTGATTATTTTCAAGCGGACATTGGCATCATGGTTAAAGTGTTCGCCAATGGCCCAGGAGACGTGAGTTCAATCCCAGGTTGAGTCATACCAAAGACTCAAAAAATGGTACTTGATGCCTCCTTGCTTAACACTTAGAATTATAAAGTACGGATCAAGGGTAAAGTGGAGCAATCCAACAAAAGGAGTAGTGCCCTCCCATACACCTTGGTGTAATAGCTATTGAAAAGGGAGCCTTCAGATCACCCTCGAATATGGTTGCCAATTTACTATATTTTTAAGCAGTACAAATGTTTTGAGTCTTTTTTGTATGGAATTTTTTTCCCAAATATCAATTTGTGTAATATTTTTTTATTTGTCTGGTTATTTTTACATTGTCAGAATTATAGAATAGATATAAAAATAAAATAGAATATATATATATATATATATATATATATATATATATATATATATATATGTCTGGTTATTTTTACATTGTCAGAATTATAGAATAGATATAAAAATAAAATAGAAAATATATATATATATATATATATATATATATATATATATATATATAATGTATGTGTGTGCATCTTATAAAGCAAACATATATGTGTGTATGTATTACATTAAACATGAGTGACAAAAAGTGTTTATTCCTTTTTTAAAAAAGTGTTTTATATAGCCTTAATCCACTTTGACACCGTCTTACTTCTTGGCTAGAAAAACTGAAGGAAACTGAACAATTGTTGTATGCTATATCAAACAGAATGTCTTTGAAAAGAAAATGTGGGGGGGAGTCCCTATGGTATGGTGACTAATATGCTGAACTGTGACATTGTAGTAAGTGAGTGTGTTCAAATTCCAGTCATGCTATTGCATTCACTTTCTGACTAATACCCTTGGGTAAAGTATAAAGCCCCTTATTTGCTCAGCTAAGGGTTAAATAGGACCATTGCTGTTCTTTTGACAAGGATAGCTTTGGCATTAGATAACCCACAAAGGTTAATATGCCATTAAACAAAGATATCAAACCAAAAGAAAATTTACTGTCTTTATATATATATATATATATATATATATATATATATATAAAGGCAGAAATTACTTTTATATGTGTGTATATGAGTGTATATATATAAAGGCAGAAATTATATATATATATATATATATATGTATGTGTGTGTGTGTGTGTGTATATATATATATATATATATATATATATATATATATATATATATATATATATATAAAGGCAGAAAGTGATTTCTGCTTTTTTCTGCCCAATACATGAAACTCAAAAATAACGGATTTTAAGTGTTCATAATTTGATATTTTTCTGGTTTGTTACCTACTCTGCTGAATTAGTGTCAAGCACTATTTTTGTAAAATTTTCTCATTTGTATTTATTTTGTTATTATATATATATATGAAACTTTGTCTGATACAAGTCCTTGGTGAAAATTGAACTCACTACAATTATAATGGCCTGGTGGTCTAGCTTAACCACTCTTCCATAGTCAGGTACCCAGTACTTATAAGTAAAAGAGTGTGTGTGTGTGTGTATATATATATATATATATATATATATATTTTATTTTTTTATTTTTTATTTTTCTCACATCCTCATGTTAGTCTCATGGATATATTTTTAAATACATGAAACTTGTAGTTATGAGACGAACATGAAAAAGGTGATAAAACTTATTTATTTTAAATTTTACCCAGCCTACTGGCCAGTATTTGAGTACATTTTTGACTTAAGAAAAAACGTTTTTATAACCAATGGCCCAGGAGACCAGGATTCAATCTCAGGTTGAGTCATACCAAAGACTAAAAAAATGGTACTTGATACCTCCTTGCTTAACACTCAACATTATAAGGTATGTATCAAGAGTAAAATGGAGTACCCTCCCCTACACCTCAGTGTAGTAGCTATTGAAAAGGGAGCTGTCTGGTCGCCCTCAACTTTACTTTCATATATATATATATATATATATATATATATATATATATATACACGCACACACATACACACACCAACACCAGTATGCCATTATAATTGTAATAAGTTCAATTTTCACCAAGCACTCTAAATTTGTGGCCTTGTACTCGACTGCATCTATGCACATGTCCCCACACAGAGATATATGTATCTATGTATATATATTTATTTGGTTTAATATTGAACCCCAAAAATGAAATACTCAGTAACTTATTAATCATTGTACATTATTAGGTATGAAATCTGAATGTTTTTTCACAAATTTTATTTAATTTAATTTCCCCATGCTTACAATGAGATCTTCTGTCGATAGGCATGTTTCTCAAGAAAATAAATAAATAAAAAGTTCATTTTGCAGAAAATCAGCAAACAGGAAATACAAATGAAAGAAAATCTTTGAATAAATCTGGATGCATAAGTTAAAATACGCGGGTGTGTGCATTTGCAGAACATGGTGTGCGTTCTGCAGACTCATGTGTGACCCAAGCCGTATCTAAGCAGTGAGTCACCTTTTTCCTTTCCTGGGTTCTTCTACTACCATCATGTTTTCCTCCTCCTTACCAAATGATATTATCCTTCTTTTTCCCTTCTACTTCTCCTGCTACTGTGTATATATACATAACAATGTTGTTAATAAATATTTAATGAATGCACGATAGAAGTCTGTTTTATTTTGCGCATATTTTGTTTTCTTAACAGGAGCGCATTTGGTAATAACAGAATATAACAGAAAACTTTAAAAATTCAATTTTCCGTTACTGGGTTAGTTAAGCTTATTACTACAAAATGAATAGAAATAAAATAGATAAAAATGATTATGATAAAAAGTAATCATTGACCGGGGAATAAAATTGCAATTTTTTTTCCAAACAGAAAAAGAAGACATCCATCAGCTAATAGTTTAGTTGATATATAGTTACTAGGCTTCGCTTAGATAGAGCTCTCAGTGAGATTCGAACTCATTAACAATGGTTTGCTGATCTATCTTGGTTACTATTAAACCACGAGGTATATATATATATATATATATATATATGAGAGAGAACAGCATGAAAAAGTGATCGATGATATAATAGCAGAACAGGTATAAAAGTAGAAATATTAGAATTGTAGACGCAATAAATCTGTTATTTAAGTTTCCTGTCTGTCTGTGTTATATATATATATATATGTGTGCGTGCATGCACACACACACACACACACACAATATGGCTATTGATTGATCAATGTTTATCGTAGACAAATCTACTTTAAAACTGTGTTACCATTCATTTGTTTTTAGCATTTTTTTTTATTCCTTGGAATTCTCTCTCTTACAATCGCCAAATTGACGATTTACTTTTTTTTTTAATTACTCCTTTTAATTTTTACTAAATAGATCGTAAAATGGCGTGAGAGAAATTTACCGGCGGCTGACCGGCCGGCAAGGATTTTTATATATATATTTAATTTTTTTTTGTTTTTTTTTTTTTGTTTACATGATTTTCGATTTCTATTTCTGGTGTGTGATTTGTAGAAGTCTAATTGAATTGAAGATTCCTACCTGGCCTCTTATTTTGTAACACGGTTTTAATGAAATTTCAAAACATTTTTTTACACACTTCTTAGTACATGATTCCGTATATAATGTGAATTCGTAAATATAACAAATTTTTAAATTATCATTTATTATAGGGTTTGTTTTTTTTAAGTTGACTTCTAATTTATTTCTAAATTACCATTTTTTTTTTTTTTTTTTTTTAGGGGTGGGGGTTAAACAGGTATTTTAAAATGAATAAAAATCACGCCGAGAAATTTTCCCTTGAAAAATTTTCTGCCTATCTACAGTATATTTTACGATCAGATAAAAAAAAAGTTAAACCATTGATGCCGGTTTCATCTTAGGCGAATATTAGTCATTAATTTTGGTGAGTGATTGACGGTGCTTTACAAAAAATATATATAATGAAATAATAAGATTAACTGCAACTCTTTTGTTTTGGAGTTTATTATTCGTTTTTATTATTTTTATTTATTAATTATTTGCACTTTCTCGAGTTCGCAACAGAAATTAATTTCTGCCACTACGTTTCCCCCCCCCCCAGAATTATTCAATGAGTAAATAAAAATAAAGTATCCGAATGTAAGAGTTGGTTTGTACTTTTGTTATATAACCTTCCTTTTTACCCCACTTGTAATGAAAATCCAACATTATTTGGGGATTTTCTTAAATTACACTGTTAAAAAAAAACAATTAAAAAAAATAATTCATTAATTAGTTTGCTAATATATCTAGCTGTATTCCATTGACTGTTTAATCTATTTACGTTAATCATCATTATAATTATAGTTGTAAAAGAAAAGAAAGCAATAACAATTGAATCTGTCAGTCAATCTTTACATAACTATCAATCAACCATTTAGTATTTTGGTAGCTGAGGGGGAAACGTGTAACTTAAAAGCTCTAGTCAATTATTTAGCGATTTATTGCAGTAAAAAAAAAGCCTATCAACAGTGCTGACTACCTACTACTTTGTGTGTGTGAGAAAGATAGCAGTTATTTTTGTAACAAGTCTTTTTAGCTGTACATATTTTCATTAAACATTCAACGAAAACATTTCTTTGGAAAAATTAAAATTATATGATTTAACAAAATAGAAATATTAAATTCCTTTTGTCTTCCAGTCAATAATTGATGAAGAGTGAAGAAATTGGAAGGATTAATTTTGAATATTTGGTCAAATTGCCAAAAGAAAAATAAATTACAACAAAAAATTAAGAATTAAGTCATGCCAGTCTGTTAAAAAAGAAAATGATTCACACACACACACATATATATATATATATATATATATATATATATATATATATATATATATATATAAACTTAATGGTTAATTCTCCAGCTGAAAATATTACCCATACCAAATCTCATTACAAATTTTAATTAAAATTTCTGTTAGGCAGGGTTAAAAGTAATCACTGTTAACAAGACTTTTTAGGTTTGTCTGTATTGATGTTGGGGCTTTTTATTCATTTATTTATTCTGCATTCATTTGTTGATAAGTGCATCTTTAAACATGTACATACCTTTTAGGTAACAAATATGCTATAAATGCTTGACTTTTTCTAAGACTAATTTAGGGAATAGGTTTTTTTTTGTGTGTTTTGTTTTTTTTGCTTCAAGTCTTGCATATCTAAAATGTTTTCATATATATATTCAGTCTCTGTTTTTTGGGTTGTTTTTTTTTTTTTTAAAGTACTGGGATTTTTGTATACAACAATTTATTTCTTTATCCCCTCTTTTTCACTAGCAACTTTTCAAGCATCCAACATAAAAAATGTGGTAGCTATCTTAATGAAATAATCTAATGCTATGCATGTATTTACCCAACCCCTCCACTATGAGCAGGATGCAGCACAGGGTAAATTTTTAAGCTGAGTATAACTGGTTTTGAATTCAGAGTTTTCTTTCTCCTAAACTAGTTACCTTACTAAGGCTAAAGAACCCAGTCTACTCTACTATTTACCCATACCTGGGGAGGAAGGAACAGATGGATTCAGGCCTTTCCTAAGAGCATTAGTGTGAAGTGAAATGCCAACAACCTCATCCAAGACTTGAACCCTGGTCACCAATTTCATTTCCTATGATGATAAATGTTAGTCTGAACAAGCCTTCTCTCTCTCTCTCTCTCTCTCTCTCTCTCTCTTTTATATATATATATATATATAGTCATCCACAGACAGATTGTTTCGTTGTATCACAACTCTTTAGTGTGGCTAGACATGTAGGACGCTTGAAGCTGGGATCGAAACCCGCCCAACTTTACGTTAGACTTAGTAATTATATATATATGGGTATGTGTGGAGATGAAAAAACACAAGGTATTCAGAGAATGATTTTATTTGTAAAAATATTTGCCAACATTAAACGTTTTGGTTTTTAGACTTTCATCAGGTTCGTGTAAATAAATGAAATGAAAAAAAAAATTTTCCCAGAGATATGTATAAACTAGTTTATATTTCTGATATGAATATATTAAACTTGGATTTTATAAAATATTGTTTAATAGAAAATCTACTTTTGGTTAAAGAGCCAATCAATTATCTTCCATGATTGAGTTAAACAGCAAATCATTTAGTTGTCATAGAAAGCTGGGTTGAAATCAATGAATTAATGGTTAACAAGCTAGTCTCACAGCTAATTACAACTATAGAGTGAGTTCAATCCTCACTAGGTACTCTATACTTCGGACCTTAATGGTCTAGTGGGTGGAGTGTTTGCCAATGGCCCCCATCTTCCAAGCCTTGGCTCGTACTCGACCTTCCCATCCCCTAAATCCCCGCTTTTATCAACCTTTGGGTCATTGACCTTGTGTCAAATTCTGTCTGGTGTGAGGCAGAGACAAATAAATCTCCCCCCCCCATCTTCCAATGTCCTTAGGTCCTACACATCCTGGGTTCCTGGCTGAAAATAAAAAAGTAATTTGTTATTTAGCAGCCTGATTGATTTTATTGTTGCTAAGCAATAGTGATGTAGAAATTGGGATTCTCTGGCCAGAATTCATGCTCCCTGAGTATATGTACTTTTAGATAGCAATGTCGCTACTGGTTGCTAAGCTTCTAAAGATTCAAAATAATTCTATTGCACTTCTTTCTGCAAACTACTTGACTGGAAATGTAAATTATCAAACTTAAAAGATGAGAATGTTTCCTTTGTTTTTTTTAAGTAGAATTTTGATATTATGAAGAGATTCTAAAACAATCTAATTTTAGATTTTGTTCCAATACCACTGTTTCAGTGTTATGCATACACAAGAATGGACAGTTTCAAAAATTTATTTCAAAAGAAAACTAAGGTATTCATACTCCTGACACACTGGGGTTTTTTTGGGTTTTTTTGAGATACACTTGAAGTTTTATCAAGGCTTTCAGCAGCACCAAGTATTTTATTGTCAGTCTTAGTGTCTAAAATTAAAACTTTTTAGAAGACATTTTGTGCACAAAGTAAATCCTGTTACTTTTGTGCAATGGTATTTAAGAATACACTTCAGGAAATCATTGCCGACTAGACAATCCATCTACAATTGGTACTAGAAATTTGAAACAACAGGATGTTTATATAGAAGTAAAAGTCTTGGAAGACTATCAGTATCTGGAAAACAATTGGAATGTGTTCATAATAGTTACCTATGCAGCTAACAGATACCCACGAGGAAGTTAGGATGAAACCACACATCAGGATTTCTGTACAGAAATGTTAGAGCATAGTGAACAGGAAGATGGCATTTTGAAGTGACTAATTCTCAGCAATGAGTCAACTCTTAAGTTTCAGTGATAAATTTCAAGCATTTTTCTACAACCCTGTATATTGTGAGTGTCAGTATCTGAAAGATTTTTCAATAAACTTTTGAAACTATTTCTTTCGTAGACACAATAAATATATACAAGGTGCATACGATAAGTTTCCAGACTTTTTTCATATGGGCATTTAAAATTGTTGTAGACTCTTGAAAATTCAGTATGTTATTGCTATACATCTTATGAGATGACTGACCAATTTTTATGATTTCAGGTTCAAATCAACAGCTACAGCAGCAATTGGAATACACCTTACTAAAGCCTGATAGTCATAGCTGGTGAATTTTAAAAATGCAATCTGACACTTTAGAAGAACGATATGCAATAAAATTCTGTTTTAAACTTGGAAAAAATGCAACAGAAACGTATGGAATGCTTCAGACTACTTTTCGACTATCTTGCATGAATAGAGCATCAGTTTTTGAGTGGCATAAGAGATTCAACAAAGGCAGAGAGTCTGTAAGGGATGATGAGAGATGTGGGAGGAGTAAGAAAGTCAATACACCAGAGTTGATTGGCCAAAGGGTTAGGGTTAGGGTTACTATGTTGAGGTTTTAAGGGAGTTCAGGAAGAGATTCCTAGGGAAGAGATTCCTAGGGAAGAGGCCAGACTCTTCAAATTGAGTCAGTAGTATTTCCGCCAGGACAATGCACCATTCCACAACTCCATCTTTGTCACAGACTATTTGACTAAGATGGGCATCAAGACAGTTCCTCCCCCTTCCTATAGTCCAGACCTTGCTCCCTGTGACTTTTGCTTATTCCCTAAGCTCAAAGGCTGTTGTTATGAGACAATTGAGGAGATGAAAGAGTCTGTGACAAAGGTCATTGATACGCTCACACAAGAGGACTTCCATGGGTCCTTCCAGAAGTTGTTGGAACAGTGCAACAATTGCATTGTAGCTGGAGGAGATTACTTGGAAGGGGACTAGAGTTTCATGTGTGTACTATCAATAAAAGTGTCCATACGAAAAAAGTCTGTAAACTTATTGGATGCACCTTGTGTGTGTGTGTATATATATATATATATATATATATATATATATATATATATATATATATATATATATATATATATATATATATATATATATTTGAATCTCGTCATAATATCAGAATTCTACATGCCTAGTCGGCTGGGGCTGTAGAATACACCGACTGCTTCTCTGCAGAGGGTAAGACCCCCCCCCAACGAGTGTCCTGGATATGACACTAAACAATCTGATGGTGAGGTTCCAGCAATGCTGGAGCTTTGGGGAATGCGGAGTACCCTTCATTGCCATCGCACCCAGGTCCACTCTGGCCCGGAGTGGTAGCACCTGATAGGGCCCTATCTATGGGTTAAATAGAACTAACAGCATACTTATGCTAAAATGAATTGAGTAAACGAATAGCTTGAAATAGAAACGTTTTTGACAATTAAACCATACTTACACTTAAACTGCGTGTTTATGCTTAACTGAATTATTTTCAAATAGAACTGTTTTTCGACATTAAAACTGTATTTACACTTAACTGAATTATTACATATGACTGCTTGAATAGTTTGAAATGGAAATGTTTTTGAAAATTAAACTGTGTACTTATGCTAAACTGAACTGTTTTCAATAGAACAGATTATTTACATAAAAATGGATTTGGCGTTAAATAACCTATAAAGGTTGATATGCCATAAAACCAAACAAACCAACCAATCAGAATTCTACTTAGAAAAACAAAGGAGACATTCGCATCCTTTAAGTTTAATAATTTACATTTCCAATCAAGTAGTTTGCAGAAATGGGACTTAAACTTACTCTTGTTCGCAGTTTGAAACTGCGAACAAAAGTGAGTTCAAGTCTCATTGAGTACCCCATTAACAAGGCCTTGTGCCCCATATGTTCTCTAACGAAAGCAACAAGCTGGAAACATACACATATATAACATGTATGTAAGAACAAAATGAATAAATTTAGAAAAATACAAATCTCTTTGTGGACCTACCTATTCTAAAATATATTTTTATTCTTTCTTTGGACCTACAACAAACAAACATATATATATATATATATATATATATATATATATATATATCTTTAAGAAAAAAACAAAACCGGTCACATTAGGATTATAAATTTATTTCCATCCTGTTATATGTTTTTGATATAAATCAAACTCCAGTTTAACTAGACCGAATAATATATATATATATATATATATATATATATATATATATATATATATATATATATATACTCTGCTTAAAAGATTAAATTTGTGTCACATCCTGCTTGTGACTCAAGTATAGGGAGAGTATTTGTGGCATAGTGACTAAAATGTTGGGCTGTAACATCATATTTTTATCACTCAGGGTTTTTGGACTAATGTCTTCATCTTTATTGTTATATTCACAACATTTCAACTGATGTATCCTCCAGCCTTCTTCAGGTGTTTCTTGTCAAATTTGGGAGCCTACATGGAACTTTGAACCACATCCTTTTTTTTTAATCCATGGGAGTTGTTTGCTCTGATTCCATTAACCATAACTGGGTATAAGTGTTAAGTATTACTGTATTGTTACTTGCCTGCAGTCAGGATTTAACTTGCAACCTCCTGATGATTGTCACTTAGAAGCTTAGGGAACCAATGCCTATAACCGTTACACCATATGTCCTGCTGGAACATCATAGTTAGCAAGTTCAAATTCCAGTCACACTATTAGATTCATTTTCAGATTAATATCCTTGAAAAAGCTTGAACTCCCTTATCCCCCCAACTATGGATTAAATAATATGACTGCTGTTCTTCTACAAGGATGGATTTGGCATTAAATAACCCATGAAGGTTGATATACAATTAAACAAAGAAACCAAACCAAACCATTATCTGGAGATGTACACTTGAAATAAGCTTAAAAGTAAAGTATGCATTTATCCCAACCCCCTCAGCCAATGGCAGAATGTGATGCTAGGTCAATTTTTAAATGGAATAAATCTGGTTTGAATTCAGAGTTTTCCTTCTCTTAACCAACATTAAAAAACCCTGTCTGCTTTACTATTATCCATAGCTAGGGAGAAGAACAGATGGATTCATGCCTTTCCAAAAGTTCAGAGTGAAATTCAAATAGCCTTGTCCAGGATTTGAACTCAAGTCACCAATTACATTTCTTGTAACAATGACTTATGCTAAGTATGCCTCCACTTAAAAGGACAGCAGTTGTAAAAAATTCTTGATTGTTAGTCCTGAAGCAAATTTGTTTGATCATTAATCATTTCTCGTATGTCTTATGCTCACCTATTCTTGACTGCATTGTATCTGGTTCAGAAGATCTACACAGAGTAATTTGCTTGATAGACTGCATTAAGTCAATTTATTTCATTTTGATTATTAATTTTTGTTTTAATGAACCCAGTCTTCATTAAATCTATTCACTTTGTCTCACACAGGCAAATATTACCATATGCCTCTCGCTGGCTCAGATCACCTTGTGACTCAAAATGGCTCAGATCACCCTATATCTCTCACTGCCAAATATCACCTTATGCCTTACACTGTCTCCACCTTATGCTTCACACTGGCTCATACCACTTTATACCTCTCCCTGGTTCTTGCTAGCAAATATCACCTTATGCCTCACACTGGTTCAGATCACCTGATACCTCTCTCTGGCAAATATCATCTTATGCCTCATACTGGCTACAACCTATACCATATATTGGCTCAGATCATCTTATACCTCTCACTAGTTCAGATCACTTTATGTCCCATACTGGATTAGATTATCTGATGTCTCACACTGGTTCAGATCACCCTTATACTCCTCACTAACAAATATCACTTCATGCCCCACACTGACTCAAATCACCTGAAGCTTCATAATGACTCAAATCACCATATGCCCCACACTGGCTCAGATCACCATATGCCCCACACTGGCTCAGATCACCATATGCCCCACATTGGCTCAGTTCACTTTATGCCTCTCACTGGCTCAGATCACCTTATGCCTCTTACTGACAAAGATCACCAAATTTTCCATTGACTTCATTTATCCTGTTCTTCACTGACTCAGATTACTTCTCTGATTAAGAAATTATTGTGAAAAGTACCTAATATTTTAAGGGCTTACTTATTCTTTTTTTTCAACTCCTCTCTCTGTATGTGTGTGTGTGTGTGTGTGTGTGTGCACATATGAAGATGTTAGTGACTGTAATTGTGCATGCAGACCATATCCTTGTGATGCCATCTCAGTTTTAGAAAATTGCAAATTGTCAGAAAGGAAAAGTAAGAATCAATCCTTCTTTAGTTTCTTTTCTGGCTTACTCCACCCTGATGCAACATTAGATGCAGCTGTCCAACATATATAAATACTTAAGAAACAGATGAAAAAAAAAGGAAAAAAAAAGGAAGTTAGACTGAGTAGGAAGAGAGAAGAGTAGAGGAATTAAAAAAAGAGTGACAAGAGAGAAAGAGGCTGGGAGGTACATGAAGATGAAATATAAGGAAAATGAAGAAAAAGAAGTAGAGGGGCAGAAGATCAAGACAAAGTAAAGGCAAAGACATCAGCAAAAGAAAGAGAGAACACGAAGAGAATTGAAGAAAAGAAGCAAGAGTGACAAAAAATAAGGGAAGTAATGAAAACAAAGAAGTTAAAAGTAAATAAGAGTTGTATTATTTTTTTCTTCATGTAGATTCAGTACTTTTTAATTTGGCATGAGTGATAATGGATATAGTAATCACTTTTCTGCTTGTTTGGATAGGCAATGCTGGAAGAGAGAACTATCTATGTATTCAGTCACTATACCACTCTTTTTCTGTGTCTCTCTTGTCTGTTTTCATGACATACCAGTGACAAGATTATGTTGACTTTAATCAAGGATTGCTTCACCTAATTTACTCCCTTTAACCACTCATAAGAAAAGAAAATATTTTAGACTTGTCTTGGCCAGAATTATACAAAATTTATGTTTGTAGCAATATATTTTTGATGTTTATTTAGCTCTTCAGATAGATGCTAAGAGAACTAAGTTATTTTCAGAGAAAGGATTTTAATTTAAATGAAACATAAAAATTAGTAATAATTTGAAAATATTTCTGTGAAATGCAATTTACTTGGAACAATAGACATTTATAGTTAAACTTTTATGGCTTATGTTGGAGCTAAATGCTGATGAGTAGTTGGATGTAGAATTTCTCTATATGTGATTTTTTAAAAAATTATTTGGAATTCCGGCAACCAGATATTGTAATACTCTCCAAAACTGGATATCATTTTTTTATATATCTGGTGCTGGCTATCTGACTGGATACAAATTCTGGAATCACAAATCACAAGGACATTAATATGATAGGAACAAGATTTTAAACTCAGCTTCACTAATTCTATTTCTAAATTTGTGATACTCTCTTAAAGGCAACCTTTGATAAGATAATGAGCAGTGATAAGAAAAACCAAAACCCAACTTCCATACAAGGGCCAACAGAAGAAATGAACCACTTAGCTAAAAAATCACTAAGAAGCTGTGTTTGACAATGTACTTTCAGAAGTATCACCTGTCGTTATTCTGGTTTGCTTTGGGTTTTTTTGTTTAATGGCATATCAACCTTCATGGATTATCTAATGCCAAAGTCATCTTTGTAGAAGAACAGCAGTGGTACTATTTAACCCATAGGAGGGTGGGATAAAGGGGTTCATATCTTTCTCAACTGGAATTTGAACTCACTCACCACGATTTTGCAGTTTAACACATTAGTCTCTAGACCATGGGACTCCCCTTGTTATTCTGCACTATAGTGCAAGTTGTGGTATTCACTCAAATAGAGTACAAGGGAAATATATGAATATTAATGTGTTGATTTAAAAGTTATGAGCCACTAAAAAAAAAAGTATCATTTAAATTTATCAGAAATGTTCTACCATTCCACTTGATTAACAATCATCTGCTTCTGTAGGTTCTTTAGCTTTGTTAACCACATGGATTCAATTATGTCAAGTCAGGGCTTTACACAAAGCAATTATGTAACTCTGCAATGTCTTTATATGTAAGAAACTTGTTTGTTACATCCAATGTATAGCAAAATGTTCTATCATTATGAAATATTTCACTTTCTGTTATAATTGGTACTACATGGGACCTTAACAAAGTGATGTATTTTTTTTGCTGCTTAGTATTCCATTGATTTTTTTTTTTCTACTTTCTTGTGCCATTGTTTTTAATATAGCCCCAAATCCTTAGAATCCTGCTACTGAATTTTACGTTTTTTGTTGTATATCTTGAATTGTTTCTTACATCAACTGGTCTTTGCACATACCCTATTGCATTGGAATGTAGCTCAGTTTTGCTTTCATCACTAAATATCACTGTCGCTTATTCTTTATTCATGGCCCATTTGGCTAGGACTATAGAATACACTGACTGTATCTCTGCATAGGGGTAATACTCCCTAAGCGAGTGTCCTGGATAGGACACTAAACAATCTGATGGTGAGGCTCCAGTAATGTTGGATCTTTGAGGAATGTGGAGTACTCCTTTATTGCCATCACTTCCCGGTCCACCCTGGCCCAGAGTGGTAACATCTGATAGGGTCCTATCTATGAGTCAAATAGAACTAAACTGTGTACTTATGCTAAACTAAATTGTTTGAAATTGAACAGATTTTACATCTGTGTGCAAACAAAAAAATGTGCTTGTGCTAAACTAAAATGTTTGAAATAGAATATGTATAAAAATAGACATATCAACCTACAATGGTTGATATGTCATAAAATAGGTACCCGTAGTGTAATGGTTATCATCGTCGGAAATGGACACGGCAACGCAGCTCAAATCCTGGACGAGGCTGATTGCATTTTACATAGCACTGATACCCTTGGGAAAAGTATGAATCCAATTATTCTCCCTCCAGCTATGGGTAAACAGTAGGGCAGACTGAGTTTTTCAGCCTTGGGGAGGCAACTAGTCCAGGAGAAGGAAAACTCTGAATTCAAACCTGTTAAACTCCGCTTAAAAAATATTGACCTTGTGTCATATCCTGCCCGAGCGAAGGGGTTGGTAAATATGATTAAATAACCTACGTTTGATATGTCATAAAACCCATGCAAGCAAGCAAGCAACCAACCAAACTCCACTTTAAAAAAATTGACCTTGTGTCATATCCTGCCCAAGCAGAGAAATTGGTAAATGTGGATATGTCATAAAATAAAACCAAACCAAATTATTTTTTTTTCAAATCTTCTTTGGTCCAGTCTTTTT